>JARYHS010006764.1:0-25001 GCA_031002005.1 Vandiemenella viatica
GGTAAACATTTTTTCATAAATAATTGTTTTTAGATATATTGATTGTCATTTGAAGGATGTTACAATATCTGCTTCAGAATTTTGGTCTCACAATGAGTTTTATGAGTAACAGGTAATCTGTACTATGTACTGGGGAAGAAAATGATGAGGTCCTGATTTCTAAGGTGGTTTATCAAATCTATAAGTATGTTCATGCTAGCACTGTTTAAATTGGGAATATACCCAATCTGTTGGTGCTGAATGTGGATGTTAGGAAGATTGAAATAGTTGGATGGGGTCATATTAGGAAAGTAGTGTTCCCTTTGATACAGAATTATTGAAGAATAAGCCAACTTTCATCCATCGATCAGCATTTCTTCCAATACATTATTATCACTGGAAGGCAATGTGGAAGCAGAAGAAGTGATGGAAAACTTGATGAAATTTAGGAACAGCTGAGAATATAGAACTATTGGAGATAAGAAAAAGTGACCATGGAATGAATTATAGAACTGTCTGAATATTCAGTATGCCCCTCTCTCCCCATATTTTTTTTAGTGTAAACTATAAATTTGGGTATTAGAGTGTAACATGTTACCTCATTCTACCTCATTTAATTGAGAGAAAAGAGTAGATAAAGGAAAATTGATCACATATGAGGGCCATTACATGCTGATATTCAAGTTCAATGATTCTATTAAATATTTACATTGAAATTTGAAATACTGAAAAGATGAGTCACAATGGCATTCCAATATTTTAATTGTTGGAGCTGTCAAGTTCATGTCAATATTATAAGTCATACAGCTAAGATGAAACATTGGTAGCACTATGATATTATTACAGATTTAACCTGATATATCTGTAAAGAAATGTTTGCAATAGTTACATTGCACATTTGACAGTGTACAGCCACCCAAGCCACAGTTATCAGGTAACTTAGAGATTTTGTGATAGCTTTGTCCTGTGGCAGTGTTGTTCTGGAAAAATAAAGGATCATAAACTCTTATATTACTAACCATATAGAAAAAATTCACTGTAGGGAAATTGTTCTGTTTCATGTGGATGTTTGGTGCCCCAAATCTGAACGTGTGAGCATTGACAAAACCACTGATGTGGAAGGTTTCTTCACCACTAAAAGTGTCACATGAAATGGTATCAACAAAACTTCCACATCAAGCATTGCAGCACAGAATTCCATCTGTTTCCTTTTGTCATCACATTTCAATGCCTGTAACAACTGAAGTCTGTATAGTTTCATGTGTAGACATCTTTTGAGAACATGCCGGATAATGGAAACACTCATTTGAAGCTCAGGAGTAGCTATAGATATGGCTCCAGTAGGCTCCACTGAAACACCACTGGGATTCTCCCCACAGTTTCTTCTGAAGTTCAGTCAGCCAGGGCCTTTTCCCTTACACAATTATGCAGTGTCCATGAAAAGTTGGAACAACTGTTGGATGTCATATGGAAAGCACGTTGCACTAGGACTACAGGATCGGTCCTCATGAACTTAAGAACACAGAACAATTTTTGATATGACAGAATGCTCTATTGACAACTACTCAAAACTTGAAAAAATCACTCTTTGTAATGGCATGCTACTGGTTCCACTCAGTTGTTTGCGTACTGTGAAATAAAGCTCAGAAACTGATTATTTTTTGTTTTTTGAAAGACCCTGTAATTCTAAAAAATTTGCTAAAGCAAAAAATAATTCTTCAGACTGGATAAAAGCTAGAAAAAAAATGGTGCCAAATTTATTGGAACAACTGTGGTGACAATTTTACAATAGAAATGGTGTTTTTCTGTTATTGCTTATCCTTAAGATTTTGCTTCTGTATGGGGTCTCAGTTTATTTTTTCAATTAAAATTAGCTGTCATCAGTCAGCAAAGGCAACAAAACCAAGCACTAATTATACTGTCAGCAGCATTTCTGTGTCTAATTTATTTTGATAGAGATGTGGAACAAGCACTTAAACCATTATATCTTTATATAGGTATACACATTAAAAATATAAAGAGAGATCATTGATTAATTTTTGTGGTCAAGCTTTATAAGAAGTGTCCAAAAGATAGTTTTTTCTAGTAGCAATGATATGGAATTACCTTTATGTAGTAGCGAATGAAACCTGGTTTGCTTTCAAAAGAGCAAGGTAAAGAGCTTTCAGGAAGTTGAAAACGAAATGGAAATTGATGCAGGCCTCTAGGAAGAATTGGAACATTTCCTTCTGGCTTATCTGCAAAATTAACAACATATTATGAAATATAATAATATTGTACAATCTAATAAAATTGTATAATATAATGCCAAAAAACTAATTGGTTCATCACTTTGCACAAATGATACCTTCAACATCAAATACATCAGAAACATAAAAAAGTGTAAAAACTCAAGCATTCAGTATAAAATAAATCCATATGTACTGGTTACTAATAATTAATTTAATAACCACCTTTTCCCCAAATAATGGCTCGGTCATCCAGAAAATACTGATCATCTTTCACTGTACGTCTGTCACCGCTTACAACTACTTTCCATTCAGCATGAGCTTTTCCTCTTAAGACAACACGCACAGCTGTAACAACACATGAATTTAAGACCACTAACACATAAATAACAAATTAATTTATAAAATGTTGGTTTGAAAAGTCATCATCTTTGGCTATACAAGTTCAAAATTCATTTTATTTTGAAAATAATAATAAATACATTTAGAGAATGTTGTAATAAATGTAGTTATAAAAATTATGGTTACTATATTTCATGATATTTAGTACTTATAGTCTGCCAACAAGGCTGTCAAGGCTGAGGGTGGGGTGAATAGTTTTTCCCATTATGAAATGGCAATTTCATTATTAGGTAGCTCATTTTGTATTTTTAATCAAAGATGATATATTTCTGTTTTATTATCATCATGTGATTTCAAATTTTTTTCCATGCGGGAGGGGAAGGGGGGGGCAAAGAATGGGAAGGATTTCGGCATTTTGAAGGAACCATCCCAGCTTTCACCTGGAGTGATTTGGGGAAACCATGGAAAACCAAAATCTGGATGGTCAGACATAGATTCGATCTCACATCCTGAATGCAAGGCTTTAGCATTACCTCTCACCCACCAAAGTTGGTGGATATAATTAAGTAGAACACTTGTTGGTATGGCAATATTAACACATTCAAATGGGCTCTTCCTAAGTATCTCTATATTACTTAAGGTTATTCCCCGATCTCAACCAAAAGAAAACCTTTGTTCTTTGTTGTTGATAATTAGATATTACTCACATTATTTTTGTTCACTTTTCTAAAAAGGATATAATTTTGCTCTGTTCTATTTCTTTGGGACACAAAATTTCAATCAGCACTTATGGAAACTGTGTATAACCTTTACTTTTAAAAGAACGCCTATGGGTCTCATGAGCTAAGAGTTTAAACCATTTAGTCCTGTTGCTTCTCTATTTTTTGGTTTGATTAAAGATTCTTTTAATTCTTCAAAGTCAATCTGATCTCTGAATCTATTTGCTATGTTCACTTCATTCAACTATTCATGTGTTTGTGGGTCATACCAAAAATGTGTGTAAGGTTCTATCTATTGTTCTTCCAATGTTACATTCATCTAGTAAACTTTTATTTCTTGTTTAAGTGTCTTATTAATTTGTAGGAAATGATTTTTCCATCTATTAATATCGTTTGCAATATCGATGATGTTTCTTTGTTTTTACTCTTTTAGCTATATTTAATTTTCCTTCGTATTGGTTGAGCTTCTATGGATAACTGGTGTAATATGCCTACTGTTTTTGTAGTATTGCTTGCTATACCTTGTCCCATAATTTTAAAATCATCTTTTCGTTTATGAAACTTTTTTTCCCTATAACTTCATCAGTATTCTTTATATTTTCCCATTATTTTGCAATACTGTCACTTGTGTTTGTCACATGCAGTATTTTCTGATAGAGTAGTCTTGTACAATCCTCTTCTAATTTCAGACCTTTTTGATGACTTATTTGTTTCTATTTTCACCATTTTATAGGAATTTTAATTTTCCAGCAAAAAGTGGTCCAAGCCTTAGTCATAATCTCTAAATACATGTTTATCGATAAGCTGTGAGGCTACTTTCAGGCTGTAATTAAAATATTTGATAATAGCTCATGTTGTTCTTGAATTGCATGTGTATTTATTAATTCTGCCCCCCCCCCCAATAAGGTACTAGTATTTTTATCAATTATTGAAGGAAGCAAAATATCCAAGTTTATGCCACCACCATTCACATGGATTTCTCCAAGACTCCTGACTCTATTCTGCATAGACACATTTCTGATTAAGGAGATCAAATCACCCAATAATAATAGATGATAACCCTTATTATACTGACTAAATAATTTTTAGAGTTATTCAAAGCAGGCATCATTTTAATTACTTTTCTCCTCTACAGGAGCATTTACTCCTATTAAATTATACACTTATTATTCTTTCACTTATATAGGTACAGAAGACTATTTGCTCTTTCCACCTATCATAAGTTATAAATGTTAAACATGGTAACATATGTTGTTCATTTTCTATACTACCATAAATCATGTTGTAGTTTACCATCCGTTTGGTACCTTGTTCTTTCTTTTATGTTTGATTTATTATGGTAATATTAATTCCTGTGCTTCTGAATTATTTCACTCATTAAAGCTCTTCAAATCCAAAACTGCCACTAATATTTCACATTCCAAATTTTAATGTATCCACAGTAGTAAACTGTAGACCTTTTTTTATTGCCTGCTCATTGTTTATATTCACATAGATTTTCCATGGCTGACTAATGAGTTTGTAATGCTTTATTTAATTTAATTTAATGTAATTGATGTGGAGCACATGCTCTGGTTGCAATTTCCCTACATACCAATTTTTTTTTAATAAAAAAAAAATTATTTATTTTGCTTATGTTTTATACCTCATTGATGTCGAGGTCATTAGAGGCAGGAAAGGGCTGGGGCCAAGGAATTCGAAGGAATTTGGATTTGCGATTTTGAAGGAACCATCCCAGCATTCACCAGAGTGATTTTTGGAAACCATGGAAAACCCAAATCTAAGTGGCTGGATGGGGATACCTATTTTTCACCTTTCCTCTTCCCACTTACTTTGCCCTCTACTAATTTGAACTTTAAATTCTTTCAGTGGTTTTGGTAAATTATTCATCATTTATCTTGGTAATTTATTCCATTTCCAGACACCCTTCCCTACAAAAGAAAATTTTCACACACACTTGTGCCTGATTTTTTCTTTTTTTAAATTACTTAACATCTCTTAACAGCAAGTTCTTTAGAGACAGGAAAGGATGGGGGCAAGGAATGGGAAGGAATTCGGCCATGGCCTTTTAAAGGAAGCATCCCGGCATTTGCCTGGAGTGATTTGGGAAACCATGGAAAACCCAAATCTGGATGCCCGGACAGGGATTCAAACCGCTGTCCTCCCGAGGCCCGAACGTTAGCCGTTACATCACCACGCTCGGTGCTTGTACCTGAAATCCAGTTCCAGCTTGTGGTCATGATGATCTTTATCCTTCCATGCACCTCTCTTAATCCTCCCACCCATATCTTTCCATGCTTAATCACTAGTGTTCGGATCTTTATGACCAAAAAAATAAAGAAATATGCAGGCAAGTATGACCTAAAAAAGGGTAAATATGACCTAAAAATGACAAAATATGACCATACGTTTAAATTTACTGTACATCAAAATGTGCTCAATTATACACATTTTTTTTGCACGTAGACAGTATAATTTGCTTCTGTGCACTAACTGCAACAAAATGATTTAAAATTTAATTTCCCAATGGTGAAATATAATTTTTCATAATTTACAGAAAATTACTCTTTCACCTGTACTAGAATACTCCTCACCAAATTCCTTTACTTAAGGGAGCGTCCATAAACCACATAGCTCCATTTTGGTCTCCTGTGAACCCACCTCCCCCCATGAAGCTTTTGCCCTCCCTCCTCCCCATGTGGCACGTCACTGTTTTTTCTCTATTGATTCAAGAAGATATTTTGTACTGTTTTCTCTTGTCAGACTATCATAAATTACATAAGGAGATAGTTAAATGATGTAAATAAATATTCACACACTAGTTGTGTGTTCTACACCTTTTTTTAACTGTGCCAAATAATATGAATAAAAAGCTATGTGGCATGGCTTGGAAACCTCCCCTTTTTTCATGTAGCTCAGCGTAGCTTTCCAGTGAACCCCTTGCCCAGATGGAGCCACGTAGTTTATAGATGCTCCCCAACACCCTATCATCATACTTTCAGGTTTTTTTTTTTTTTTTTGCATTACTCATTGATCCACTACGGATTTAACACTGGCTGAGGATTATTTTCAAATGTATTGGTGACAGTGAGACATTGATTCACAGGGATCGACACATGCATTGTTGAGATTAAAAACTGGTGGGAACATTAACATTTGGAGAGAGAATAATGTACAACTTTAATTCTTAACTGGTGAATTTTAACCAATTCAGTGACAATTAGTTTTGTTTTTTACCTCTAGTGTATAATAGGACTACAGTTCTACAAATAATTATATTAATTTCTTCTCATCTATAACTTCTAGTGAATTCCCAATGCTAATAGAAAATTACCAGATTTTACCTCAAAATATGACCATAAATATTATCATAATATTGCCAAAACTAGGAAAATAACCTGTATATGCATTTATATGCTATATAAAATACATTAAAATACAATCAGAAATGATCAATCAATGTTGAATTTAGTGTAACAGCTCGAAAAGAAGGCAGGAAAAAAAAATGACTTGCCCTAAAAATGCATACCCTACTCATCACCACTACATGCCTTGTACACATCCACAACTATCTTCATTCTCCTTCTATGTTCGAATAAATACCATTACAGAATCTTTATCATATCACTGTAATTTCAAAGACAAATCTAGCAGCCCATCTCTGCACCCCATCCAACTGCTGTATCTGATACCCAAAATACTACACTACCAAATTCAAGCAATGGTCAGACCAATGTTTTGTAACCCAATTCCCTTACTTCTCTGGTATATCCTCTCATCATTCTTTCCAACAGGTGAAGGATTTTGAACACTTTTTCTGTTACTTGTCCAATGTTTCCTACCCAGTTAAGCTTGTTGTCAAATGTTATGCGAAGGTTGTTAAATTTCCAGTCTTCAAATAAGCAATTCCTTCCCCACTTTATAATTACAATCAATCTTTACCTTTTTGTCTGTGTGTCTAATAAGCTAACTCCTCTTTGCATTTATCTTCATCTTATGTTAACCCACCCAGCTAGATATGTCTATTTCACACTGAAACTGTCTTCTATTGATTTTAATCCTATTATATAACATTATATCATCTGCAAACAATATAACATCCGATAGTAAACCATTAACACAATCATTCATTAGAATATGGAATAACGATGGTCCCAATACAATAACCTGTGGGACTCCCATGTTTACTTCCTCTTTTAATATTGCATTTCCTACCATAATTTTTTGTTTCCTAGCTTTTAAGAATTCCGTTACCCAGAAAAGCACTTTTTCATCAACTCCAATAGTTTTTACCCTATTTAGCACCATTTTACTGCTTACTCTGAAAAAGCCATTGAAAGAACTAGTACTACACTATCAATTTCACCTCCCCCGTCCGTTTCATATGAAATATCTGACATATAACCTACTAACTGAGATTAACATGAATATCCTTGTCTAAAGCCATGTTAACGTCTTGAAAACCATTTACATTCCTCTGATATTGTTGCATATCAATCTCTCCATTAATTTACCAATAACTGACATCAAACCGATTGGCATGCAGTTTTTGAATCTATTTGTTATCCCTCCTTTATCAACCGGTACTAGTATCACATTTTTCCACTCATGTGATAAGAAGCAAGTATCCATACTCAATTTAAATAATGTTTCAGGCACAATGTCACATCATGCTACGTTTAAGATAAATGAAGTAATATTATTTACACTAGCAGCTGTATGTTATTTTTTATATATATATATTCCTTAGTTCCTTCATGATATCTTCATATTGAACTTCAAATTTTCATCTGCTCACTTTCAACTTTGCAGATAGGCCCAATCTTCAAATTACCACCTACCATTTCTGAATCATAGTGCCTACAGTTCTCACTATAGTTAATAACTTCTTGCCCATATGTATAAGTAATTGCCTCAACACATTCTTTTCCCTCAGTTTTCTGATATAGCCATAGGTAGCCAAAGACAGTATTAGAGGGAAAAAATTATGATAACTTAAATATATACATTATTCATCAGAAGCCTGACAACTAGCTATTATCATCATATGGGATTTCTTTTTCATGCATCTCAGTGGTCAGTTATGCTGCTTTTACCAATGTTCTTCTTAAGTAATGACTTTGACCACAATGAATAGGTGTCTTTTGGCTGGTTTCTTTTTTCTTTCTGAATGCTGTGCATATAAATATATACTCCGACAACTAATGACAACAGATTAACTTAAGTGTACATAAAAATTTGAGTTCGATCACCATATTGAAGTTATGTAATTGTAGTACACACTAGACACCACTGTATGTATTTTTGAGGCATTAAGTAATTAGTCTGTAATCAGTAGTTGGTAATATATTTAGTTTTAGGAATGAAATTTTCTATTCCACATCTCAGAGATTATTATCATATGGTATCAATTCAAACATATCTAATTTAAACTAAGCTAAATAACAATGGTTTTAAATGGCCATATAGGTGAGAATGCGCTTCTAAACAATTAAAAATGTAACAAACTGTCAAAAATGTTCTGCCTTCACCTTCAAGAAACTGTATTTTTTTTTTCTTACCTCGCAATTTGAAGTTTTCGATTGTGTCAAGTACAACATGACCTACAAGACTTTCACCAGCATAGTACATTTCACGATCCAATCGTATGTCAAACTCCCGGATGTAATCCATACTGGATCACAATCTGTTACCATGTTATCATGATTCTACCACCTGCAACAAGCAAAAAACGTAAAAATAAAAAATGAAAAAATATTGGCATCTAAAAGTGAAGTTCATAAATGATAAGTTTTCATTAGCTTGGAAACCATGAATGAAAACTCACAAAGTATGTACCAGAATATATCAGTTATAATGTTTTAAAACTATTTATAAATATGAAACATCAGAACAATAATTTTAAAGTTGAATGACTTGAGGCTTTCCTTCTGTATCAACTGTACTAAATGTTCTCAGGCCCCCCAGTGGGCGTGCAGATCAGTTTGATGCTACATTTCGCAATCGCTCTCTGAATTCATTTCCCACAAAAGTGTGATGCCCCCAGAGTTACAATACTTATAAGGCACGCACCAGGTAATGGTTGCTGGTCATGTCACAGTCACAGGCACCTAGCATTTCTCGGTGCAGAGGCGGTGGGGTAGGAAGCCTTGTGGGGTGAGTTGGGCAGTGGAGCATGAGGTGCATTGTGGGTAAGTGCAGTGAAAAGGTTCAGCTGGAGGTCGAAATGCATTCTGTGATGACCTTGATGCCTCTATATCTGCCCTCTTAACTCACAAATAACTGTATTCCATGCTGCGCTGAGTTGATACCCCACCTGTCTATTTACAATGTCTTCCGCGAGACAAATCTCTATAGCTTCCCTAATTACACTGTCCCTGTATCCATTTGTGTGGACAAGTATCTGTGTCAGCTCACAGTCAAACTCATATCTTTTCTTTTCGACATGACACAAATACTATCCCATATGGAGAAGATAGTCTACTGCTCATATTCTTCAAATAGAGTAGATGAAATGGTTCCTCATTCTATACATTGTGTAATGGCTTAACAGCCCTCTGCTAGAAACTGGACAATCTGCCTTCCTAGTTCAAACTTCCTCTATCTTAATCCTTCTTGTATGATCTGCATCTTAATTCTGTCACCAGAGAGGGATCAGGTCTCTACACCTGGTGGTACAAGGCAACTCAAAGGTGTTCTGTAAGGAACTACTCTTATTCTAATCATTAGTAGTGGCAAAGGATAATGCAGGAGATTTTCTGGAAAAATCTGGGGTCAACCATTCAGAGGCCAAGGTCATATGTCATCACAGGCTGGTGGTGGGGGAAGCCAATAGAGAGCACTGGCGTTCTTTTTAATTCAGCGAATCAGAAACAAAGGTCATATGAGTCACTGGCGGGAGATTTAAATATAATTTTGGCGCCAATGGCGGCCCAGGCGGCAGCGTGACGTCACAGGCATGTGATGGGGTGTCTATCTCCAGGCCCGAGGGGTCCGGGATTCACAATGACGTCATAACCCCAGATAAATTTATGTCTCTCTTTTGCTGGATATTTCTATTGACGTCACAGATAAATTTGCACAAGTGCGCGCGCCGCTGGAAATGTTTGCTCAGCCTGTTATTTCCGACACAGGGGTCTGTACACGGGTGGGAGGTAGCTTTACGCCACAGTCCCAAGCATCTTGGTATTTTTCATCGATATTTTTCTAAAGGATTCAAAGCGCACGCCATTTTGAAAGTGCTCCTTGAGGTCAGCACTGCCAGCTATTTCTGAGAAAAGAGCAACAACACACGAGCCTAAAATAATTCACCCCAAATTCCGCACAGCCCGGAATTTGTTTAGTTGGCTAGCCATTAGTGATCGCTATCGACAAGCAAGGAATGCATGGTGCGTCATACAGGTTGAGACATAACTCCATTACACCGTAAACGCGCCCGCCTGACTTGTTTGTAAAGCGCTGAGCAAACAACTCCGGCACGCGCCGTTACCGTGAGTGCAGATACACAGAAATATTTCACCCCCAACCAAGCACACTATGAACATAATTATTATATGTCAATTTTTATAGGCGGGACCAAGAACTTACTTTTTCTAAATATAGCTCATGCCCCGTCAATAACATGCTACATTATATACCGGTATTTTAAAAAGGAAAAGCAAAAGTTTCGTTTCAACGCTTAGAGAACAGAATAGCATTTGAGGCATTGTGGTCGATCATAAAATTAGGAACAGATTATGCGAAAGCATGACGTTTTCGTTTATTATATGTTAAGGGCTTAAATGAAAAAGCTATTTAAAATAGTAGAACATCGAGGATGAAGTCTTTGAGAAGCTATTTTGTAGCAAATTCATTAAATATATTCGCATTTGACTAAGCGAGAACCTTTTTTATATTATTAACAAAAATGTATGACTTACAGAACATTTGTGTCTCAACGTCACCATGTTATTACATGTAACATATTATTAATCAATCAATCCCTTGTGATACAGTACAGTGATACTTCATATACGTTATTTCTTTCAAAATTCGAGCTATAAATCGTAGCCTAGAATTTGAATATTCCACACAACTCCAATAGATCTAGCATCACATGTTGTTATTCCGTTTACCATCACTATCTTACTGAAAAATGGTACCTGTGATGTGATGCTTCATTGTTTGAGGTTATTCCTTGATAGCTTATTCCAGTAGAATATACCATTGCCTATAAGAGATAACTGTTCACTCCCTTATGCCTAAAATCATTGATACTTCATGATCGCAGTCCTCTCTTTCCTTTCACATAGTGCTCCTAATTAAAAATCCATTCGTCGACGAAGCTAAGGAAAATATACCCGCTTTTCCACTTCGTGTTAAATTAAAGACGGATTCGTTATGAATAAATAATGCAGGTGATGTAAACCTAAAGCTCCTGAAGTTGGGAAAAACGCCAAGTCCCAGTAAGAATATTTTCAAAATACGCGACGGAAATGTAACTACTTTTTGTGTGAAATATACTATAAATCATTAGAAAAGAAAAAAGTACCTTTCAACTGTAAAGTTGCCCAAATAATGCTCATTTTCCAAGAAAGAAGATTTGAGCGATCGTAGGATTTACTGACTAATTTCTCAAATATCTGTTTGCTGTAGAGTTCTGGAACATTTTTGTATGGAGTTATTAAAGTTATTGAATCATGCAATTTTTCTTGGATTTTCAGAAAGGTTTAGACTCTCTACCACACAATCGTCTTTTAACGAAGATTCGAACGTACGGTATATCGGATCAGATTTATGAATGAATACGAGATTTTCTAACTAGTCGTTCACAGTTTCTTTGTTTTTGAGGAAGCCTCTTTTAATCTAGATGTTAGTTCGAGGAAGTGTAATAGGACAACTTCTTTTCTTAATTTTTTATAAAATATCTCAGTGAAATCTTTATTAGCACTCTGCGATTGTTCGCCGACCTTCAAAAGGAAAAGTTTCTTCAATACACAACAGTTCGAAGGCTAGCTCTGCTTACTTATGTTGGCGAAGCAGTATCACCGAATTTACTACTTTGCACCTGAACACATACATGAAGATCTTGTCTCATATTAGGTTGGTGGATAATATATTTTGACATTAGGAACTGGTAACAGCACCATCTGGAAACTAAAAATGGTCTTCAATGGGCATCAACCATGTGACCTGAACCAATTTGATACAGACGGCATCGTTTCTCGCAGCGAGCAGGAGACAGTGAACATTATAAATACAGAAGAGCGTGTTACGGACCCGTGTGGTTGAAGTATACAGCTGATGGATCAAAAAACGTTTGCATGGCAGCGACTCATCCTTGTTTAAAATCTGGTAAAAGTTTTTTTGGAAGCATATAGGATATTCCGATAGTAAACCTTGTCATATCTACTAAATTAACTTGGTTCACAACCTAAGGGTTGGTTGGATCCTCCCAAAGGAGTCATACTAAGCCGTTATAATTCTGAATGCTTTGTTTTCTTGTAAAATCTACATCACTTTTCTCATACAGGGAACAAGAAAAGCGATCACACGAGGGAGCGACAGTTATTAATATTTTAGTCAGAAATTCGGAGTGCACACACCGTTATGAAATTCCGCACTTGCTTGATGAAATCAGCTATACAGACCAACTCTTTCGTTACTATTCCCCGACTGAATTATGTCCAAAGCTTCCACAGATCTACATTTATCGTCCACCGTAATACTTTTATACCAACTGATAAGTTGGTGTTCGCGATGTAGCCGAGAATTTTTTACATCGCATCTGTAAGTACAGGACGGTTTATCGGCCCAATTACCTCAACAGGGAAATAACTGCGAGGATTTAAAAAAAATTATTATTATAAAGCGAGTAGAACTTGGTGCAAACCATACTATCTCTAAATCAGTGTCGACGTCGAGAAAAGGAGTGCAGAATTACACTAGAGGACACAACAGCTTGTATACATTGGCAACCACCGTACTACACAAACCTAAGCAAGCAACTCAATGTTTGCCTGTCCAAACCAAATCCTTCAGTTCTTTGGTACAACCCTTTCCAATAAATTATTTTGAAACCTCTTCCTACCGCCTGCATAATTGAGTTTACCATCAAATCTTATGCTAAGATGTTTACACTTCATGTCTTAAACAAGAAATTCCATTCTCGCCCTTTAACTGTAAGAAACCTTTTGTTGACTCTTCGAAAAACTTGTAACATTAAAGAGCAAACATTCTCTGAGGCAGCTCTTCCATTTGCTGGGTGTATTGAAGAGCATACTTTGCATATCGAACGTGCCCCATGACTGATCGGTGTCTCCTGCACTCAGGCAAGCTCTCCTACAAATGCAGCACAGCCACTTAGAGGCAGTGAAGGTGGCTATAGCAACACAACATAACAAAAAATTACTGGCAGTCTACTTATATAATCCTCCACGAAATAATTTTCCGATAAAATTCCTACACTACCTATGACCCTTAATGTCTTCTTGTTGATGGGAGATTTCAATACTAGACATCAGTACTTAAATGACAATCGAGAAAACCTTAACTGGAAACAATTATTCCAACACAGAAAACATATTCAAGCTTCAGGTAGGTGGATTAACATTCATAGGACTGCAAGTACAATCGACTCCGGAGTGAGTTTGTTGTTAATTTTGCGTATTTGTAAGATTGATAAAACAACATATTTAAGGCATTTATATAGATTTATTAAAATATGGCACACATAATGGCCAAGTCACCAGAATTTTGTTTATTCTGAATAAACGATCCATAACGCAAGCACGAGACTTGGCCTATTTTTACAAGAAATGTTTTTGCGGGATTACAGTTTCAGGAATTGCTTTTTTTATTATATTTACATATTACGTCAATCTGGAATTAAAATCTGAAATTACGTTTTTATCTCTATGTTTACAAGTGGTTCACGTGTTGATTTGCAGTGCCAGTGTCTCTATCCGTTGTTTTTCCTGCTTTGATATCCGGGAATACTGGATTGTGCATAAACACTGCATGCAATGGAGTTTGTTTACATTTGGTATCGCAGCTGCTTTAATTGTCCGATGATATTAAAGTTTTAGTTTTACGCATTAGAACTCAAGAACTGTTCTGATTTCAAATTCCAATTCTTCTCCAGCCTCCCCTCATTTCGTTTTGATTTTGGGTAATATTTACTTATCAGTTAAATTGGTCTTTCATATGCCATTCATTCCAAATGTTCTTTCGTTATATGTATAAATTTGGTCTCTTATGACTGATATATACATGTTAGTGAATGTTATCATGCCGAATATAATACTCTTTTGTGCATTAGAAAATTCTTCACGATGCCTGTCTGTTGCTTAACGTCATAAAATAGTCATGGTTTTGTAGAATTTTATATTTGTGTATGGTCTTGTAAATATGTCTGTGACCCTTCTTACTGTCCCACACATACCACGGAAAACTGTTAGTTTATTGTTAATATCATTAGCATAGTCATGTGACATACTACAACTTAGATAGTTAAATTTTTTACATGTTCGTCACTAATGATTTCAACAGTCGATTTTGTTCTAATATTATTTTTATGTTTAAATGTGCTAATCTTAGATCTTGATTTTAATGCTACACAGTTATCAGATAACAAACAGATAGTACACAGTTTTTTTTTAATTGCCTACTCAACTTAGTCATCTGCATTAAGAAATGTTTAGAAAGTTACCTCGAGATATCTATATGCCTCCACTTTTTATTTATTCCTCTAGATTATAACTATAAATGTAAAATAGAATTGGAAAGAACAACAAAATTCTCTGTACCTGGATTAATTATTATTAGCTCAGTGAACTCTTCATTGTATTTGCTGTATCTCTGTATATGCTTTACGGTGAGGAGATGAATTAAGTGACGAAAAATCAATTATTTTATAGTGTATTCCAAATGTTACCACGGATAACTCTTTAATCACCACGAATGCGACATGAGTTTCTGGGCTGGAGTTTCGTCGTGCTACAGAATCTTCCTGCGAGTCTCATTTTGCTCATCGTTTAATACAGTTCTTGAAATTCCAGTGTATCAGATTTATCCCCATCACCACTAATGATATTTCATACTTCACAAAGTTTTGTGTCTCGTATGATACAGAGCGGTGAGTAGCATGGAGAGAATGTTAGTAAAATGTATTTTTTTGCTCCAGATTGTATAGTACACTGAAGAGCCAAAGAAACTTGTATAGGCATGCATATGCAAACACAGAGATATGTAAACACTCAGAGTACGGCGCTGCGGTCTGAAACGCCTATATAAGACAACATGTGTCTGGCGCAGGCTTTAGATCGGTTACTGCTGCTACAATGGCACGTTATCACGATTTAAGTGAGTTTGAACGTGGTATTACAGTCGGCGCATGAGAGATGGGACACAGCATCTCCGAGGTAGCGATGAGGTGGGGGATTTTCCCGTACGACCATTTCACGAATGCACCGTGAATATCAGGAATCCGGTAAAACATCAAATCTCCGACATCGCTGTAGCAGGAAAAAGATCCTGCAAGAACGGGACCAACGACGACTGAAGAGAGTCATTCAACGTGACAGGAGTACAACCCTTCCGGAAATTGCTGCGGATTTCAATGCTGGTCCATCAACAAGTGTCAGCGTGCGAATCATTAAACGAAACATCATCGATATGGACTTTCGGAGCCGAAGGCCCACTCATGTACCCTTGCTGAGTGCACGACACAAAGCTTTACGCCTCGCCTGGGCCCGTCAACAGCGCCATTGGACTGTTGATGATTGGAAACATGTTGCCTGGTCTGACGAGTCTCGTTTCCAATTGTATCGAGCGGATGGACGTGTACGAGTATGGAGACAACTTCGTGAATTCATGATCCCTGCATGTCAGCAGGGGACTGTTCAAGCTGATGGAGGTTCTGTAATGGTGTGGGGCGTGTGCTGTTGGAGTGACATGGGACTCCTGATAAGTCTAGATATGACTCTGACAGGTGACACGTACGTACGCATCCTGGCTGATCACCTGCATTAATTCATGTCCATTGTGAATTCCGACGGACTTGGGCAATTCCAGCAGGACAATGTGACAACACACACGTCGAGAATTGCTAGAGAGTGGCTCCAGGAACACTCTTCTGAGTTTAAACTCCTCCGCTGGCCACCAAACTCCCCAGACATGAACATTATTGAGCATATCTGGAATGCCTTGCAACGTGCCGTTCAGAAGAGATCTACACCCCCTCGTACTCTTACGGATTTATGGACAGCTCTGCAGGGTGCATCGTGTCAATTCCATCCAACACTACTTCAGATATTAGTCGAGTCCATGTCACGTCGTGTTGCGGCACTACTGCGTACCAGTTTCTTAGGCTCTTCAGTGTATTAAAATGTTTCAGAAATAACTAAGGGAACTGCCCAAAAACATTTTCCACACCACTGTAAATCATTTTAACAAAAGAAAGTGTGTGCATATATAGTAAAAACTGGTGATCACAAATGATTTTTACTAGAAAATTTAATATACACGTGGAAGATTACATTCCGATTATTTAGAAAGAAAACCTTACAAAAAAATCTATCACCCTGGTACAAAAGAGACCTCTTATAGAAAAACCTAGTCAGTGTATTACGTGGTGTTTTCTACAGAACAGACATTTAGAGATTTACTTTTAAAATATTCTAAACTTTCCAAATAACTAACGCTATTGCAGCTCAGTTGAAGTTTCATTGTTTTGAAAGCGGTGAAAATTTTCCTTAAGAACAGACACTTTTCTGGCCGTTTCTATACCATCATTACATTAAAATAAGTGTGGCAGAGAGTGCCTGCTACTCCCGTCTCCCGGTTCCTAATTGCACGAGAGAACAAGAGAATAATGAAAGGCGGCTGTGCGGCATCGTATTTCTCTCATCTCTTTTAAATATGTCGGCGGAAGAGGCCATTAGTTCCAGTCAGAATTAGAAGTGTGTGATCACGTGTCACAAATTCGTCGGTAAAATTTGTCTTTGTAATAACTTAGACATGTATGAAATTTTATGAATTTTATACAGTATATGATACTGTCTATCTGTTCTTAATTTAATTTGGATGGAGGATATGATCCATAGCAGTTTCCTTATTCGCCTACATCAGCAATTACTTCAAGTGTAGTCTTTTTACTTTATTGTAGTTTCCTATTATAAATTTAGTACCGAGTTTTATTTTCCTAAAGGGGTATATACGTTGACCAAAGTTTATGTTCTTGTGTCCTTCATACGTTTTGAGAAATAGCTGTTTACATAATATTTGTGAAGATGTCTAGAAATTTTTAGGAATTATGTACACTGTTTCACATCATTTTGACTTTTATTATTATTTTTCGCCCCATCTTAAAAATCAATATTTTGTGTTAGTTTAATGGTTTGTCTGAACCTTTGATTTTGTACAGTCTCAACTGTGAGTAATGGTAAGTTATTTTTAAAATTTTTAAAAATAAGAAAGCGAAGTTGTCCCATTGATTCGACGTGGAAGTTTATCGTATCGTATTGGCTACTTTGCATTCTTGGCTGACAGGACAAAAAAAAGGTATTAATATCTAAACGGTTAAAAAAATGTAAATTCTTCCAGTTAGTTTCTGATTCTCTTGAGGCATGGGGTGTATATCTTGATAACTCATTTCCATATTCAGATAATCGGGTTGTTGTTATTGTCGCTGGATGAGTGGTAACGGTCAAGCCTCGCATTCGGCAGGACGCGGGTTCAAATCCCCGTCCAGCTATCCAGATTTCGGAAGTAGATGGTTTCCCGAAAACATTCCATGGTAATGCAGGGATGGTTCCTTCAATAGGTCATCGCCGAATTCCTTCGGCGTTGTTTGTCCCTACTCCTTTCCCGTCCAAATAACGTCGTCGAACAGGCGTGAAACATTAAGGGGATAAAATCGCTTCGGAGTTCATGAATCGATATACAGAACTGTTTGTTCTTTTAATTTGGCTGATGTATAATCGTGTCTGATGGTAGCCTGTTTTTTTTTGCGCGCATGGATTTTAAAAAAAAAATGCCTGTTTCCAATAATGCTAAACTCATTTCCAATTTATGTTTAAGCGAGAGATTATTTTACAAGTAATGGCCATGGATATTCATGTTCTGTACAAAAAAATCGTTTTGACTATTTTGGAATACGATATTTTTAATTTAATTACAAGGGAACAGTGTCGGCATTTTGTGACTACAGTGCCTAGAATAATAACAGCCCGATTATCTGAATATGGAAATGAGTTATCAAAATATACAGCCCATGCCTGAAGAGAATCGGAAACTAAATTGGAAGCATTTACATTTTTTAACGGTTTAGATATTAATACCTTTTTTTTTGTCCTGTCATCATTGCATTGTTTTGTGCAATCCTCCATCCCTTCCTATCTTGTGCTAACCATTGTATCTCAACATAATCCTTACAACCCACGTCATCAATTATGTGCTTCATATATCCTAATCTCTGTCTTCCTCTGCACTTTTTACCTTAGACTGTTCCCTCCACCAAGTTAACCAATCCTGCATGTCTCAAAATATGACTACCACCCTGTCTCTTTTTTCTGTGAACCTCTTCCACAAAGTTCTTTCCTAACCCATCATTTCCAAAACTCGTTCGTTTCGTGCTTAATATTCGTTATCAACTGACAAACTGATATTAATTTTTGATAATTAGTACAGTGCTTATATATATATATCCTAACGTCCTGAATTTCTCATGGTCATATTTCCTTCTGAAATTTATTCAACCACGTATATATATCTACACAGATCAACGGTTAAGGCGTCTGACTGGAGCTCGCAGGATCCGCGGTTTGAATACCTCTCCCGGCGGGGATTTTCAAAGGCTCTTAACCCGACACAGCTTGCACAGCTTGCTGTGTAATGTGAAGTACATCAGAACGCTTCCGTGGTTCGGATTCCACGTAGAAGTGTAGGTCCCCTGTGGCCGGTATGATTGCCGGCTTAGGTTAAGGCGGCTACAATAGGGGGGAAATGCACAGCCAATAGAAACCCCGTCACCAGGTCATTTAGACCACACGGATTTATTATACCATTATCTACGAAGATAGTCCTACACAAATGATACTGTCAGAAGACTATCGAAATTGACACTCATATCTCAAGAAAAATGCTGCAGTACATTTCAGCTTATTTGTTTTTCAAACTAATGTAATGCTTGTATTTCGGTAATAAAAGTGTTTTAAACGTCGAATGCACTTCATTTTAGTTTTTGTGAATTTATTAAGAGTTGTTACTGTAAGTATATATACACTACATGCAATTTATCATTTTGAAACAAAATGCTAATTTTGAGAAAGTGCGGTAACACGAAAATATGTTTATTTTATACCAACCTTTAATCACATAAAATAACTAGAAACTCACGACATAATAATATAAACTATATAACTATAAAAATATTGTTAGGAAACAATGCAGACTTGACGTCAAATACAAAAATCATTTTTAGAATTATTTGCTTTTACACTAAGCGTTTAAGACAGCTGCTTCCTCTTACGTATTGTTCTTTTATTTCTTCACTTAAATTTATTTTCTTAACATACAAAGGGTTAAAGGATGGTAAATAGTTATATATGTGTATTTTAACATTACAAAACTTAAAATACATTTGAAATTACTTAAAAAAAAAAAAAATCCAGAGTAGCTGAATTGCTGGAGACACAATTTTATATAATTCAGTCGCCTGTTAGATTCAGGTGGGGTTTTTAAAAGCTGGCTTTACCGAATAGTGCAACTACTTCCGCTGATAAAGCAGGTGATGGGTTCGTTTCCGGTGGCAACAATAGCGTTTGTGTCTTGTAGGTGAAATAATTAACGTTTTGAGTGTTGGGTGGTGCATATACTGGTAACAGTCTTTTATTTATAATAGGACAGGATATTTGTTAATACTTTTTTTTTATCCGCCGCTTATTCAGTATACTACGCAAACTGCTCTTCATAAGTGAAACTGTCATAACGTTACAAACAGATTTTCTATCTCCAGCAGTACCTGTTATTAGTTAGGTATACTTCCGGAAAAATGCACTATTCGTGCCTTGGAATTATTCTGGAAGACCAACTTCTTACCCTGTTCTAATAATTATATTTTATTACGTAGTTCCGTCAGAAGTCTATAAAAATTCGCTCTGCAGGAATGGATAAAAAAAAAAAATATTCCAATAATCTTGTAATCCAGAAAACAAAAACAGCTATGCGTCAATACCGTAATGCGAAATGTTTACGAGCTGATTCTAGAAAAACCATGAACCATATATATATTATCTTGGTCTATCGTTTGGAGAAATGGACAGCAAGTTTTGTGAGCAATGTTTATGACTTTACACTTATTGGAGGTGGGAAAGTACTGAGGGAAAGGAACGGGAAAGAATTCTGCCATGTATTTTTCAATCCCGGATATACCTGGAATTATATCGGGGAACCATGGAGAACTGAAACCTAGATGGCTGGAAATGGGTTCGAATTGCGTGTTCCCGAATGCCAGGCCATAGCGTTACCACTCGGCTACTGCGCTCGGTCTTTACCTGTAGCGGCTCGACGTTAAAGGCTCTGAGGCGGAGCCGCCCCAAAAGATATATTAAAATATGTTTTTAAATCAAATAACACAGAATTTACAGGAAGAATTTCCAGAATTTTCCACACACGTTTACCATAAACACTGACAGTCAATATTTTTTAGTACTGTTGATATAAAAGAATGTTTCTCAAACGGGTAGTAATTTTAAGGCTGCTCCTTTGGACGCCATTACATTGCATGTAGCGGAATTTTGGAGGCGTGGCTTTTATGGAGCATTGCTCTTATGGGTTTGCTGTAGGCTCAGACTGCAGAGCCTAAGGGAAAAGTATCAACCCCATCATGAATTTCTTGTAACGCTAGTTACAAAGTAATGAAATCAGCAGAGTGGTTGAACTTCCACTATCGAATCCCTGTATTTGTATCTCCAGTTTATGCTTTCATGCGTCATTAATAGACGTTGAATATTTATATTTTGACAATGTAAAAGCTACTTTTATGTTTTGGGCGTTGGTCATTGTACCGGCACACTAAGTTTGTAAACATTCCGCTAGAGTGCACTAGAATACAGTATGGAGTAACTACACTCTACACAGTATTAAATGAAAGCTGAGGTATACTTAAGCACAGCTATTTATTACGCAAGAGGTTGCATACACAAAAACAGAACACGCAGTAGCGCGACACAGATAATGAATACAAATTCATATGCAGCACGTGGCTAGCAGCCGACTGACTCCAAGTAGTACGGTTGTCTCCCACCTGGTCCAGTTGGCGCTCCCGTCGGCTCGATCAGGCCGCCGACTGTTGGCAAAGAGATGCACCATGGCGTGGTCGATTGCGACGCCGACTGGTGGCGAAGATTTGTACTTAAGGCTGGGCAAGGCTCCGCCACAACAGTGATATAAGTTTCACCATCTAGCGAGGATTTGTCGAACGTTTAGATGAAATAAGCACGCGAAACATATTATCTAATTTGCTAAAGGAGTTTACACGAGCAAGTGTGTTATTTGGAAGTTTCTTTTTGTGTGTTGTGCGCTTTTGCCTGAATCCTTGTGAATTATATTTTCGTTTTTGAAAATAGCTGCAGCTTTCTGGCACTCTGAATGTACAATATGAAATCGGTCTGAAATTTACTGGGGAAAAATTTAAAACATGAGCTTAGAATTAAAGTGAAGAATCTTTGTGGGGCTAGACCCGATTTTAACATCAGTCAAGAACAAAAACATTGCATATCCAGCCAAGGGTATGTTCGCAATTTCAGCAGAGCAATGTATGATGCAGCTGAGTGGTTGTGTGGTTGTGAAGTGAAAAATTAATTTTTATGTTTCTCATGTCTTGTTACGAATTGTAGTGACAACACTTGGACAGAGAATGGCATTACAAACGTAAAGAATTTTCATGCAAAGGTGAAAAAACATAATTCCAGTGAAAAATATTTGATACAATCACATTTCAGTTAGATTGGCTTGCCAATAATACTTACTTTAAGACAGAATTGTAGGGGGCAAAAAATTCTGTACGGCTCTCGCCATCGGGACTTTGACTGCAGGGGTAAAAGATTCGCAGCCTTCCCCAGTATAAAAACCACGAGCCATCACTGGTCTTTACCCTATGAGCTGCCGTGTTCAGCAAGCCACCGTTGGCGCCCTTGGGTTGATCCTGGAAGTAGTTAGTTTTCTGCTATCGTGGTACGATGGTGGACGGTCTGAGTCCGGCCTTGGATATCAGCGATTATAAAGAAATGTTATGTTCTTTTATATTCGTGTTGAGTTCACCATACTGTCAGTTACTAAAACCTCATCGTACACCGATTGAGAAGTTAAAATAGTAGTAGCTGCATACATCGATTGAATTAACCATATGCCATTTTTTCGTTCTTTTCATTTCTTTGAGTCCTCGTTATATGTGGTATCTTTCGCAATGTCCCAGCAGAGATGAGTTAACAATGAACGAAAACGAATTCGCCCACAGATTTTACCAAGGAACCAACCATTCTTATTCTAAAGTGATTTGTGAAATTCTTTTAAAATCACAATCTGTATGTCCTGACCGTGAGCTTAAACTATAATGCTCCTTCCGAATATCACATTCACTCTCTAGGTTCGCATTTGGTTTGTGACTATATCCACATAATTTTCGTCAAAACGGAATGAGTTCATTAAACAGTAAAAGTGGACTATCTATTAACTCATAAATACAAGCCAATGTTGAGATATAATTTGAACATAGTTTGGTTACCAGTTGTCAAATCAAAATGCAATCCAGATAATCTTCTATCTAAATGCACTGTTATACTGACAGAAGAGCTCTCCTTAATATTGGCAGTTGGTCTACAAGAATATTTCTAAGTAACGAATGACGCATGGTAAGCACTATACATTACTGACGTCACATCTGAGTACTAACAGGTGCAAAGAAAAAAGAACAGCTACATAGCGTTTCAAGCGTCATTCAGCAGCCAGAAAATGTCATTATCGCAAAACAGCTGTTTTGGATTTATTTCAAGGTTTATCATCTTTTTTAAACAGCCACAGAAGCGTTTAACAAATTCGACACTTAGTTACAAACTTTATCTTTTTCATCTGTAACTGTATAAATAAAAGCTACTTGTAACATTACACCAGTTGCTCTAATAATTTTTATTTTCCATCTCAGACCAAATACATGACGGCATAATAAAAATAGGTTCGTTTATAACATACGTTCCATTCAAAATAAAGGTTTTTTTTCTACTAACACATCTAAACGTAGAGTTTGCACAATTTCAAATCCTATTGCTGGCACCGGAATCGAACCAGTTACCTGCAGTATAACCGGAAGCGAGTCCAACGGAACAGTAAAGCTGTTTTTAATACAATATAAAAACCTCACGGGTGACTAAATTGGATGAAATCGTGACCTTAGCTTGAAATGTCTTTGTTGTTTATAAATTACCAGAGACATTTTTATTAATTTATGCATGAGGTGCAGGATTTCTTTATTTAAATTAGTTGTTATCCAATCAAAGGAGAAAGTTACTTTGTTATTAGATTAATTATTTAATTTAATAAATCACGTGTAAGATGTAATTAAGTTTACACACTCAAAATTACAAAAAGATTAAAGGGAGTAGAATACTGAATAACATTGGCTTTATAGAAATTTTATGATTTAATCATTAATTTTCAAGGTACAGTACATGGAAATGAATCATACAAAATCTCAAAATTTCAAGAAAAGCAATTCAGCCACAAACAAACAATAACTTTGATCAATGCTTAAAACAATCCCGGCTAGGTTAAGTTCGAAAGTTGTTCACAGAGCGTAAAACTGAAGGAAAAGGCTCATATAAAGAATTGCCACTTAACGGTTTTGTAGTAAGTAGAGACAGCGACATTTCTCTGCATTGAAAACTCTAGAGGTTTTTATCCAGTATACAGAAACGCTTATAACCCGCGTGTAGGGAAAACTAACTGACGTCCACAGGCCATGGTTGTTCTCCGACTCAGACGAGCCTACCTGTGTTGCAGTCTTCGCGAATGTTCGCGTAGCGTTCTTTCCTACCGCGGGCAGACGAACTGGAAGAATGTTCACTACGCTTCAAGCAGAATTCCTTTTTAGTGTATGAGAACTCATTCAAGCTTCATAGTTTCCAAAAATTGTATACAGAGCAAATAATATTGTCACGAGTTCCAAGTTTTTTTTTTTTTTTTACGATTGGTACAACATCTATATATTTTCGTGTCTTTGCACTTGTACAATATTAGTACTTTGTAAACAGTAAATTTAACTTGCTGTATGGGAAGTGGACAAATTATAACTCTTAAATGTTCTACAAAATTAAAAAGAAGATCATTCGAAGATTGCACAACCCTTTTGTTTCCGAAATACAATTAATATTTTAGTTAGTTTATATTACGGATTAGCTGAAAGATATTGCATTTTTTATTATTTTTTTTTTTTTTTTTTTTTTTTTTTTTAGACAGACGAGTGTCAATACTGTACAGTCATCTGATTAGACTACCTGCAATGTATAGGACTGTCCTCGTAGTTGTGTATAAATGGTGGTATACGTTTCAGGAGGACGTTTGGCGATGAAACATGCAGGTCTTTGGGATACATATGAGAATGGCATAACCTAGAAGTGAAATGTTGCAGAAAGATATATTTACTGCTACCGTTTCTGATTTTTATTTACTGTCGCTGTTGACTAATACTTTCTTTTAT
>JARYHS010006765.1:0-12851 GCA_031002005.1 Vandiemenella viatica
GAATTCGGCCATGGCCTTTTTGAAGGAAGCATCCCGGCATTCACCTGGAGTGATTTGGGGAAACCATGGAAAACCCAAATCTGGATGCCCGGACGGGGATTCGAACCCGCGTCTTCCCGAATGCGAGGCCAGAACGCTAGCCGTTCCCCCACCACGCTCGGTAAAGCTCCTGATTATCGTTTGATTCCGAGGTGTATGTTATTATTCCCATTAGCTTGTTACATTACTGTTTACTCACAAAAGTAGGACTAATTATTGTTCCATAACTATCTGATGTTCGCAACTTCATTCGCGGTGACTGTAAATGTACGAGCCTCACCCTAAACTATTTATGTTACAGTTAACCTGTAGCTTAATTACGTGATACTGCTCGCACGCTGAAACCACGACAAACATTTCGACGGATAGAAGTAACTTATCTTTAAACGGATACTAATTTCTGGTAACTTTTATTTTATCCCTTAGCTATTCGTCGTCACATACCTTATGCCACTCATATGAGCACGGGCTCTACATTAATCGAAACACCCTGAAGATAAGATCAGACCAGCAGGATTTGCGTGAATCGCATTTAATTTATCAGCTTCACGATTTTACTTGAAAATGAAACATACCGTAATTTACAAGCGGGGCCACGGGCGGTACATTAATCGAAACCTTATCAAAATTCGACTAGTGGTTGTGGCGTCAATTCCGTTCAGCAAAAAACTGATACTACTTTTTTTATTTCTTAGCCTTTCGACATCACATCAAAACGAAACATACCTCATTTTACCCGAGGGGCTACGTGCTGTAAAATAAGCGAAACTCCACCAAAATACGAATAGCAGTTTTTGCATGAATCTGAAAGTTGATACTATTTTTTTTAATTTCTCAGATTTTTAACATCATATTAGAAAATAGCATAGCTTAGTCTAACCGTGTGACTAGAGGCTGGAAACCCTGTCAAAATAAGACGGCAGCTTTTACCTGAATCCTCTTCATCACATCTTGCAGATAGATAGACAGTTGTGTGATTTATAAAAATATCTTAAATGTACAGACTTCCTTCTGGTTACAGTCTTGTTATATGTATGGATTTTAACAATTTCAAAATTAATAGTTTTTAAAATTACGTTGTTTGAATTATGGACAACGTTATGATAGGACTCTTCGTAGTCTGGTTCCAGTTAGAGTACCTTTCAGTTGCAAAGGTTTCCAATTTGTATCCCTGCAATAAGTATAGGATCTCGCAGAAAGTCTCCAAAACAAATTTATTTATGAGCTGATTAAAAGAAATTAGAATTTAAAACAATTGTTTTGATCTATTTAGGCCCTGTAAAGAGTCCGAATATTATTATTCAACGAAACAGTGGCTGCCTAGGCATTCGTTCTCATCATTATGTCAGCCATTGTTGGAAAAATTTCCATACATAGGCGTGTTCTGAATGAAATGAATTGATAACAGCGGCACTGCATTGTGTCGAGCAGTCTTGCTGACAGCGTATCGACTTCTGGAACTGCAGACGAGGCGTCGCTTCTTTCTTATTGCCGCCGCTTTTACCGTCAAGTGCTCTCGCCAAGCAGTCTTGGAAATGTCACAACCAATCAACAGATTCGAAACTTTCACGCTGCTGGTTGTACTTCCAGTGAAAGCACTCTCTTTTGGATTGAGATATTAAGCTACCAGTATATTTTGGTGAAGGCACATTTATATATATATATATCTGTAGTGATGCAAACGACATTAAAGTTCTATGCGAAAAAAGTCACAAACAACAAGAAGAATAGAACAGCAAAGTTTTTTTAATGTGAGAGTGGAGACTTTCCCGGCGTATTGATGCAGTGAAATCTTCACGGGAGTGCAGCCGGATAGTGTCGTAAAATGAAGACGTTTCGACAACCTATTCGGTTGTTTTCATAAGGTCTATTTTAGATATTATTGCTTGAAATCAAAAAACAGACTGGCTTAGCGTTGGCTCTATCTTACTTTCTTATCCCGTGGGATAAGAAATTCTAATTTAGAAGTTCTTGCCTTTTAGGCATTGCCTTCTTTAATTTGCTGGCTTTTCCGATTTTAGTTGTTAGGTTTCCTGTTGTATTTTTTCTTTTCTGTTAAGCCTTTTTTATATATATATGTTACCTTTTATATTCTTCAATCATTTTCTCTTATTAATTGGAGTGGTGGCTTGTGGGGGCCTTCTTCTCTGTCATACTGCGCAAGGGAGCGAATAAGTACATAATCGCTCTCTTGCGCTTTCTGGTAGAAGTTCCCTGCTATTTTCTCAAAACGATCTCGTAGTTTTGGTGTTCCTGAGATTTCGTGGAGGATGTCCGTCGGGAATCGGATTGGGAGATGGAGAGCCCTTTTGAGGTCACGATTTTGGAGACGCTGTAATCTGTCGATGTGGGTGTTTGCTGCGTAGGCCCACACAGGGCAGGCATACTCCATTATAGAACGCACCAGTGCCTTGTAGATTCGAAGCCCACATTCTGGTGGCAGTGTAGCAGCCACGCCAATTTACTGCCAATTAATTTCCGGCAGAGGGTTTTGGAGGCTTTGTCGTTAGACATTTCCTCCAAGTTTGTTAGGTGAGTCATATCCTGGCTGTAGGTGTGTCTGTAGTTTTGGCGTTCTTACTTGTCAGTCATAGTTTCGGTGTATCTAATGGTTCGAAATGAGAGAAATGGGCCCGGCATATGGTCCGAGGCCAGTTGGATAACTCCCCAGCTCTTTTATTAGTGGGTTTGGAGAGTTTTGCGCTAGTTTGTAAAATTTGATAGCGAGTTCTTTGAATCTATGTTTCAGGGTTTGAAGACCTGTAGCTTCATGTATTGCGTTAGTGGGAAACCTGCTGTCTACGTGCAGGGCTCTCTTTAGTGCTCTATTTTGCACGACCTGTAGACGGTGTAGGTAAGTGTTGGCAGCATAACCCCATACAGGGCAGGCATAGTCAAATATTGGCCTGATCAGGGAGCAGTAGATCCGCACGCCCGTGGACGCAGGTAGCTTGCTGTCCTTATTGATAAGCGGGTATAGTGCTTGCAGCCTTGCGCTGGCACGTTTACGCAGGTCCTCTATGTGGGCTCTCCACGTTAGTCTTGAGTCCAGTGTAACTCCCAGGTATCGTACAGTTTTGGACCAAGGTATCTGATTGTTGTTTAATTTCAGCTGAGGGTCCGGCTGCTGACGCATGCGTGGCCCTCTTCTTCTAGTTATCATGATGGCCTGGGTTTTGGCGGGGTTGATCTCAATTCTCCAACGCCTCGCCCAGGCCTCGGTTTTCTGTAGCACGTTTTGCAGGCGTTGAGTGACGATGGCCTTGCTACGGCTGCTGGTGAAAAAGGCGGTGTCATCTGCATAAGTAGCTGTGTTGACATTTTCTTGGGTGGGCACGTTTGCTGTATACAGGCAGTACAGTAAGGGGCCGAGGGCCGATCCTTGGGGTACGCCAGCCATTATTCTGCGTCGGGTTGATGTGACTTTGTCGACTCTTACGCTGTAGATTCGAAGCCCACATTGTGGTGGCAGTGTGTTGCTGGTGTTTAGCACTGGGTATAGTGCCCCCAGCCGCTGATGAACTCTGCGAAGTCTGACTGGCTTAGCTGCCGGCGAAAATCTAACTCAGTGTACCGATGATTGCCAGGACGCCCAATCAGGGCACGGTGGAACTGGGATGCGCGATCTGCAGTCCGTAGCATTGATACCCTCAGTTGGCGGTGAACCGTCACTCACTCGTCACTCACTCTCGGACTCGGGGCTACAGCGGTTCGCATACGAGCGCATTGAGGTTAGACAGCTCCTGCTCGCGTATGCGAGCACTGTTTTGCTCCAGTGAAGAATATAGTGAGTTGCTTATTCTTCTTCTTTGGGGATTTCCTTTGCCCACCCATTCCGAGCTAATAGGGTTTTACCGCCACACGGCCCACTCCTGCGGGAGTGGAGTTCATAGGGTTGTTTCCGGTTCGGGCAACCTTACGGTGACAACAACGGACCGGAACAACACTCCTTTCAGGCCTTATACCTCAATAATGTCTGACTCGATTGGCACTTCTTGCGCTTCGGCCCCCGAAGCCTACAGCGACTCCCCGCGTTCGCCTTCACCGGAGGACAACGAGATGGAAGTGAACCTATCGTCGGCGTCTGACAACCTCATCAACTCTCCGCGCTCAACCTCTCCAGAAGAAAACGAGAACGAGACGGAAGTGACGAATAGCCAGAACCCGGACGTGAGGAAGGACACATCAAGTCCCATGCTGACTCCTCAGCCCCCCCATGGACGGGGCGAACCACGCGTAGCAAAAAGGCGTATATCGCCTCTTGCCGCACTAACTACCAAACATCCGAGAAGAGACATACAGCCAGCCGGTGGCCCCACTGTTGAGGCCACGCCCACATCCATCAGTGTCTGCACTAAGCAGCTGGAGAGGAACGTTGCTAGCAAGGACAGAAAGACGCTGAAGAAGAGGAGGGAGGTGACTGACCGACCGACTGACACACCACCCGCGCCGAAACCGGGATATTCTGCCAGTCGATCTGGGAAACAACCTCACCGGCAAGTTGATGAGGAAGGCTTTGTGTTTCCCAAAAATACTAGTAAACCTCCACCAGCGCTGGACCCCAACTTAGTTGAAACCAGTAACCAATTCCAACCACTGCAGGCCGAATCAGCTCCACCAGTGCAGAGATCAGCACACATTCCCCCTATCGTGGTACAATTCGAGCACAGCTACAAGGCACTCCACGATAAGGTTGAAGCAGTTGTGAAGAACTCTTTCGCTGCCAAAACGGCTGGTGGGGACAAGATTAAGTTTACCTTCACAACGGTACAAGACTACACTGCCGCCACAGGGATGTTGCAGGATAGCAATATCCCATACTACACATTTCCAGTGGGAGCAGTTCCGCTACTTAAAGTTGTCTTCAGGGGCATACCAAGAACTCTGCCCACAGAAGATCTGAAAGAAGAACTCTCAGAGATGGGATTCACTGTCCAAACGGTGGCCCAATTACGCCGCCCAGGCAGTAAACATATTAATGCCACTATTCCTGGTGATTCTAGCAGACTGCCAGGAAAACAGGGCAATCTTCGGGGTGGAGAGAATTTGCCACCTTCAAGTGAAGGTCGAGAAACTTCGGGCAACAACCGGACCTGCGCAATGTTTCAACTGCCAGCGTTTCGGTCACGTGGCCAAGAATTGCAAAATGCCTCCAGTCTGCGTCAAGTGCGCTGAGCAACATGACTCCACCAAATGTACCCTGCTGAAAGGACGAGACTCCGCCAAGTGTTCCAACTGCGGAGGTGGACACGTCGCCAGCTACAAAGGCTGCCCTGCCTTTAAGAGAGCCAGAAACCGACTCAGAGGCCTTCCAACTGAAACAGAAAAACCACCGGACCGCGCATCAACTACAAACAACACAGTGCGGCAAGACCAGACTTCAGCCCCTGAGCAGCAAAGTAACCGTCCCGCAACAGGGCAAGATCAAGCTCCTCCTGTCATGGTAAAGAAGATGTCGACGTCGCAGTTGCGCCGTAGACGGAGGAGAAAGATAGGATCGAGCAATGTATCCGAGCAACAACTCCTGTTGCCGAGAGAAGACAATACCACTTCCAGAAATGAACGAGTCGCCCCCATCGGGTACCCCGTTGACCCGTCTGCATCAACGGTAACTGAACACGAATCAAATCAGTTGACCCACCTACTGGTCACCACGCCTCCAAGCAACAGCAATGTAACACTGTAGAATCTGGCCGCGAAGCACAACAGAATATAGACAGACTTACCAACATGATGGAGTCCGCCCTGAAGATGATGTGCCACCTTACCGAGCAGCTGGAAAAAATGACCAGCGCCGTAACTAATGCTCTAGCTGTCCCTAAGTGCCCACATTGTAATCACAATGGATAGACAGCCACAAATTTACTCCATATCTTTTTGTATTTGGAATGCTAATAGCATGTATAACCAACTGCTTGAGTTTAGGCAGTTCCTTCGAGACCTAGATATTGACATATGTCTGGTGTCAGAGACCTTCTTGAAACCCGGCCTGCGAACAGCAGTGGCCAACTACAGCTGTTACCGCCGCGACAGACTCACAGCTGGAGGTGGAGTCGCGGTTTTCATTAAGAACAGTATCCCACATCACGAAATTGTCCTACCACCTCTCCTACAGATGGAAGCAGTTGGAATTGAAGTGGCCACGGCTAATGGGAAGCTAACCATCATTTCATGCTACCGACCTCCTCGAAGACAGCTCGAAGAAGCCGACTTCACAGCCCTGGCAGGGGTCAGCGGTAAAGTACTGATCGGTGGCGATCTCAATGCCAAACATTCCGATTGGAATAGTAGGCACAATAACACAGCGGGTTTAGCATTGAGACGCCTCACAAACAGGTACAATATGTGTGTATGGGCACCAGAAGAGCCCACGCACTACCCAAGCAACGGCAACAGACCAGATGTACTAGATGTAGTCATCACCAAGGGCATCCAGGGCTATGTCGCCACTTCAGTCATAAACCGACTATCTTCAGACCATTGTCCAGTTATGATCGAGGTTGAGGTTGGCCCCTGGCGAACTAAAGAAGAACCATCTTTCAAACTTCCACAAAACAAACTGGAGACGTACCAGGCGCACCTACAGACTAACCTATCTGACCCACCTGAAATTGATAACATTGACGCTGCCCTTCTGTCTTTTGAGGCAGTAGTCAAGATGCAACTGCAGCCTCCACTCCAATCAGGATACCAAGACCAGCTCCCACTCCACAGCTTCCACCCCACCTCCTGGCTAAAATTCGCCATAAAAACCGGATAGCCAAAGAGTGGAAGCTCACGAGAAATCAGGTGACCAGGAGACTACTAAATCGTTTGCAGAGGGATATTAAAGCTTCCCTGATTCAACATCGGAACCAAGAGTGGGAAGCAAGAGTCTCCATGCTCCATCCGGAGGATGGGTCTCTATGGCTTCAAACTAGAAGACTCACCAGGAGAAGGCAGCGGCTCCCCCCTCTGCACGGCGAAAGAGGCCTAGCAGTCACTCCGGAGGAAAAGGCCAACGCACTGGCTGATGTCTTTGTGAAGAATTTTAGACCTTCGCAAACAAATGTGGACCCCACACACATTGCTGCAGTTCATCGCCGCCTGAGAGTCTATCTCGACGCTGAAGATGATCACCTAATAGACGATTTCACCCCGGAAGAGGTAGCCAGTTACCTATTGAAACTGCACCCACAGAAAGCACCAGGGCGCGACGATATCAGCAACACCCTTCTCCGGCATCTACCACCAGAGGCCACTGTTCACCTCGCCGCTATCTTCAATGCCATCCTAAGAAGTCAGCACTACCCCCAGCTGTGGAAACACGCTATAATTGTGGGTATTCACAAGACCGGAAAAGACAAACATCTACCACAGAATTACAGGCCCATAAGTTTGCTCCCAGCCATTAGCAAAGTGTTCGAACGGCTGTTACTAAAACGTCTGTCTGTATTCATCGAAGACGCCAATGTTATCCCAGAGCATCAGCTAGGATTTCGACGTGGCCACTCCACCACCCAGCAGCTGATGCGGGTTGTTGAAGCAGTGACCCACGCTTTCAACTTCAAGAAATACAGCGCCATGGTACTTCTGGACATCTCGCGCGCCTTTGACTCCGTGTGGCACCCGGGGCTTCTGCTCAAACTATATGAACAGGGTATCCCGGGGCCATACGTGAAGCTACTAAAATCCTACCTCACTGGCCGGACCTTCAGCGTAAAGGTGGACAAAGCTTACTCCTCTACTAGGAACATCGAGGCAGGGGTGCCACAGGGCTCTGTGCTCGGGCCCGTGTTATACTCTCTCTACACCGCTGATGTTCCGACTAGCAACGGTGTTCTGACAGCTACTTACGCCGACGACACTGCGTACTTAGCCTCCAGCCGCAGTAGAGCATTGGCCACCCGACGACTGCAGGAAGTCCTACAAGTAACAGAGGCCTGGGCTAGGAGGTGGCGTATAGATATAAACCCCACCAAGACCCAGGCCATCATATTAACCAAACGACTTGGTGCCCGTCAACCCACTCATCCTGAACCAACACTTCGCCTTCATGGCAGAGAAATTACATGGTCCACCACGGCACACTACCTGGGGGTGACTCTAGACAAGAGGCTGAACTGGTGTAACCACATCACCGAAGTCCGGCGGAGAGCAAGCACCAGGCTCCACAGTCTCTACTCAATCCTAAATAAGGATAGCAAGCTTGCCCCTTCAACAGGAGTCAAGATCTACACATCGCTTATACGCCCAATTATGGAGTATGCATGTCCTGTATGGGCTTACGCTAGCGACAGGCAAATTAGCAAACTCCAAATCATCCAAAATAGAGCCTTAAAGAGAGCCTTACATCTCCCGTGTCGGTTCTCCACGGATGCACTCCACGAGGCCGCCGGCATACCTAAATTGAAAGAAAGATTCCGCCAGCTGGCTGAAAAATTTTACAACAGCATTAGGCAATGCAACAATCCTGCGGTCAACTCGCTTGGAAGCTACGACAACGGCTTTGATAGGCATAGAAGACCGCTCAGCTTACTAACAAATTGACACCCAACAAGCAGACAAATCGATAGCTAACAGAATTGCAACACCTTCGTGATGTGGGAGGCAATGTCTACGGACAAATACTCCACCTTCCACCTGCCTAAAACCTAAGGCAGTAAAGGTGCAATGGCCAAGGTCCAGTCGGCAGCCTGCCGGCCGCCGTGATGGTCGACCTGCTGACCACTGCCACTGCCGTACCGGACCCAGCGACCAGCTCACGGTGGTGGTCACGCTGCTCACGCAGCTGATCACCGCCCTGATGCCACGTCCAGAAAACATCAGACATCGCTAACAAACCACGACTTTGACAAAAAGCCATTCTCCAAAAAAGCATATCAGACAGCAGTAGTAGGGTTTACCCTGGAGCTGCATTATCAACATGGCGCAAGCCAACAGATGACGCTGACGCTGACGCTGACGAGTCGTTGAGGCACATACTTCTTTGCGGTAGTTCTGTTTCAGCATGATTCTTTAGTTCTATTTTTTATGATTGTAGTATTGCATAAATTCGTTTTGGTGTTCGAAAGATACGTTAATTTTGTGTGTGGTGCATTCTTATCAAGAAATTTTACTAATAACGGTAATACTGAGTGCTGTAAGTAGTTCACTCGTTCGCTAGTAGATGGCTATGCCGGCGCTAGTGCATGCCGCTACTTCTGACAAGCGAATACGTTTTTCCGCGCTTCTTGTACTGGGCACCGATTTTTATTTTTTTTATAATAATCTCACATATCAAACATCGTTGTTTGTATTATGTTTTCCAACTGATGATTTTATAATTCCTGTTTGTTTTTGTCTTTTTGTATCTCACTAGTTTTAATCAAAACCCTACTGTGACTTCTTTTAAAACATCAAGAAGTATTTTCGTCACAATGTTGATACATATTAGATTAACTGATCCCCATGCTTTGGCTTATTTTCGGAACTATTCTGTCATTATATACTAAACTTACTATCACGTAGCGTTAGCGATTACACTATATAAATGATTGCAGAGTAAGAACTATTAAAAAAAATAAAAGTCTGAAATATTTATATAGAATTGACTTGTTATCAGGATTTAAAATTTTTCTTATTAAATGTTCAATATTCTTTCGAGCATTGATGTACCAACTAAACTGGTAGATTTTTCCTATTTTAAAGAAACATTTGTGTCTTCATCAGGTCTATTTAATTATCTTGCGTCACAATTAGCTAAATTATTGTTTAAGTGGAAATGCATTGGAAACCAAAAATCTTACTTAAGACGAGGATGTAAATGTCAAATTCACTACTATGTTTTCTCTTATGGTATTTGAATCCTCTAAACAAAGATGAAGCACTAATAATGGTTCGTTGTCGTGTAAGAAACCACGCTTCTAAAAGTCTGTTTGAATCGCGTTTTAATTTGTAACTTCGAATCCTTTTGTTTTCGCTATTGTGTAATCTTTTATCGGTACGTTGGCATCTATGCGCTCTTTTCATGGATAGGTTTTGTCTAGGAAAATCTAGAAGGGAACGGTTGAAGGGAACAAGTATAGAGGAAGTCAAAGTTTACAATATATGAAACAGGGAACTGAGAACTTAGGTTGTCATTGATATGTGGAGATGAAGATGATGGCGCACATTACCACGTTTCTCCGTTGCAATCGATAAAACATGTTTGTCATGTATAGATCATCTGGCTAAAGGAGTCGGAAATTTATTTTTTCTTTTCCATAGTGTACGGTATATATGTTTATATTTCATCAAGCACAGTGTTGAAGGTATTACAAAAAAAAAATAGAAAAAAACAAGGTCGCAGGTAAAGTCGTTGATTGATTTCGGACCATTTATGTGAACAGGTTTATCTCATAAGAATTCATACCTAGGAACCTGAAAATTGATCTGCATATGGTGCTTCCTCTGTATTTAAACCAACTATACTATAACCTCTCGTTTCTAATTCAGTTTCTCTTGTGAGCAAAAGAAATCTTCTGTATGTAACATTCTCATATATTAATATCATTTAGTTTCAAGTGCTTTTAATTTATACTACTTTGATTCGTATTATACATATGAAATTTAGTGGAACCGAATGATTGCTCCAGCAGACCGAGTGACAACGAGGGGGCGGCGTTTGCAGCCGTGATGCTGAGTCTGTTGCCTAATCTGGACACGCGAAAATCACTGATTTTGCACAGAATGACTATCTTCCTCGTTGCCAAATACGATTTATCTATTAAATTCACAAGTCTGGAACACTATATGGGTGAAGCTTGATGCGTAGGAATTCGGTTTTTGCTATTTACTGCGTTATCAAGTTATCCTTAAAGTCCTAAGCATTTGCATGTCTCTCCAGTTACTAACATCACAGAATCATTCTCAAGTTATAACAACTAGTCACCATCCAAATACTCTACGCGAAATTTGCCTTGACGTTCTATAATAACACAGTTCCAACAGTACTGATGTAACATCGAAATCAATTGGGACATAATCACATGTGATTATGAATAGGGTCTCATCCCATTACATCCCGTAAATTTTTTTTATTTCTTTTGTATTCACATACTGGACCATGTGTTGCAAAGTCCAACAATTAGACCATTTATCCATATATGGATATATATATACTTTTATTTAAAAAAAACCTAACTTCCCTTGTTCTTCACAAGCCGAACTCTCAATTCCACATGGTTCATCATACTTGTTGTCGAATAGCGTAATTCAGAACACATCTACGAAGGTTGATGTAATTGAGGACGTCAATCTCAATGCAGAAATTCGCTTGGTACTATCGTTAATGACTGAATATTTCGATCCGGCGGTAATTTATAGCTGATTTACTTTGATGCCGATCGTCTAATATTTCCATTTTTTCGTTCACTTGAAGCAGGTTTTAAGGAGATTAAAACTTATCCTTTAATGCGACAAAAAACATATACGTAAATAATAAAACTAAAATTAGGTATTGGTCTGGCTTTATTGACCGCGCTGTCACCCAGCTCCTACTCACTAGCGCTGTCCCACTACTGCCTACCACGGAGACTTTTGGATGCTGGGTTTCCCCCCTGGCCCAGTTCGCCTCTCTTTAGCCAACCTGGACACTCCAGACTCCTCTGGAGACTCCATGTTGATGGCAGGCTTAGTGCGGACGCCAGATCGACATAGGAAACTGAGCACCAGAACTCCTGGCCTCATACCATCCACAACACCTGACCACCAAGTAGCTGGACTACAGGAGTGCGCCATTACTCCCAGTCGTTGAGGCACATACTTCTTTGCGGTAGTTCTGTTTCAGCATGATTCTTTAGTTCTAATTTTTATGATTGTAGTAATGCATAAAATCGTTTTGGTGTTCGAAAGAAACGTTAATTTTGTGTGTGGTGCATTCTTATCAAGAAATTTTACTAATAACGGTAATACTGAGTGCTGTAAGTGGTTCACTCGTTCGCTAGTAGATGGCTATGCCGGCGCTAGTGCATGCCGCTACCTCTGACAAGCGAATAAGTTTTTCCGCGCTTCTTGTACTGGGCACCGATTACTGTAGAGAAAGTAATGGCTTATTTTTTTTTATATATAATCTCACATATCAAACATCGTTGTATGTATTATGTTTTCCAGCTGATGATTTTTATAATTCCTGTTTGTTTTTGTCTTTTTGTATCTCACTAGTTTCAATAAAAACCCTACTGTGACTTCTTTTAAAACATCAAGAAGTATTTTCGTCACAATGTTGATACATATTAGATTAACTGATCCCCATGCTTTGGCTTATTTTCGGAACTATTCTGTCATTATTTACTAAACTTACTATCACGTAGCGTTAGCGATTACACTATATAAATGATTGCGGAGTAAGAACTATTAAACAAAAATAAAAGTCTGAAATATTTATATAGAATTGACTTGTTATCAGGATTTAAAATTTGTTTCTTATTAAATGTTCAATATTCTTTCGAGCATTGATGTACCAACTAAACTGGTAGATTTTTCCTGTTTTAAAGAAACATTTGTGTCTTCATCAGGTCTATTTAATTAACTTGCGTCACAATTAGCTAAATTATTGTTTGAGTGGAAATGCATTGGAAACCAGAAATCTTACTTAAGACGAGGATGTAAATGTCAAATTCACTACTATGTTTTCTCTTATGGTATTTGAATCCTCTAAACAAAGATGAAGCACTAATAATGGTTCGTTGTCGTGTAAGAAACCACGCTTCTAAAAGTCTGTTTGAATCGCGTTTTAATTTGTAACTTCGAATCCTTTTGTTTTCGCAATTGTGTAATCTTTTATCGGTACGTTGGCATCTATGCGCTCTTTT
>JARYHS010006767.1:0-11568 GCA_031002005.1 Vandiemenella viatica
ATTATGGAAATTTTTTTGCATTTATGGCTGAAATAGATCTTTTTTTATCCAAATTATTTTTTTATCAGTCATCTTCAAAAATTGGCGCACACTATAGAACAAATAAAATTTAACAGCTTTCGAGGCTATGTAGGCTATGGAGATTATATTTGAAGACAATGAGGGTTAGGCACGAAAAATTTTTCAGTCCCCACTAAACTCAATATACTTACTTTCAACACCATGACTTATTGAAATTTCACATTGTAATGGTGTGGGGAGTAGTCAGCATAGAAGTGGTTGTTGTTAGTCTTTCCCCGCCTCTAAGGACCTCGTCGTCTACAAAGTGTAAAGCTCTAAGCAAAAAAAAAAAAAAAAAAAAAAAAAAAAGTGGTATCCTTATGTATTACTAACAGTTACCAGCGACATCGTCCGTTTGAAAATGTGTTATGGTATAAAAGTTTTTGCCATTTTTCAGAGTACGACCAGCAGAATAATTTCCCCTTTAGGGACCGTGCACAAACTACGTGGCTCGGTCCAGGGGGGGGGGGAGGGGTTGGCTGGAAGGCTACGCTGGGCTACGTGGGGCAAGAGGGGGGGGTTCCGAGCCAGGCCACGTAGCTTTCCTTTCATAACATTTTTCACAGTTAAAATGAGGAACAGAACTCACAACAGCATTTAAATATTTATTTCCCTCATTTAATTATCTCCGCATGTGATTTACAGTAGTCTGACAAGGGAAAACAGTACAAAATGTCTTCTGGAATCAAGAGGGAAAAAAGCTACGTGCTACGTGGGAGGGGGGGGGGGGGAGTAGAGGCAAAAGCGTCGTAGTTCTAGGTGGGGGGGGGGGGTTCACAGGAGGCCAAAATGGAGCTACGTGGTTTATGCATGCTCCCTTAGGATTGAAAATATCGTCATCTGCTTCCTTGGCTTTCATTCATCAATGAAAAGTGTACCTCAAAGCTGTAACGCGCGCCGAAAGATAGGGTTACACACATTACTCACTTAGTGCCAGCAGATGTCTTGAGCATATTCTGACGTCATTATAGTAAGAATTCTACATGACATCACCTTCTGCAGTCCAAATTCACTGTACAGTATGAAATATAAATAATCATTATGCTTCAGGCTGTGTTTCAACCTTACCACAACCATCGTTAATACAGCCCCAGGGAATTTTCAAATTTTGATTTTTCACATGTATTGTGACTCATGTATTACGATCTTGGGAAGTAAAATTATAGCCGATGGCCGACGCAAGAATGATGTTAAAGCAGAATAGCACTAGCAAAAAGAGCCTTCATGAAAAAGAGAAACCTTTTAGTTTCAAACGTTGAATTAGAAACAACTTTTTTAAACTCTATGTGAAGAGCACAGAACATTATGGTAGCGTAATATGGACTTTAGGAATATCAGAAAGAAAAACAATGTGAAGCATTTGAAATATGGTGCAATAGAAGAATGATAAAAATTAAGTAAACAGACAAAGTAAGAAATGAACGAGATTTGGAAATGATGAGCGAGGAAAGAAGTTTGTGGAAGAGGCTTAGAGACTGGTAGGTCATATTTTGAGACATGCTGGATTGGTTAATTTGTTAGTGGAGGGAACAGAACTGTAGAGGAAGACAGAGATTAGAATATATGAAGCAGATAATTGAGGACCTGGGTTGTAAGGGATATTATGTAGATATGAAGAGGTTAGCACAAGATAGGAAAGGATGGAGGATTGCATCAACCCAGTCGAAAGACTGATGATAGCCCAAATAATAATAATAATAATTTGTGAACGGAAATACGGTGCGATACATGAGATGTCACACTATTTCACGTCCGCAATTGAAGACATCTTGTGAACTTACCGACAGTATGACTAATTTTTAGTATAACACTTTTTTTTTAATATTTGATTTTTCACATACTATATTACGACGCATATATTACGAATGGAATTACGGTGTGATACCTGGGGTGTTACACCAATAAATGTATGCAACTTACCGATAGTACGAATAATAAAAAAAATTAAGGTTAAGTACAGATTTATATTTCCAGCTTCCCAACTATTATTTGTCAGGTGCATCAGTTTTAGACTAAATACACACGAGCATATATCAGAAGGTTTTTGTTTTTATTTCCGAAAAAGAAGTATTTGTGAAGTGAAAAGGAAAGAGTAAACGTGGCACTGCCGTGTACAAAGTAGGAAACTTTTTGGCAATTGGAAATTTGTAATGGTAATTTCTAAAGGAACGATTCGTTTTGCGGGATAAAAACTATCCTATGTCCGTTGGCACACAATTTACTAACTTTGTGCCAAATATCATTTAAGTATGTTGAGCAATTAGGGCGTGATTAAGGCGGAAAGTACATCAAAACTTTCTCATTTATATAGACGACAGAGCTACAACTTAATATGAAACATGAGTTGAACGGAATTTTCAATAATTTGTCAAACCTATTTCAGAAAGCATTTCACTAGCTATCAATTTTAAGATTGCGTACCTAGGCGAAGAGTGGTTTGCTACAAATCTCGCATCACATTAACATAGTAAAGCCCATGCCTGAACCACAAGCTAGTAGCTGTCAGAGTCACCAAGCCTTGATTTTTATTTACGTGATTCCGGAATAAACGATGTCATTGGGTAAATTAATTATCTTCTACATCACCATAGCGTATTAATGCACCTATAAGGTAGTCCCTAATTGAGAAATTTTAATGTACTAGCCTCTTAGTCCATCAAAAAATGAGGTATAAAAGGAATGTTCTGGCAATTCATTTCTGTGTGGCTGCCTAAATCAATAGGATTGTTGTTATGTAATTCATAACCTTATTTTGTAATTTGTACGTATCTTGGTGGTAGTTTACACAGCAAAACCACTGAATTAATGTTTTCAGAATTAGGGGTCCCAATTAAATTAAAAATAAATGAGTAATCCCAAAGGCTTATGCTATTGGGGGTGACATTGGTTTTATTACTTGTCTATTCTTCAATAAACATGATAAATACGAAACTACTTCCATTCGCATGAATTATTATCTTCAGTAACTCGGCGCTTATGAAAACAGCTTAAACTATTTATAAAACGAAATTTAAATTATTTTGTAAAAAATTGAGTCATTTTTCATTTTGGTGCTGTCTGCATTTCCTAATAACCACAACTTTTACTAATATTGATGTTCATATTCATAGATTCTATTATTTGCGTGCGAATACATTCACTGTATTGTGATCTTAATTCGACTCACTGGATATTTTTACGGTTCTGATGCAGTGACATAACTGATAAAAGCAACTAGTAATTAATATATCAATTTAAACGTAGTACACACTTTAATTTAAATGTTTCGGCAATTCATTTCTTCGAGTATATCATAACAGCGACTTAAAATATTTACATCAAATAACGGCCTCAATCTTGAAAATGATGTATTGTGGATATTTCTTAAGGCGGCCATACACGATTGCTCCATCCGTCCAAATGGAGCGACGCCACTCCATTATCGTGTCGTCTGTGGATGACGTGGAGTAACAGGATTATTTGGATATCCGGTCAGTCCAATATCCATCAGTTTCATCCATCATGTCATCAAGCCAACTGACGGTGTGTGGGGAAAACCACGTGGAGCGACACCAAGCCATCACTCCAGTCGGCTCGTGTATGGCGAAACCAAACACTTCTCATTCTGTCACCGACCACCGAGCAGACAACATCAGTGCCTTGAGTGGACTATGCACCATTGTACCATTTCTTTTTTTTTTTTCGAATCTGATACAGAAATATTTGTTTTGCTTCTAATCAAATACTATTTCAACTGTAGTATTGAAAATAACTTAGTTTTTAATATTATTAAGTAACTATTAGGACGATATTATTTTCCATTATTTTTTTAAAATAATTTCTTCTCAATGTGATTTTGCGCTGGATATTATTGAGAAGAATAAAGACTTACCACGCTTGCGACAGATTTCTAATCCTAACTACCATCACAAAATAAAAAAGAAATGTAAAAAATCCTTTGCGATCTTGTTTTTAAAAAGAAAATAGTAAAATAAAATTAATTTTATATGAGCCTACTTGTTTAGTACGTTGTTTTTCATCATGTGACGTACTTGTCACTATTTTCGGCCTGCTAAACTACTTAAATTTAATAAATCTGTTTTATAATCATTTCGTAGCATTTCTATAAGTTTTCGTAATATCACAGAGCTTATTTTCGTCGTTTCGCACTTTTCTGGACGTTTATTTAGCGTTTGTATTCAGTTTTCGATAAGTTTGAATATCCTTTAAAATTAATTCAGGCTCATTTTGTTTAGTACTTGGCATAACTAGATTGTTGTATAGCAAATTTATAACTTTTTGTTGTTTGGTTTGCCTAGTTTTTCATTGTTGTGGCTGACTGGAGTGGTGGTGTATGTGCTACGCTTTTGCAAGTCATCCAAATGGATGTCATTTAAATGGATGACACCCAAACCGAGCGATCGTGTATGGGCACCTTTACGCTTGAAATATCGACGTTTCTAGACACTTCGGGCGCAAAAGATGACTTCACTGACCGACGAAATTCAACAGAGTTACGTCACGTGACTGTTAAGCCATTGTGCACGACACCGAAAGCCTGTCTCGTGATATTAAAAACGATAGTCCTATATTTTGTATTTATATTTCATGCTATTATGAAAACATAATTAATTCTATGTATTTTACTAACTGATACAAGGTTCCTAAAATGAAAGAACAACAATAATTAAACTTGGATTCTATTGCACAAATTCCATCGCAGTATGATTAGAATGCTGGTCTGCCAACCGTCAGAATGAATAATCCTATATAAAGGAAAAGGGACAACACCAATAACAGCATGCAATTAGAAATAGACCTCAGCTTTGAGGCGACTGTATGGTAATATTAAGTTTGTTCACATTTCATATTAAGATGCACTTATTCATTTTTTTAAATTCTTGCAGTTATTTGAGATATTTACGCAACACAATATCTAAAGGAAAACCACTTTTAGCGTGTGGTGCAAGCAAGCACTGTTTTGCAATGCAAATTTTTTACCTTACCCGCTTCGCCATTATTTGCCCGTTCGTTTGGGCTGTGGTATTGAAGGTTGTTTTTACCTTATGACAGTTTTGTGTAGATACAGCAGCGAATTGCTTTAGCTGTCCTGCTGTATGCGCTAAACAGTGTTGCCAATTTAGCGACTTTGTCGCTAGAAGTGACGACTTTTGCTTAAGTCTTAGCGACCAAAAAAGTTTTGACGACAAAAATGGTTTAGCGACTTATCTGGCGACTTTTGGAGTAGAAGTGAAAACAGTTCCAGAGCCATTAATGGATACATTTTTTGTCAACTCGACACAGAATTATACAGTGCCAAAAGATATATATGGTAAAACGACAAACGCGCTTGCGCACCAAATTCAAACTTTATTTAATTAAAGTTCCATTCGTGTTTGCTCTAGCTTTAGCTATTTCAAAAAATATTCAAATCAAAACATCCAATTTTCTTTTAAATCTAAGTTTTACATTTATTTGTTAAAAAACTCTAGCTTTAATTGAATGTTAATCTTTTTTGAGTGAATTTGGAAATCTTCTAATTTAAGATTTAGCTAAAAAATCAACTATTTTAAAATAAAATTTGAATGTAAAAAATGTTGAATTTGAAAAAAACTATGCGCGACTTGCGCGCCAAATTTAAGGTACACAAACAGAATTCATGTATACAAGGTATACTAATCTAATCTCAGCCAAGGTTACTAGGATTTTAGTAACCTTTATCTCAGCACCTGCTTAGCATTTAGGGCATTTACTAAACCTGAACGCGGGCATTGGCTCTATAGTAACAATTCAGAATTCACTGACTATTGAACAACGTACCTTATTATCGTCGATAACTCATCGACGTATACTTGAAATTTTCAATTTTTTAACTTAATTTTTTTTTCGAGTTGACCAAAAACATACGTAATATTAAGTAATAACGAAATTTATTTCTGTCCAACTACATCTTATTTTTCGAAGTATCAACTTGTAATTGAATTATTTCTACCAGAAGTAACAAAAAGAGTAATGTGGTCAGGGAATCCCCGAACTTTTTGTACACTCTACAATCGGCTACTGGTGGAATTAATTTTAGCGACTTTCTAGCGGCTTTTGATCTTGAGTCTAGCGACTCGAATTTCTAAGAGTTGGCAACACTGGCGCTAATGGAAAGTTTTGAACTTGTAGTTACCGTCGCTGCCACCAGTCGCAGCTGTCGTCGCTGGACGTCGCTGGACGTCGCTGGACGTCGCTTGTAGGCTGCCATTGTGTTTCTGTTGGAGTTGGTGGTTGGAGGTTGTGTTTGTGATAGCTTCAGTTAAGAGCAGCCCTCCCAGAGAAAACTTGTTTATTTACATTGAGAATACTGGCGATCGCTTTCCGGTGAGTGACTGCGATGTTTTGTTAGCTGCGTCAGGCGCTGTCGCATTGCACGTTGTTATTGTTGCAAGCAGTTACGATTGTGTATTAGGCTGGTTCGTGTCATATTCCGTTATTGTTTATGACACGAGGTGTTTTGTGCATTATTTCTTATTTGTGCATTGACTTTACTTTCGTAGATGCTGTTGCTGTAATATACCTTAGTCGTTCGCCATTAGGATCGCACCTTTTCCTCCCACTGATAGCGTGTTGATTCCAATGTGCATGATCTGTTGATACATGGGGAGCATCCATACATAAACCACATGACTCCAGTTTGACCTCCTGTGAAATCCCCCCCCACCCCCCACGTATTCCGACGTAGCTTTTGCCTCTATCCCCCACCCCTCCCTCACGTAACACAACTTTTTTTTTCTCTATTGATTCCAGGAGACATTTTGTACTGTTTTGTCGTATCAGACTTCGTAAATTACACACGGAGATAATTGAATGACGGAAATAATTATCGACATGCTGTTGTGTGTTCTGTATCTTATTTTAACTGTGACAAATAATATGAATGGAAAGCTACCTGGGGCCTGGCTCGGAACACTTCTCCCCCATGTAGCCCTGTGTTGCTATCGGGCCAACCCCCCCCCCCCCTCCCTCCCTTAGATCGAATCATGCAGTTCATGGACTCTCCCATGAAGAAATATGTTAGTGATTTTAGGTCATTGTTTTTTTTCCTTTCTTTGAGCTTTAAAGTTTTCTTCATTTTCCAAGATAGATATTATTTTAAGGATACATCATCTTAATGCGTTTTTGGTAAAACTGGAGATCGCAATTCCGCCCGAACTACATTACTTGGCGCGGACTAATACTAAAGTAGTCACTCGCAACACTATTATTTGCAAGCAGTAATTCGGCTGCGAATCCACACTGCAACAGAAAGACACGGAGTATTAATTATGTTATGATCTCCCTGATCGAGTCTAACCCAAAGGGGCCTGTAGGCGATCGAATTATTGATCGTCTGTGGCACTGTTCGACGCGTTTGTCAAACAATCACCGTATTTACGACGTGTTTGATTTAATGCTTCGCAAGTTTCAGTGATAATTTGACTCTGTGCGAGATGCAATGCAGGCTTGAAAATTTAAATCTACAAAATTAGTATCACTAGCTAAGTACCGTCGTGTTACTGATGATTTTTTAGTGGCTGGTATAGAGTTTCTGCAAACGATGGCCGTTTTCTCAATGCGAGTGACGCAGGTAATGATAGTAAATTATTCAAAAGTTTTATGGTCCATGCGCAGGAATTTAGTGTAAGCATATGGTTCTGTGCTTAATATTTCTCGTATTAATTTTCGTGGGTATGTTATTCTCTTAATTTCTACAATTCTCTAGATCTATACCAACGTGTAACCCCATTTTTTCTTAATAACCAGGGCTAGGGTCAACGCCAGAAATACTTTAACGGCTATGTTGCGCACTAAGCGAAGAGCGCTCAATGTACACCAACATAGTTACTCTGAATGCCGCTAGGTAGCATAACCATAGACTGAATCATCAATGAAGCCGCGAGACAGACATTATAATTACATTTAAAAGATTTTCTTTAAAATTTAAAAACAAAAATATGATAATATCAATTGTACCAGAGACCTTCCTGATTCAGTCAATGGTTATGCTACCTAGCGGTATTCATAGTAATTAGGTTGCTGTGCAGTCAGATTTTTTTCTGTTGTCAGTCTTTCGACTGTTTTGATACAATCCTCCATCCCTTCCTATTTTGTGCTAACCTCTTCATCACTACATATCCCTTACAACCCACGTCCTCAATTATGTGCTTCATATATTCTAATCTCTGTCTTCCTCTACAGTTCTTACCTTCGACTGTTCCCCCCACTAACAAATTAACTAATCCAGCATGTCTCAAAATATGACCTGCCAGCCTGTCTGTTCTTTCTGTAAGATTCTTCCACAAACTTCTTTCCTCATCCATCATTTCCAAAACTCGTTCATTTCTTACTTTTTCTGTCCACTTAATTTTCAGCATTCTTCTATATCACCACATTTCAAATGCTTCAATTTTCCTTCTTTCTGGTATTCCTAAAGTCCATGTTTCGCTACCATAAAGTGCTGTGCTCCACACAAAGAGTTTTAAAAAGTTCTTTCTAATTCCTAGTTCAATATTTGAAACTAAAAGATTTCTCTTCTTCATGAAGGCTCTTTTTGCTATTGCTATTCTGCTTTTAACATCATTCCTGCTTCAGACATCAGTTGTAACTTTGCTTCCCAAGTAACAGAATTCAATTTTTCTCCTATTGCATCCGATCCAATTTACATATTTAATCTACTACTACTGATATCATTTCTGCAACATTTCATCACTTTTCTCTTGCTTTGATTTATATTCAGTCTGAAATTATCCTTCAGTATTTTGTTCATGCTATTCAGTAACTTCTCAATATCCTCAGCCCTTTCTGCTAACAAGACAATGTCATCAGCAAATCGTAGCATACTGATTTTTCTCTCCCTGAACACTTATGCCACATGGAATTTTTCTTTCACTTTCTTTATTGCTTCTTCTACATACAAGTTGAATATTAACGGTGATAGACTACAACCTTGTCTCACACCCTTTTTAACTGATGCATGTCTCTCGTGATTCTCTACTTTTATTACAGCCACCTGATTCTTATATAGTTTGTATTCTTACACGATTACACGGCCGTTGTAAAAGTGGACCTCGCTTAAGGCACAGCATATCCGATACTCATTGCGGCAAGCCTCACGTCCCGATAAGGAAACCGCAGGCGAGTTTGACAAATCTGTTTGATCTTTGGTTTGAACGTTTGCGCTGTGGTTTGATGGTAACGTGAAGTTTGACCAAGCAAATTTGTCAAAATAAATTTGATCGTCTACAGCAGCGGTTCCCAACCTATGTGTCGCGACCCACTGGTGGGTCGCGGCGTGAGTTTTTGGTGGGTCGCGGAAAAATCGAGGTTTTTACGACAAAAATATATATTATTGGTTTTGAAAAACGAATACAGAAATACACTATGTGTAAAAAGTGACTTAAGGTAAAGATTAATCGATGCCCTCTTCAGCAAACACCAGTGACAGAAATCTCACTGATTGTAAAGTTGTGTTTCTATAATAATTAAACGTATTTTTCATTATCTTTGTAAAAAAAAACGAGGCGTCTGCACAAAGCATCGTCTCATCGAGTTGACGGCTGAAATTCCAGGATTAGTTAAAACTCGATTTGCAAATTAAAATGACATGGATGTGCCAAGTCATATCATGGTGAAAAACACCTACAAACCCATTTCAGTGGTTGACTGGTAAGTTTACAATTCTGTTTTCCTGCTCCCAGTCTTCCATATTTTCATACATTTGGGCGCAGTAGAACACAATGATTAAGCTACCAATCAACCACTAAAATCAGGTCTAGAGCTGGTTTCCACCGAGAAGCGACCAGTTGCATTTAATATGCTGATTGCGTTACTTCTAATCGTGGAATTTCAGGAGCCAAATTGATGAAGTGATGGTCTGTACTAAAATTTGCCTTTTCGTAGGATATGATAGTTTATAGCGTATCGAGGTCATGCAACATTTCCCATTCTTATATTAGATAGACTCTCATATTAGGTGGGTCGCGAAATTTATTTTACTTAAAATTGGGTCGTGTACCAATAAAGGTTGGGAACCGCTGGTCTACAGACCCCCTCAAGTATTGCTTGAAAATAATAGCCTTGGGATTGAGTACCGCAGTATTAATGCCAGTCTACAGGTAACGTCTTGACTGGCGTTTCACTTGATCAGGTAAAACAATCAGACAGAATATCGTGTGTGGACAGCAAAACCTAACTGAGTGAAGGCTGGGGACTACTAGAATACGGATCGGCCAGAGCACTGTTTCACGGAAAACCGTAGAGCATATTGTTGTGTGTAGACATTCATCCGTTTTGACTGACGTTTTACATTTAGTCTAAAATCTTATCTCAGCTTGTGCGAATCGGAAATATCATATATATATATATACAGGGTGGTAAGAAATTCACCCATCGGTGGGGTAAGGGCAGTGTTCGGGACGTTGCACTAACGAAATAAATAATAATTAATAATAATAAAACAAGTATACCGTTTCTGAATTATACGCAGCTAAAGTTGGCCAATAAGAGCGCTGTGCGGGCGAATTCAAACAGCCTTCCACAGGCGGTGTTGCCAAGCGAACTTTTGATGAAATTAGAGAAGGTACAATTTTGGAAGACTCGCAAATTCAGTAACTCAGCGTTGTCGTGCCGGTTTGCAGTTGAGGGAGGACATTTTGAGCAGTTGCTGTAAAATGTAAGGGACGTATTTTTTGTTATTGTTGTTTATTGGGATCAGTGCTAGAAATTCGTTTATAAATCGAGGCGTATTTGTTACTCCTAACTTTCAGACTCAGGCGTAAAATGAAAATGTCCAGGCGTAATTATAATTATGAAAATACAGATTTTATAGTTTACAACCTACTCCAACATAATTTAAAACTGTAAATCGATCTAAATGTGCCAATATAATATGTACCAAAATTGTGAAATAGGTTAATGTAATTCTTGATTTTAGCGTATTTATTGCAATAACTTTTGAGTTTTACACAATGAAATTCAGTAGGGCAGTAGCTGATGAGTTACTAAGTGTTTTTGATATTTTACTTCTCTTGTTGACCCCCTGGATTGCGTGAAGTCGGAGCAAGCCTATTGGTAGTAGCTGAAGAGCTTGATGATTTGTCAGTAGCTGATGTTTCTTCATTTTCTGGCATTTCTCCTTTACTGGCTTGTAATACTTTTTATCGCCACTACTTCCGTGCTTACAGACGGTGTAAAGTTAGAGCCAGTAATTTTACGAGATATCTTCACTTCCTTTGTTAAACGAAAAACGCACAAACTAGAATTGTCTTTTACTTCGCGGTACTTCACCTACACTGTTGCCACATCTTCTGAACATCAGAACCGTATAATCTGAAATTCTGAAATAGATTAACAATGCGGCAGGAATTATAATTGAAATTAGTTATTAGAATTAAACCTTGAACATGCTAAACTGAAAACGAAGCACTGAAATGTATTTATTTTTTTAATTTTTGATGCTTAGGCGTATTTTCTACGCCTTTGACAGTGATTGCAGGCGTAAAATGA
>JARYHS010006768.1:0-15692 GCA_031002005.1 Vandiemenella viatica
AATGCCTGAAACTGATATAAAATTCATAAAAAAAAAGCTCAGATATGCTTTCTCCTTTCACAAGGCTAAAGCAGTAATTTTCTAATGAAATCCCTGTTAACTGGAACATAGCATTAGTTCCTGTGGAATTTTCTGCAGTTCATTATTTCATGTGCAGAGAATATCCCAATATATTTGCAGCAAAGAAAATGAACTATCTTAAAACACAATTTCATTCTTACCTGCGGGAGGCAGGTAAAAGGAGAAGCCCTGATAGTAACTTGTGTATAACACCTTGGGCTAAAGAGAGCTTGGTCTCTTGTTTGCCTGATTACCTTACCAAATACCAAAAAAAATTCCTTGCATTGTATTTTATGCACCGTACTTAAGATAAAAATTTTATTATGTAGTTCAGAATATATGACAACTTGTAAATATAGGCAAGAAATAGTAAATATTTAAGAAATAGCAATGTGAAACTAACTTACCAGCAAGTGGAAAAGAAACTAACTCTTCAAAAGCTTCAAGGCCATAGACAATCTTTCCCAAGGAGTGCTGAAACAGTACAGTAATCCTTTAACATAATAAAATGGATCTGGGAAATGTAACAATGAATTATACGACACTGCTAGAACTACTCTCCTGCACCAATGCTTTTAGACAAAGATCATTGTGGTATAGTACGGGAATCTTATGAACATATGCACTTTGACTTAAATTTGCAGTTGACTTAAATTTGTAGTTTTTCCATGTGTTATCACTTCTTTTCTCTACTAATCTTAGACAACATATCTGTCATTCTTATCACATCCAATAGGTACACCTAAGAAATTAGAATAATTAAATTCAAGAGAATCCAGGGAATTACATTGGTATATAGAAGACTCTAAACCCTGGGCATTGTACATGATTTAGTAATTTCATCAATAAAGAAACAGAACAAACCAACATCCTCAATTAAATGTCTAAAAGAGGAATAGAAAACACTTAGAGGGGAGGAGGGAACCAGAAAAATGCTCAAACAGTGCTAAACAAAAATTAGGAAGACTCACTGAAGCCAATAAATTAAACTATATAATCAAAGCAAACAAGATTTTTAGTTCAGTTTTTTTAAACAATAAAATAAATTTTTGATCACAACACTTTTAAACAACTAAACATTTCTATACACATTAGAATAATAGCCTCACTCAACGATAAATTTAATAATTACAAAAAAAAAATCAGCAATATAGAGTTTAAAGATACAGCTAAAACTACATTTTTGTCATGCTCATCAAACATACTACCTTTCAAACACGTTATTTATATCCACAGTTTAAAAAAGAAAAAAAAACTCTCCTGTATCGTAAACATCAGTAGAGCAAAATTTTCTGTGCAAATAAAATTAAATGATGGAAAAAAAGTCAAACAATTGAATAAGGTTGCCGAAAATTTTATGAATACTAAAAGACAAAGGTTTGCTAATTAGTAAATGACTCAAAAAAGATTATTTTGATGGAACATAACTTCATAGAGTTACTTTAATACAAAACTGACACACCGGAATCGTAAGGTAAGAAAAATAAAAATATCTTGATCTTCCCTACACGTTTAGAAGCTAACTGGTTTCCAAGAGAAATAAAAAATTAGTAGAAAAGTAACTTAACCCTGGGGAACGATAAAAACAATGGTAGCATGAAGTCATTCCACGTGGTTAAAGCAGAAAGAATGTACACTGTAGTACAACAAGTGTCAGGGATTGGAATGAGTTACCATGAGAAATGATGAATAATTTACCGAAAACTTTGAAAGAATTTAAAGATAAAATTTGTAGAGGGCACATGTAGGTGGGTGCAGGATAGGGGGAAGATGGGTATGTAGGTAAATTGCCACCGGAGCCTGTGCTCCATTGCAATTAAATTAAATTAAACAAGGTAAGACGATTGTAGAACAAAATACATGGTGAAATAAATACAAAGAAAATAAACCGGTCAAAATTCACACCTGATGAAGACAGCAGAGCCAGCTGTCGAAACGTTGTTTTTTATGACGCTATCTGGCTGAACACCCGTGAAACTTGCATTGAATCAATATTTTTAGTTGAATACATCATATAGGTTAACAAAAGATATGCATATAAAATTTGTAGACCAGTCCATTCAACAGGTGTAGAGTGTGAAATTGGTGTATCTGCATGTTTGTCCTAATTTCAAATGGAAGGTAGTGTCTCTGACTTATTATAGCGATTGAGTTTAGCCAAGATTGCAATTCGTCCAATTTCAGCCATAAGTAATCAGCAGACGGGAGTGGTCGGTGCATCCAATGGAGAAGAGGTCAGCAACGGCAGCGGAGCCGCCGGCAGGCAACAGTAGCGGCGGCGGTCAGCGCTTTCCATCGGCGGAGTAGAGCGACAGCGGAAATTTTCGTGCAACTCCACGGCAGCTTATCATTTTTGGCTAAAAATTAGTGAGATTCAGGAAGTTGATTTGCAAGATGAAACATGTATTTTAAGCAACAAATTGGAAGATTTATTTCCACTAGTTCTGTTGAATTTGATTCGACATTTGAGAGGTGTGTGAGAAAAGTAATGAGACTGATTTTTTACTTACCAATATTTTTTTTTCATACAACAGTATTATTCCCTTCAAAGTATCCTTGGGCAGGTAAACACCAGCTGAGTCTTTGTTTCCACTCTTGGTAGCAGCGCTGGAAGGCTTCAACTGGTAAAGATGTTAACTGGTCTTTTGAATGTTCTCCAGAGATCCAAAATGACGTCATTTTAAGACATGTTTCAATCGTGGGAAAATGAAAAAGTTACAAGGACTTAAATGAGGTGAATAGGGGGGTTGAGGAAAACAGGAATGCGTTTTGTTAAAAATTTACTGATGGAAAAAACCGTATAATACGAGACATTGACATGATGAAGTATCCACTTGTCTGCAATGTCTGGTCTCACACGAATCACTATTTTCCTCACCCTTTCAAGGACACCTTTGTAAAACACTTGGTTGACAGTTTTGTCCTGATGGTCTGATCTTACAAGATCACTCACACGCTCAACGTTTTCGTCAGTTTTTTAACCTGAATGTCTGCACGAGCGAGGCTGAACTTCAACGTGTTCTCGGCCTTACAAAAATGATTTGTGCCAGCGGATTTATGCTCTTGATAAGCAATGTTCACCATATGCCTGTTTTAAATTATCAAATGTTACACTCGTGGAATCTCCAAGTTTAACACAAAACTTGATTGCACAACGTTGCTCTAAATTCCGATGCATAGCACAAAACAAAAACACAACTTCAGTCATAGCGCTGTCAAAAATAATGTGTTGGCTGAACGGAGTTGAAACTCGGACTGATCATGTGGAAGCGATGAACAAATCGGTTTAGCCCAGACCGGTAGTCGCAGCGTTGCCAGATCACTCGCAATTTTACCAGTCTCATTACTTTTCTCACACCCCTCTTATGTCAGTGATGTCCAGTACTACGTATTTCATTTGGTAGAACACCTGAGTTTATTCAAGAGTTCTTTTAACAAATATGAAGATATTTTTGTCCGTTAGTGACTAGCCGAATAGTGACAAAATAAGGATTCTGATGACAAAATTGGTCTGTAAAGCCTTTAGGTTTATCACCTTAGATTTGGTTTTGATATTGATGCCCATAAGTTTTTTGTTAGACATATATTTTAACACAATAAACTAAAAGCCACATGATACATTATTGGTAAGGGTCAAATATGAGCGTACCCAGAAGCAATAAAAAGTGTATATTAAAGCTTAGTTAATTCTATGCAACTAGCCTCATTTCAAGCTAATTTATTTTATTGGTATACATTTTGTGTTTTTTATATGCATATTCTGTAAAATATTACTGCCTCAGGAATGTTTGTTTCAAATTTCAGGCCAAATGGACAATTAATTCTCGGAATGTCCTTATGTGACCACTGCCAAATTGCACATATTAGTATACAGAGATGGTTATTGTATATCAGAAAAATTATTTACTTTTTAGATAAGGATTTTATTTTGACGAAATGTTGATTCGTTCAATTATTTCTGCTTTAAAATAGAAATTTGCCTGGATTAAAACTCATCTTAATTGGTATCACATAAATTCGTTCAGAATTATTTTTAATCTGATTTGCTTTCACTAACACCATATTACTGATGTCATCATTTCAGTCATATGTAGTAGTTCCAATAAGTTATATTTCGATCACGATACAGTTAATGTATTGATGAGCATGTGAAAGAAGCTATGGTTTTTGTACAGCAATATTAGTGGATGTTGTGGTTAGGTTGAAATGTAGCTTGCACCAGAATGACAACTGATGCGCTTTGCTAAAGCAAAATGCATGATGGATTTAGTTTTATAATTTACATGATGTAGATTTTAGGGGTCATAGTTAATTTTTAATTTCATTAGTTCCATATTTCTGTTGTCGTTAACTCAATAGCACATAAGAAGTTCCAACTATACGACGATATAAACTACATTCGAAAACATATGTTACAAAAACGGTGTTATGAGCTTTATTGAATAACTATTCTATTTAATTATTCAACTGCGAAAAGTAAAATGCCTGAGTATTCAACCATCATTTCTAATAGGCGTCAAAAATAGTTGATACTTAATCACCATCTTACTTTTTCCCGCAATTATGACTTTAAAGACATTTTTTTTTTTTTGCTGTCGTCAGTCTTTCGACTTGTTTGATGCAATCCTCCATCCTTTCCTATCCTGTGCTAACCTCTTCATTTCTACATACCCCATACAGCACACGTCCTCAATTATCTACTTCATATATTCTATTCTCTGTCTTCCTCTACAGTTCTTACCTTCAACTGTTCCCTCCACTAACAAATTAACCAATCCTGTATGTCTCAGAATATGACCTGCCAGCCTATCTCTTCTTTCTTTAAGCTTCTTCCACAAACTTCCTTTTCTCACCCATCATTTCCAAAACTTGATCATTTCTTACTTTGTCTGTCCACTTAATTTTCAGCATTCTTCTGTAGCACCACATTTCAAATGCTTCAATTTTATTTATTTCTGGTTTTCATAAAGTCCATGTTTCGCTACCATAAAGTGCTGTGCTCCACACAAAGAGTTTTAAAAAGTTCTTTCTAATTCCTAGATCAATATTTGAAACTAAAAGGTTTCTCTTTTTCATGAAGGCTCTTTTTGCTAATGCTATTCTGCTTTCAACATCATTCCTGCTTCGGCCATCGGTTGTAATTTTACTTCCCAAGTAACAGAATTCTCTTACTTCTCCTATTGCATCCGATCCTATTTTTATATTTAATCCACTAGTATTGGTATCATTTCTGCTACATTTCATCACTTTTGTCTTGCTTTGATTTATATTCAGTCCAAAGTCTTCCTTCAGTATTTTGTTCATGCCATTCAGTAACTTCTCAATATCCTCAGCCTTCTCTGCTAACAAGACAATGTCGTCAGCAAATCGTATCATACTGATTTTTTTCTCCCTGAAAACTTATGCCACATGGAAATTTTTCTTTGACTTTCTTCATTGCTTCTTCTACATTACATTTTTGAAAAGACACATTTCATATTCCAGAACTATTAATTTATCAATAAAATTAAGTTTCGCGCTTTTAAACAGAACAAATAATTGGATATGTCATAACGATCTTGCTTTGCAGTGTGTTTGATATCTGGAAAAGCAATGATTAGAGATGGCACTAACATGGAGGAAAGAGCGGAAGCAGCACAAGGGACCTTCACCACACACCGGGGAGAAGTCAGGTAGAGAGAAGTGGGGTGAGGAGTTTGCCAAATTGTTCACAAGAGCGACAACTACTTAGCTTGTGATGTACATGTCCAAACGGCATGATAAATGGATAGAATCATATCTGTCAAATAGAAAACAATTTACGATCATAAAAAGCAACACAGACTTTAAAAATGTAACATCAAACACCCTCACTATAAAAGCAGGAGTACCACAGGGCTCGGTGCTGGGGCCTCTGTTGTTCATCCTATACATAAATGATATCCCAAGACCAATATGAGAGAATGATTCAATGGTTCTTTATGTAGATGATACAACTGTGAAAATGTCAAGCATCAAACTATGTAATCTAGAAACAATCCTTAATCTTTACTTCCATAGACTAACAAAATGGTTAGAAGGTAATTATCTTGTATTCAAATAGACAAATTCATGAATTGGGAAAAACAGGTGGATCAATGCTGTAAGAAACTAACCCCTATTGTATTTATGGTCAGCTACCTCCAAGAATCCTGTAGCAGGGATATTCTGATGACTATCTATTACTCCCTTTTTGAAAGCCAACTGAGATATGGTATATCAGCATGGGGAAGGCCCAAAGAAAATAACGTAATGAGAATATTAAAAATACAAAAACATATGATTAGAACAATACTAAAAGAAAAAAGAATGGTTTCATGTAGAAAATATTTTGTAGATTTGAAGATTCTAACATTTCCCTTTATATACATATATAAGACTATACTGCTCTCACTCACAAAGAAGGTTGTTAAAAAGAATGAGCAAGTGCACGAATATGAAACACGTAATAAAATTAATTTCAATTTACACGCACACAACACAAAAAAATTTGAAAAATGTCCTTCCTATTCGGGAGCCCAACTATTCAATAAGCTTCCGACAGATATAAGATTAATTAGTAACAAGGGAGAACAGTTCAAACATAAGCTTAAAGAGTATTTATGTGATAAAGCCTTCTACTCAATCAAAGAGTATTTAACTGATGAATGAGGGAAGGAAAGGCAGAATAAAAAATTGTTTGCAGTAGTTGTTTGTACTTATATAGGATATTACAGCACATATTTGTCAATAACATGTAAAAAAAAATATGTATTAAACGATTTATAGTTAACTTAAGGCATAAAATTGTTAATTAAGATAAGAATAATATTGAATATACTGTACCTTGACTTGTCCTAATTCAATATACAAGTTGAAAGTTGTATTTAAATGATGTATAGGACCAAATAAAATGAATGAATGAATGAATGGGAGAAGCGGATTCCCCAACTTCAGAGCTGGGGACGATTCTTGGCAGCTGGGACGCAACCCCAGTCCGCGATGTAAAGTTACTGAGAGCAGGAATGTTATCAACTAAAATTACCATTTTTATGAAGATTCTTCGTTCTCCCATCCGCTGCCTCCAAAGCAACTGCTACAATTTTGGATCTGATGATCCACTATTTCAGTTTTGGAATAACCTCCGATTTATATACCCATCGTTGCGGTAGTGACAACAATATGTCAGTTCTACTACAAGACGGTCGGGAAGTTGATGACAGCCGCGAAAAGGCTACCGTATTTAACACCGAATTTAAAATTCTTTCACTGACGAAAACATGGAAAACATTCCCGCTTTTGCACGGCGTGTAGAATTTGAGATGGATCCAGTTCAAATTGATAGTGTAGGTATCATAAAGCAATTAAAGCTCCTGAAGTAGGGGGAGGCGCCGGGTCCTGATGGTATTCCAGTAAGATTATTTTCGGAATACGCGGAAGAAATAGAACCATTTCTATCAGATATATTTCGTAAATCTTTAGAAGAAAGAAAAGTACCTTCTGACTGGAAAATAGCGCAGGTGATTCCCGTTTTCAAGAAAGGTGATCGGAGAGATCCTAGGAATTATCGACCCATATCTCTAACATCTGTTTGCAGTAGAATTCTGGAGCATGTCATATGCTCTAACGTTATGAAGTTTCTGGATGAAAACGAGTTACTTACAGCAAACCAACACGGATTACGTAAGAACCGATCGTGTGAAACGCAACTGGCTCTATTTTCGCATGACGTAATGAAGGTTATCGATGCAGGATCACAAGTTGATGCTATTTTCTTGGATTTCCAGAAGGCTTTTGACTCTGTACCACATAACCGCCTTTTGGCGAAGATTCGAGCGTACGGTATATCTGATCAGATCTGCGAATGGATACGCGATTTTCTAACTGGTCGGTCGCAGTATGTCGTTGTTGACGGGAAGCCTCTTCAAAGCTAGATGTTACTTCGGGCGTTCATCAAGGAAGTGTAATAGGACCACTTCTTTTCTTAATTTTTATAAACGATCTCGGTGACAACGTTAATTGCAGGATGCGATTTTTTGCTGATGATGCACTTATTTATATGGAAGTGGGGTGCTCTGACGATTGCTTAGAAATACAGAGCGATCTGGATGTTATTTCTGAATGGTGCCGTAAATGGCAGCTTACACTTAACTGTAAAAAGTGCAAGGCAATGCAAATAAGTAATAAAAGACCCCGTTTGCTCACGAGTACAAAGTTAACAATTCAGTTGTTGACACGGTCGATTCTCTGAAGTATCTAGGAGTAACTGTACAAAGCAACATGAAATGGGACTAGCACATAACTTCTGTCGTAGGCAATGCTAATTCTAAACTACGTTTTATAGGTCGTATTTTGAGAAGCTGCAATGCTCATAGCAAAGGAAATAGCGTACAAAACACTAGTGCTTCCGCATTTGGAATACTGTTGTGCAATTTGGGATCCGTATCGCAAGGGATTGATTGACATAGTTAGAGAAAGTACAGAGGAGAGCCGCTCGATTCGTGACTGCTAGTTACAGTCCTTATGTAAGTGTCACAGAGCTGATACGTGGGTTAGGCTGGGATTGTTTGGCGGACAGACGACGTTGTTTTCGTTTAAATTTGTTGGAGAATATGTGAAAATCTCTAATTTACGAGTGCAACAAAATACTTCTTCCGCCAAACCTATTTAGGTCGCAATGACAGAAGGGATAAGATTCGAGAGAGAAGATGCCGTACTGATACATTTATGTATTCTTTCTTTCCTCGTTCTGTTCGGGATTGGAATACTTTAAAATAGGATTGGTGCTTAGCACCCTCTGCCACCCACAGTAATTGTGAATTGCAGAGTGTAGATGTAGATGTAGAACTGCGATTCACATGAATATTCTTGTCTAGATCCATATTGTTATTTTGAAACACTTTCTTTCCTCACAGACATTTCTGATGTAATTGTAATATTTACCTACCACTGATGTCAAACTGATCAGCTTGTAATTTTTTACCATATTTGTCGCGACTCTTTATGGACTCATTCACCTGTCACACTTTTCCAGTCTTTTGTAATCAGCATGTATCCAGACTCAATCTAAATAACATTTTAAGATAAGTTACAATGTTGAATTATACTATCTCTGACATCTGTCGTATCATTATCTACACCTGCCCCTTAATGCTTTTCTAAGATTCTTCATAACATTCTCAGGATGAATTTCATATTTTTTAGCCTTCTCATTTCTAATTGTGTTGACAAGCTCATTCTCTGGTTTACACCTTCCCTTTTCTCAATCATAGTCCCTAATGGTCTCATCAAACCAGATAGTTAACATCTTTGCCCTTTTTAAATCCTCAGTAACTTCTTCTCCTTCATTATCTATGATTGTCTCAATATCTTTCCTTCCCCTCCCCCATCTAACGTAACCATAGGAATTCCTAGATACATCATTCAGCGCTCCACCTGCTCCAATAATATTCTTCATAATCCCATCTTTAGCTTCCTTCTTTACTGTGGTTAATTCCTTGTTTAATTTTTCCATATGTTCCCCACTGCCTTACTGTCTCTTAACTCTGTTGTATATTCTTTCGCTTAGCCTCTTACATATGCATAAGTTTATATCCAGCTGTAAAAAATTATTTTAAATTAAGGAAAAAAGAAAACTGTGTAAGTTGTAATGGGTTTAGCGTCCTACATTTAATATATTTCTTGAATTTGTTATGAAATTGAAATAACATACATTAACATGTGGGTTGTTTTGTATTAAGATAAATTGTTAGTTATTTCACCTAAATATTTGTGATATTTAGAATTTCCAGTTAGTGTAAAATATTTTTATTGTGCTTCTAGATCAGCAGAAGAAGTTAAAGGCAATAAACCACTTGTCAAGGCAAGGAGAATCTGCCATTCAGCCTGTGTACTTTAATGATAAAGGTAAAAAATGAAACCACTTTCATTATTGTTATTAATCATGATTAAGCTTATAACCTAGTGAACATTTGCCTAGAATTATATTTTTGTTTTGAGAATGTTTAAGTTTTCTTCATCATTTTGGTGTATTGGTGTCTGATTTAAGTCCACTACTTAAAAATGAATATTTTTCCACATGTTTATGCCAGTAATCAAGTGATCACATAAGGCCATGGTAATTGGTTCCTATCTGCATACACTGCTAATTCTTCATACAATATGTTATCAGCAGTATATGGCCCATATACACTATACCTACATTCTGTTTCTGAATGAACCACAGCACATCTCTTTTTTTCGCATCATTTACCAGTTGAATTATATGGCAATTTCTATAGTCAGATCTTTGTGTGAACTTCCTTTAAGGAATTCTTTATTCCTTTATTGGAAATTGTGTACCGTACCCTATTATTCCATATCATCCCACATATGGTACACAAGCTAGGGGCAAACTAAATCTTAATAACTCAGTTCCCTTGCTTCCCAATGTGTCCTCTAATTATCTCTTTGTTAGATGCCTCATGGTTTAATTAAATACAATAAAATAACTGGTTCGCAATCCAGTTTCAAATTTTAACTTGTTTTATTGCTAGTAAACCATCGGACCTCAGGATACAGTTCACATATAAACACACTCCAACGATTACATTCGACATTTCTTCCAAAGTCAATACTACCAAAACAGCTCGTTCAACACTGTCTCTGAGACTCTGCTGGTCGCTTTATATTAGTTCCATCGAAAGTTCTAGAACACAACAAAGACTTCCGACAGATATTTCTCGAACGTTAACAATACTTAAACAATTGAAAACATATTAAAAACAATCAGAATTAATACATAATCATTTACAGTCATTAAAAAATGCTTAGAAATTAAAATTAAAGATACTTAAACACAAAATTTTCCACATAAATCATTTTAAATTGTGGTAAATCATCCTTTAAACATCGTAGCTCACCTTAATACTTACAATTACAAACATTTAAGTAATTCTCTTGCAAAGTTCTGTCCTTAAACATATTAAATGGAGTTTAGACAATTTATTTTCACAAAACAAAATCCATTTACACTGATTTACAATAAAATACAAGACAAATATACAATACCATTTTCCATCACACTCTAGATTGCTACAAATGCTTCATAAAATACAATTCCAGTTAAAGTTTAGGTTTGAGGGCTGTTATAGCTTCCTGTAGGATGTATAACTTTAATTTCCTTTTGATATCTAAATATGAAAAAGTATTTACATTTTATGCCATCAATGAATAATTTATACTCAGTGATATGTACAGCTAAACAAGAACTTCTTTTAATGAAGCAGTAGCATATCATGCAGATGGCAACATTTCATTTATAATAACCTCCAATAGTTCCTATATAATTGCTCTTTGATTGCAAAGCATTTCACTGTGCATTGAGATTTGTTTAATGTGAGATCTATGGGAGCAATGATCCAGCATGAAGTTTGCTAGAAAATAGAGAAACTTATATAAAAATTTGTACCATACTCAGTGTTGTGAATAAGACTCAAAAGTGGTCACTACATAATTGAAGATGAACCTCGACCATTAAGACTCTCGATATCAACTGATGAAACCCGAATTCAAAGCAGTGTGCACTAGTATGTGAAATTTGTCATCTGTCAGAGAATTTTCAGATCTGAAGTGTGATGTTCCATGGCAGTGTGACTGAAAACTCCAACATGCACCATCTTGCAGCTTAATTAGCTCCGTGTTTGATGACCGAAGAACAGAAGGAACATAAAGTGGATATTTGCCTGAAACTTCTTATAAAAAAACCTGCAATGAAATGCAAGGATATTAACAGGAGATGAGACTTGGGTTTTATACTATGAAGTTGATACAAAATCTCAGTCATCAAAGTTGACTGGAAAAGAATCCCCACAACCAAAAAACCATGACTATGAAATCTGATGTAAAGATGATGCTCGCAGTTTTTTTTTTTTTTTTTTTTTTTTTATTCCAGTTGAGTTTTTACTTCAAATTTTGCCTGAAGGACAAACAGTCCACTGTCAATACTATGAAGGCATTTGGTAAATGGTTGCATGAAGAGATTGCAAATAGAAACCAGTTAGAAAACAAGTTCCTTTAACATGATAATGAGACTGATTACTCATCCTCATCAATTTACCAGTAATGTATCAAAAATTAGATGTTTGTCTACCCTGGCCTTCCTGTGCCCAATATCTGGCACCATGCTAAAATCAGTGTTGGAAGATCACCATTTCAACATTGATGCTATTAACACAATTCAGCATGCACATTAATGGATGTTTCAAATGATACTATCATGGACTGTTTTGCGAAGTATAAATAACACTGGGACTATGGCAACAAGGGGGGGTGGGATGACAAGAACAAAGCTACAGAAAATGAAATGGAAGAATTTAACATGCTGGAGCTAGATATGACGATGAAGGAATTACCGAATGGGAAATCACCAGAAACAGACAAACTGACAGAGTAAATGATGAAAATAGCACAACCGATTGGAATATGGTGGTTATATAGAGTTATATGAATAGTTTCAAAAGAAAGGAATATGCTAGAGGACTAGAGGAATGTGTAATACTGCCAATTCGTAAATTGGAGGTAAATCACATTTTTAAGAGAATGCCTGAAAACATAATGAAAATTTATTCTGTATTGAATAAAATGAAGACTTTAAAATAATAATAATAAAATATTTATGGATCAAGGGATGACACAATTCTTATTCTCAGGCAGATCAAAGAGAAAAGGATAAATGTGGCAAGGACATTATAATAGTTTTCACAGACATAAAAGAAGCCCTACAGAAACCTAGAGAAAGCTTATGGTCAAACCTAAACAGGAGTGGAATAAATGAAGGAATCATAGAAAAATAAGAAACAATTAATAGTAGATGGCATATACAAGATATGATATACTGGCAGGAGGCATCGCAGAATCTTTAAACAGAACTGGAAAAATGGGTGACTGCAATGGGAAAATATGGCTTGGGGATGAGAGTGGAATAAAACTTAAACAATTAAGGGCTCAAGAAACTCTGGCCCATCAAAAGAGGTATCATTCGATGGTAAGAAATTGTAATGGTTATAGCGGTTCTGTTACTTATCAAGCAAAGGAGTAGTTACCAGTGGTAAGACTGAGGAAAAAATATGATAGAGAATATGAAAGAGTGAACAATTTTATCACCTGATACAATTTAGAGGCGGAAAGTAGGAAAGGAAGCCAAAATCCTTCTGTATAAAATGTACCTCCAACCATTAGTGAACTATGGGTCTGGAAAGTGTACATGAAGAGAGAAAAGTAGATTGCAGGTGGCAGAACACAGAAGAAGTGCCCTCAATTTTTGTCACTACAAGGAAGAAATTTTCCAGTTCATGTTTTAGCTCATCCAAGACCAGTCTATGGCTTATGGCTCTGTCCCATTTTCCATCCTCTTCACTGCCACCTTCCTTGGCTCCTTCCCACAATCTTCTACTCTAAGGGACACAGGATTTAATGCACAGTTGAGGTAAGTATGCTATTTTTTGTGTGTCCAAATGCTGCAGATGATCATGGATTTGATATTGCAAATATATGGTTATTGCAAAATATTTTAACACTGATTAATACTATTTTTAATATTAATGCTTAAAGTAGATATGTCATATTGTTATGAAATATTTGCCACTTATTATACACTCCTGGAAATTGAAATAAGAACACCGTGAATTCATTGTCACAGGAATGGGAAACTTTATATACACACTCCTGGGGTCAGATACAACACATCATCACACAGACAGAACCATAGGCACATAGAGACAGGCAACAGAGCATGCACAATGTTGGCACTAGTACCGTGTATATCCTCCTTTCGCAACAATGCAGGCTGCAATTCTCCCATGGAGACGATCGTAGAGGTGCTGGATGTAGCCCTGTGGAACGGCATACCAAGCCTATCCACCTGGCGCCTCAGCTGGACGAGCGTTCGTGCTGGATGTGCAGACCGCGTGAGACGACGTTTCATCCGGTCCCAAACATGCTCAATGGGGGACAGATCCGGAGATCTCGCTGGCCAGGGTAGTTGACTTACACCTTCTAAAGCACGCTGGGTGGCATGGGATACATGTGGACGTGCATTGTCCTGTTGGAACAGCATGTTCCCTTGCCGGTCTAGGAATGGTAGAACGATGGGTTCGATGACGGTTTGAATGTACCGTGCACTGTTCAGTGTCCCCTCGACGAACACCAGAGGTGTACGGCCAGTGTAGGAGATCGCTCCCCACACCATGATGCCGGGTGTTGGCCCCGTGTGCGTCGGTCGTATGCAGTCCTGATTGTGGCACTCACCTGCATGGCGCCAAACATGCATACGACCATCATTGGCACCAAGGCAGAAGCGACTCTCATCACTGAAGACGACACGTCTCCATTCGTCCCTCCATACACGCCTGTCGCGACACCACTGGAGGCGGGCTGCACGATGTTGGGGCGTGAGCAGAAGACGACCTAACGTTGCGCGGGGACCATAGCCCAGCTTCATGGAGACGGTTGCGAATGGTCCTCTCTGATACCCCAGGTGCAAAAGTGTCCCTAATTTGCCGGGAAGTGGCGGTGCGGTCCCCTACGGCACTGCGTAGGATGCGACGGTCTTGGCGTGCGTCCGTGCGTTGCTGCTGTCCGGACCCAGGTCGACGGGCACGTGCACCTTCCGCCGACCACTGGCGACAACATCGATGTATTGTGGAGACCTCGTGCCCCACATGTTGAGCAATTCGGCGGTATGTTCACCCGGCCTCCTGCATGCCCACTAAACGCCCTCGCTCAAAGTCCGTCAACTGCACATACGGTTCACGTACACGCTGTCGCGGCATGCTACCAGTGTTAAAGACTGAGATGGAGCTCCGTATGCCACGTAAAACTGGCTGACACTGACTGCGGCGGTCCCAACCGCTGCGCAACTAGCGCCCTTCGACGGCCAACACTGCTGTTCCTGGTGTGTCCACTGTGCCGTGCATTTGATCGTTGCTTGTACAGCCCTCTCGTAGTGTCCGGAGCAAGTATGGTGGGTCTTACACACTGGCGTCAATGTGTTCTTATTTCAATTTCCAGGAGTGTATTTAAAACTTAGCACATTTATACACAGGTATTGACAGGGGCAGATCCAGGATTTTGGTTTGGGGGGGGGGGGGGGGGCTTGAGCAGACTTCGGTTTGGGGGGGCTTGGCTTGAGTGAATTTTGGTTCAGAGTGCTTGCCTTCAGTGGATTTTAGTTTGGGGGGGGGGGCTTGATTCGGCCATGGGGTATTCTTTAGCCTCCTCGGGCCTTGAATCCGCAGAGCAAGGGAAAAAGAAAAGGTCTCCAAAATTACACTGTTGGGGGTGACTTTTGCGGGGGGCTTGAGCCCCCATACCTGGATCCGCTCCTGGGTATTGATTTCAACTCCAGAGTCTGGTATTTCCAATGTATACTTTTAGAATGACACCTCTACCAGCTTTATGTGAAGCCATACACTTAATTCATTGCTTAGTGTCTCTGGTTCAAGTACATGTGCATCCTTTTTGACATAAGACTCATGGTTTCAGATAGTAGTACCATTTTTAACTTAATAGTTCTCATATTCGACTCTTGATGTGTTTGGAGTATCTTTAAGTTTTGGTCTAAAATGTTTTTGTATATAGGCCCAAATATTAATTTT
>JARYHS010006770.1:0-24992 GCA_031002005.1 Vandiemenella viatica
ATGATATTTCATAAAATAAAAGGAATACTGCCTGTTCTGTTTACCCAACTTATAATCAGCTATTTATGTGGCATATTAGTTTTAATTCTCAAGTTTGTATAATTCTGCTTTATCACTCTTTGCCGCAACAATAACAACAACAACAACAACAAAAAATGCAGATTGTATCTGCTAGCGGGTATGTTAAAAAAAAGGACCACTTCTTGACGGTTTTTTTCCCGTTATCTTTCGGTTTTTTAATTTCAAAGTTTTTTCGTTATTCTGAGATAACTTTTTTTTTTTTTTTTGTAACAGTTTAACGTCCCTTTATAACAACGTGGTCTTTAGAGACGGGAAAGGATGGGGGCAAGGAATGGGAAGGAATTCGGCCATGGCCTTTTGAAGGAAGCATCCCGGCATTCGCCTGGAGTGATTTGGGGAAACCATGGAAAACCCAAATCTGGATGCCCGGGCGGGGATTCGAACCGCCGTCCTCCCGAATGCGAGGCCAGAACGCTATCCGTTACACCACCACGCTCGGTCTGAGATAACTTCTCATCCAAGGTTAAATTTGATAAATTTGACTTTCATTGCATAAATATTTCAATCTAATCTGAAAGGAAAGATTTTCTTGAAATAATTTTAGTTTTCATTGATATAATGTCCGAGGAACAAAACAGGAATCTTGATAATTTTGTTGGCAGTGGCTTTATAATCACATCTTGGAGTTAGTTCACAAAGCTTCGTTACATAGTGCTTCAGGAATTTCGAGAACTATTTAAATTACTGATGAATTGATTGCTATGAACATGTTATTCTTTTACTACCATAATTTTTATTATCACAGAAAAGAATTCTTTCAAAAAAAGTTAAAATGCATTCGTCAAAAATCTTTGTAGGAAGAACTCAACTCAACATGATACAAAAGGATATATTTGGAGTGCCTTATTTCAGACTTAAATTATATATCTTGTTTTTTTTTTTTTTACGCCTCGTCGACGGCTAAGGCCTTTAGAGGCGGGATGGGGACAAGGAACGGGAAGGAATTCGGCCATGGCATTTTTAAACGAAGCATCCTGGTATTCGCCTGGAGTGATTTGGGAAAACCTTGGAAATCCCAGATCTGGATGCCCGGACCCGGATTCGAAACGGCGTCCTCCCGAATGCGAGGCCAGAGTGTTAACCACTCACCCACAACGCTCGGTAATTATATATCGTTAGACAGATACTAGGTTTATGTGATTATCTGATAATTAGTACAACTAAGTTTAATTCAATCCAGATACAATAAATACTGCATAGAGATATCAATTGTTCAAGCATCAGAAAAATAATACTAATGAATGACTAAAGGAATTTCTCGTTAGTGCAGTAAATTACATAAATTTACTGTCATTGATTTTTATGAAAAAATTGCACCGCAGTTTAATCTGGAACAGAGCTAGTCGTGTTTTAAAATCTTGTAACAAACACATAATAATTACATACTTCTTTCAATAAAAAGAAAAGTTTATCGTACATTTAATTCAGTCATGCAATTGAAAACTTGTTGAAGAAGGTTGTAAGAAATGGCTCATCATTTGTCAAAGTGAGGTCCTAACATCTAAGTATTGACCAAGAATTAGTGATTAGGAGAATAATCGGAAGCTTCATGTAAAGACTGCGGCATAACTATATTTTATAGGGTAAATAATACTGCCAACATGACCTGACTTCAAACCAGAAAACAAACAGGTCATTCGCTTCTTACTGGGTGTTTGATTGTTGAACAAACAGTCAATAAGAAATGGGAAGTTAATTTACCGGTGAGTAACACACATATAAATAAAAACACAATATCATTTCCACTGCAAATTACAGCTCCCACACCCAAGACTCGATACGCTCTCTCCAGGTACAATTCATACTAATGCCTGTATTTAACTGCGCCATCACGATTGTAGTGCAGTGGTGAGGGGGAAGAGAGAGTTTAAAGTACCTGAGAGAGCGTCGTTGACTTCTTTTGATGTTCGAGTAGCGTCTATGACTGGAATCGAACCAAAGACCCACAACTTCAGATTACAAGTACACTGCGTTCTCATTTGTCCGTGTTGTAATAAATAGCACACAGCGATTGTACAATATCTGGTCATAACTCATGTTCCTTGCCTGTCACGAATATTACCACAATTACACGTTCAGTTGTTAACTTCAATACATATCGCTTGGTTCAAGACCTACAATTCTTCTGACATTTTTGGAGTTATCTTCCTAAAATAAAATTATCTTCTTTATATTAACATGGTAATCCGCGAAATATTACAAAAAAAAAAAAAAAAAAAAAAAAAAAAAAAAAAAAAAATGCTTGTAATTTAAGAAGTTAAGAAGCCTATAACTGACGTAATATAACAATATTCAAACTTCTTTGAATATAACTAGATAACTGGTAAATAAAATCTTTAGAGCATAAGACCGACATTTTTCTTGGAATGGACGATTAGTACAGTGTTTTCTGATAACTAATCGAATGAACAAGGTGTTTTTACACACGAAATTTCGGCAATCAAATAACTCTGTTTCCATCTTCTGGTGAAGATTTTGAATGCTCAAATATAGTGTGCAAACACCTCATTAAATCGGCTAGTTACCCGAGAACATTATAGTAATATCATTAGAATTGGAGTTATGGTATAAACAACAGCTTACCAATGAAGGAACCGTACACGATTTTCCCTAACGCTGGTTGTTAATAAAGTGGGTAGTGATTACGTCTGATAAGAACAAGTGGTCCTACATTTTCGTGTAGAATTAACAGTTTATTTGGACAGTTGTGAAAGGCAAATTATTATGCCAGGGGTCAGTAATAAATACCACAGCAAATGATCTATGAAGAAAAAATTCTAACCAGATCGTGAATCATCATTGGTTTGGAATAACCTGTTTGTTTCTCAACATAATTATGGGTGGGGATGTTAGGATTCCATTAAGATCGCGATGTTCCTGTTCTGCATAGATGATTTTGCGTTCGTGCCTAATCTATGGATTTCGACTGTTCTTCGTGTTTAAAAAATCCATCAGAAAGGTTTCTCTTCTTTTTGCCTGTTATTCTATTTGTGCTTTTGTCTCTGTTTAAAAGTTATCACAATAATTTGAACAATAATGGTCCGATTTCCAAGAAATTTAAAGACATATTCCCCCCTCCCCCACCCCCAAAAATATTCCTATTTCAAAATAATTATTTACATTATTTTTATCTCAAACGTTTATTCGGTAGCTTCAGTGAAATCTGACAAATATTTGGTGATGGCGATGCACAATCTAGTATAGTTGTCGGCTGTGACACAAATGTTGTTGCATAAAGTCAAGAGGTGTTGATACGTTTCCAGCCGGATGGAAGCAGACACCTACTGCTGGTATAATACTATGCGCGGGTGTTTAAAAAGATCCTTTCGCACACTACACAACATAAAATTGCAAGAAAACTCGGTGATCAACACTCTTTATAAACAAAATAAACTTGTTACGAGAAACAAGAACCAAAGAATGCGAGCGTAAAGCAACAGATTAAATGATAAAACGGTGAGTGTAATTGAAACGAAGTGGTGGAAAGGACGGTATAGATTTTGTTGTCGAGCTAGATCAGTGTTTAGCTTAGTCAAGTTTGGTCTCTAACGTACTTACATTCATTTGAAGGATTTTTTAGTGTTAAGGGGTTTGTAGCTTTCGATATTTTACTGCATCATATCGATATCGATGTAAAAATATCGATATTAGTCCGATATTATCGGTTGGCCGATATATCGTTTCAACCTTGGTTGCAACGGCAATAATCGATAATTTAAAAATACAACTCGTAGACGTCAGAACTGTCGATGAACAGGTGACACAATACATCAAAACGCTACACAGTGGATTGTACAAGGCGAGTGTGAATGCAATGCGGTAGCGACTGGTTTTAGGAAGACGGGTGGAGCTCTGGCCCGGTGTCGACCGTCGGTGCAAGCGAATTCGGACGGTGGGAGTGAGGCGGCGACTGCAGCCGAGGTTGTTGCACTGGTGCAACCTTGGAGCAGCCGAGCCGGGGCAGCGGCGGTGACGTGGCTCACCTACATACCACCAGGCCCGCTGCAACTGACGAACTCAACCGTAGACGGCTACTTCCCACTTTCTGCCCGAAATATTCCTGTAGTTAAACGAATATTCACTGAGAATGAAGCGAGGGGAATTCCTTATCAAATTCTAATGCAACTGAAAAAACAAAAGGGGTGATCTGAAAACGTCGTAAAGTTATCTCTCCTAATAGATTTACTTTACGCAGACTGGTTTCATGTACATTGAATGTTAACGATCACACAGAACCAAAAAGAACTATTGTATATGAAACAGGTACCAGTAGGGAAAAAAACCCTAAAGAAGTAAGAAAACTAATATAGGTAAATAACAATCAGATCTAAAATAAACCACATATTCACCATATAAATAATAAACCCATTCTATTATTAATTTTGAAATAAATTCTCTCCCTCCCCCTTTTCACGAAATCTATAACACATGCTGCAATGATTGTTGATTGTCGAATTGGGAGGAATTCGGACAAGAAATCGTGAAGGAACCATCCCTGGGAGGTCGTTAATCTATAGGGGAAAAACTATCGATGGTTGGAAAGGAGACTACAAAACCACTTGTTGTAGTTCGCCTAAAGTAGTTGTAACTTAATTTACCGGTTCTTAGATTTACAGGTTTTTTTTTTTTTTTTTTAAAAAAGTCACGTCGCCATATGATTTATAACTTTCACCAAATTTAACTTCTGAATGATTAGGTTGTTGATGAAACAACAAAACCGTCAATACACGTTTTATTTAACTTTTTATTCTGCCGAAATCTTCTTAAACACGTACACGGATGAGGCATTAACTTTTTCCAAAGAGTCTATAACAGACACAGCGTCCTGTTAGCATCGTTTTGAAAGAACTCAAGCGAATTCGGCAACGATCTCGGGAGCCGAAATAGGCTGTACAGAAATTTCGAGACATCACAAGCATCGCCCTACGCGTCTGAATCGCTGGCAATAGCTGCAGACAGTGAAAATAGTTTACAAAAACAATCAGAACCTACACAAAATTGTTTATAATCCTGAAGAAACATTTTAAAATGAAAACTGAATTTACAGGCATTTAAACATAAAACTTACAAATTTAAATACTTCCATATAACCGAAAATCGTACTTAAAACACTATGTCTTAAAAAACATTTATAATAATACTATTTTAACTAACATTTCAAACATTGTACTGCTTTTAATAGTATAACGCTTCACTTACACAATTTCATTCCATTAAAACAATACTTAATTTTTCATCCAAAAATATACAAATTAATCAATTTGTATCTCTCTCAAAAACCAGAATACCTAATTCATAAGATTGTAATTGGTAGTAATCTGGGTTTCAGGACTTCAAACAAATCCTTCCGAAAGCGAGGCCCGCTCTCCCATAGGTTTTGGTGATAGTGTTAATGAGAAGGATTTAAATCAAGTGGAGAAGAAACTGAATATATTAATATAAATATTAAGAGTCAACAAAGTGACGTCGTGCTAAAACATTGGTGCAAAATGGTGCTCTGCTTTACCGAAAAGAAGAAAAACCGTATGGCATATATTGACAATATATATTTATGAAATATACTCGTAGGTTTGGCGAAGGGTGTAAGGGAGTTGAAAACAAACGCATTGTCACAGATTAGACAGAAACACGAAGTTTCTGAAAAATAGATGATATGGGATGACTATAACGCAGCATCCAGTTAAGGATATTGAAGTAATATCTGTGAGCAGAATAATCAACTAACTTTACCAATCACCTTATATTGTCTGTGACGTGTGTATTTTCGAGATATAGAGAGCAGATCTCTTTCGCTAAGATCACTACGGCGATGAGTTCGCAAGCAGACCGGAAGTACAAAGTTTACTAGAGTGTACGATTTACAGCCCACTCAGGATCTTGTCATCAGATACTTTGATTATTTTCCAAATAACACCTCGCTCCCACGAAGTATTGTAATCCAGTATCGATACTCCTAACAACATTTACGTCTTGTACCTTACAGCTATTTAACTGTTTTCCGTCAATGCCAGTCTGTGAGTCCACAAGGGTTTCTGTTGGAAACAGATTTCTCTTATAACAATATATCGTATAGTAATCACCAAATTTACAATTACGTTCTTAATATCTGTATAACAGATGCGGTATTGGATGAAAATCTAATGCTAATTAATACTACGTGGTAACAAAATAGGTAAATTTCTTAAAAATCCGATGATTGATTTATTGATATTGTATAGCTGCTACTAATATCAACATTTTGTGTAATGACAAACCAGATACTTTAAATATTTATATTTAGCAGTTTCGCATCAAGTATCTAGGGTTTGTAGATTTTATATATGTATATATCGAACAGTATTACACAAATATCTAGAAGTTTTGCTTACGATTTCATTCATAATTAAAGTTTTACATAAACAATTTTGTTTTCAAACACTTTCGATGGATTGTATATTTCTTAACGATAGGGTTAAGTAAGTCATGTTTACATAAAAATAGTATACCAACTACAACAGTATATCATCAGTCTACCTACATTTCTGGTACCTAGCAATCCAATGGTATTCTTTGGTAAAACACAGTATAAAAGGGAAATACAGAGACCACACACATCATAGATGTTTTATTTTCTGTTGCAGATCGTTGAAATTAATTTTATCCAAGACGCCATCTTAAAAAAGTTTAGCGTCATTTTAAATGTCGTATAGTGAGGATAGTTATGTGATGGATAGTATACATCATGAAGTTTACTCACGAACGTGCTGTGGTCTATGAAACACGTATAATATCAGGTTACCAGCTCGATAATATGAGAGTGACTAGGGTGTTGGTACTACCGTGCTCATATGCATCCGAACAACCTGAATCATCAATCACTACATTTCCTCCTGCAACATATTTAACAACGTATACAGCTACGAAAACGGTCCTATAATCTGTAGGTAACGTATTCGGGCGACTGTACAAAATTGAAACTGATCCATATCACAAAAAACGCAAGATTTTCCATGTGAATCATTTTGTAAACTAAAACGATGATTATGATTCCACAAGAAACTGTCAAACAAAAATTGAAAGCAGATATTTTTACATTTGCAAAACGTAAAATTTATCGTTTCCAAACAAAATACTACTTCTAAACCATTGCAAGGACAAGAAGAGGAGCTACTTTGTAATAATGATCTTCAACAGCATAAAATAAATCGAAATTCATGACAAAATTCGATGTTTGCAGTGTGTTACAGTGCACGAGTATGAATTAGTTGTCAAATACATTGATGACAACATATTTTTATCTGAATTTACTTTCGTATATTATATTTTCGAGCATACTTGTTCTTACGCGATATAATTTTGTTCTGCTGTTTTGTGAACATACAAAGCGCGGAAACATGGAAAAAATAATTATTAAATTACTAGTGTCTGAAACATGAAATTGCGTCAATATAATCTGCATTGTCTAAAAAACAGAAAGCAGTATTTTGAGATCACAAAACTTATATTCACTACCCTTCACTGCTGAGGAAAACTGCCTGAACCAATGAGTACCCTAAAGACACTTTGCAATATTTCAAACAATGCAGTTTGCTGAGTGCTTTAAAGAAATGTTTTAAAAGCGGGTGTTACTGTTCTGGACAGCTCATATCAATCGGGTTCGAGTTTGTTGTCAAAAATAGTATTGGCTGCCGCATGTGCACTGAATAATGTTTAGAATTCTGCTTTTATATCTGTTTTTGGAATAGCGATTTTAAACATGATGTAAGGTTTACAGTTATGATTTATGTTGCTATGGCTCATCAAAATTATTACAGACAAGGAACGAAATCAAAGTGTCTGCTGTGCGATACGAGATTTTCATTACTATTGCTGCCTATATACAATTTGCAGATGAATCCTTGAGTTACCGTACTTTCAAAATAATAATAATAATCTAATATTACCCAAGTATATGGTACAAGAACATATCATGAGTAACAATCTTCTGCACCTGTTAGTGGTCATTTTTGATATTATTGATGTATATCGCCATGGAATTATTGTTGTGGACCAAATTCTTATACTGATATAATGCTAATGTTACACTGACTTGTAACGTAGTTTGGAAAGGATTAGTTCTACAGAAAACGGTAATGTTGATCTGTAGTTACGTGTTGGTATTTCTTACATGCTGTAGCTTTGATAATTGGCGGACGCCAGCCCTGGAAGTATAGTATGCATGTAGTGCCTCGCTCTTGTTTACTAAATGTACACGGTTCAAGACCGGCCTACGGAAGGAGTGGTTTTAATGACGTACTATTTTCTTCTGGTGTGGGTAACTTACTATTAACCCATGTATGCCAATTGACAAGTAAATATACCAGAGTAGCTTCGTGTATTTCTTAAATAAGTAAATTGCTTTTTTGTGATTTTTTAGCAAAGGTTGTACTATACATGTGTGGCATCTTTTGCGAACGCATAGAAAAAATTAATTGACAAGGAATTAAAAGCAATTCGAGCATGGCATTTAAACACTGACCATTCGTTTATTTCCCGAAGCAGTTTCGGGAATATTTTAGTAACAGAAATATAAGTTGCCAAACTGTGAATTTGAGCTGTGAAGCTCACGCTAATCGCACTTTCGATAGTTACAATCACTCACTAGTTTTAGTTTTTCATTCATTTGAGTATTTTGTTTCTGTGGATATCCATAAAATTGTTCACAAATACAAAAACGAATAAAAAAACTAAACCTTGTTAATGATGGTAGCTTTTGGCAATGGCTTCGGGGAGAGCTTTCATTTTAAACTCACTATATGAGAATCGAGATTTCAGTTTTTAATCAATTACAAAATCACCTCAGGCAAACAGAAAAAAGTACATTGCTTCAATACTGTGCATTAATTACTTTTCAATTCCTTGTCAATTAATGATTTCCATGCTTTTGTGAAAGATAGCACACAGAATATAAACTATACTAAAAAGTAACAACGAAAAGCAATTTGTTTATTTAAGTGTGCTCTTTTTAGTAAGTGACCCACAATATTTGGAACATGAGAAGAATATAACACTTCATTAAAACAACTCATTCTCGAGGCCGGTTTTACACGCGAGAGCTAGGCGCTGCTTCTAGAACTGGCAGTCGCGAACACTGACACCGCCAGCATGTGAGAACTTCCAATGATAGTAGCTCATAACCTTTTGGTTATCTACGATTACTCACCCTTAGTCTTCAAATTTTCTATCTATTTTTTCTCAGAGACAACAGTTACAGTTTCTAGAAAAAATTGAGCGCCAATAATAAGCTTGAAGAAACAGATTGTAAAATTTCCGCATTCGGATTTTTAGTTTGTGTTCCTGGTTAACCTCAAGATAACATTACCGCATCGTATGAAACTAATCCTTCCTGAACTAATGTCAGCATAAGAATAAGACGATGGAATACAAGAATAACTCTATGTCATGAATAACGCATACTTCGCGACATACATCTGCAACATCAAACATTACCACTAATTGGTGCAGAAGATTGTTAGTTATGCAATGTTCTTATGACACATATTTGTTTAATTTTCAATATGTTTTGTTTGTTTCTTTGGAAATCGTAGCCACTCAACATTTCATCTGCCATTTATATATTAACTGAAAAGGCCAGAAAATATTATTATCGCTCAGCAGATCTTAGGTTTTACTTACTTTCTTGAAACTGTTAGTGGATTTATCTCCTGAAATGAACGGGCCAGGACAGTAACGTATTATTATAAAACATTTTTTTAAAACACACACCAGACTGTATTGTATTAAAACACTGGATAGCTATTATATTTTTTTTAAAGAAATTTTTATGCTATGCATGCTACTTTCCTGTATAGTACTGAATGAAAATAAGCTCTGTGATTCTAAAATACATTTAGCTTCTACATTTCTATTTTGTCACCTAGAATATTAATTTATTGATTACTTTATCTCACTGTTTGTATTCAAAAGAAAGATTGAAGAGCGGTGCCTAGGGCTAAGAAAGCTTAGCATAAGAAAGTAACTAAAGTTAAAAATGTATTTGAAAACTACTGTCATGAATTTCCGGTTATGTTATGCTGTTGGCGATCAGTATAACAGCTGCATCTCTTCGTTTTCTAGTTCTTTTTCAATGTTAATATTTCTTTTGATGACGATAAACTTAATGTTATGTATGGATATCATTATAAGTTTTTCAAATGGAAAAATATGTTCATGTGTTGTTCGTACAAATGTTTTTTTTGCCTAAATAATATAAAATATTCACATGAAAAATATTTTGTTGTTTGTGAGATGGGTCAACTTCAATTTAGGATGGACACCTGACTATACCGCCAGGAGCGTATAGGACTGTGTTCGTAGATGTATATAAATTGTTGAATAACCTGTAGGGGCAAAAGTGATTCACGTCGTTCGGATACATATGAGTATGGTAGTACATTTGCTGCTGTAGTTGAAAAGTTAATTCCCTCCTTTCCTTGCGGATCGGAGGAGAAAGCAGTCGTTAATCTCATCTCTGTGTGGTAGCACAGGGAACACAGTAGTAAGTAGTGGTGAGGCGCGGTTCCGCTCGACTTCAGACGTGCCGTCGGTGGTTTTGCAAGCTGCCAGGCACAGCTAGACTACGTGGACGGTACGCCAATCCAACTAACATGCCTCTCTAGACAGAGTCTTCTATGGAGAAAGACCATGCAGTTTCCCCCTTCATGTAAGAAAACTATTATTAGAAAAAAATACATTTCAATAATAATCAAAGGGCTGATGCTGTTTCGAACTTATTCCCCGTGTCTCGCACATATAAAATAGAATTGGACGAAATTTCTTTTTTCGCCACAATGTTACGAGGTTCTCCACGCGGTTAGACATTACTATTTTAGTGTATTTTAACTAAAATTACTAAAGAAATTTAAAAAATTAAACAAAGACATGTTCCAAGGATTTGTCGAAATGTAATTGCGACTTACTGGATGGCGGTTTAAGATAACAAAAAATCATTAACACTATATATTGCGTAATTACAAAACCAAACACAATTTCATATTTTGCGTTCTTGTTAGGTTGAGAATAGAGAAGTTACCGATAATTTTGTCTGTTTTGTTATTTAGATCATTACACTTCATATCTTTTATTTAATATCTACATTCAAGCACCGTCGCTAAAAATGAATCTGCATTAAAATCTTCCTACAAGATACATAAAGCCAGTTCTCTCAAAGCCTCCATTGAAATTATGACATTGAACAACAAATGAAGAGAAAAAAGACTTTGAAATGGACACTTGGCATGAAAGTATTCCCGTTTAAAGAAAATTTATAGCAATGCTTAGATGTTTGATAAACGCGATCTTCTGATCGCGTTTACCACCACAATATGTGCCACCTTTGCCTACTAATTTTCAGCGCAGCTTAATTTTAATAGTCCTTCTTGTATTTTACACATTTCAGTGAAACTCATAGACACACTTAGAGGATTGTGTAGAATTTCGTTAACACTTCAAAGCAATTTAAATAAAAATTACAAATGAAGTTGATAAAAGGTTATACTTTATGTAATCTATAAATTTTTTTGCGAATGAAAGTAGCATTATAGATCGTTTGACCTAGTGAAAGACGACAAGGACCTTAATGTCATGTTGCTAATAAGTTTAAGATGCAAACCAATTTTATTTTTTCGAAAGCAGATTTTTAAGCCGAAGAAAACCAAATACGATCAAAATGTGTATTAGTGCCATAATATCATATACTGATAATGAGTGATAGTGATTAATATTTCTATTCAAAATTCGTGGACTCTGCCTATTTACTCATTCAGGTGGATAAATGCGCTCTGCAGAATTGCGATCTGAACAAACACAGATTTGCACAGACTAGTTACAGCAAAAATAATTTAAATAATGCAACACAATCAAATTAAAACCTGTAGCAAGATTCGGTAGAAGTGTAAACGAACTAAAATCTGAGTTTTAAGCAAATAATCGTTAAACAAAATGTAGCAACTGACAAAAATCAGAAACCAAAATAAACGTGTGATGAAATTAGCACATGTAATCTTGAGTCTTTTCACGCACTGTGTGATTGAAACTTATTAGTATGCGATTAATATACAGCATCACAGAGGCGGATTTCGTAGAACAAGGGTCAGTCAGTTGTTACACACAATGTAGTTATAAAATTTATTACAACGGTAGAGATTTCATCACAGTCTCAAAATATGTTTTATACCCTCATTGAGTGAGAAATGTATGCGAAACTTCTTTCACCTTTTCGTCCATGCCAAACCAACTAGCTCTAAACATTTTTGAGTGGGCCATATTGGAAGGTTTTTTCTCGATAAGACATAATTTTCGTTATCACAACGTTAAAAAATGTCACCAGCAGATTTTATATCGATTTTGTTTATGCGATTCGATGATCCCTTTGACAAAATCTAATTGTTATTGATGACTCATATGCAGAACCATGACTAGTTTGCATATTATTTGCCCCTTCATCGATAAGTAAATGTGTTTTCAGCTGAGAAATGTCACGTACTCGTTAAATATTGTTCTCTAAGGCTCTTTTCACACTGTACAGTTTTGACCGTGCGGCAGAAAATCGTACGGCAAATACCCGGTTGGCCACCCACGTTCACACTGTACCGTTTATGTATGGCTTTTTTCAGTGTGGTGTTCTGTTTGATTATAATGAATTGAATTTAATTAACGGATGTTTTCCCGGTGTATAAATTCTTCGATTTCGAAACGCCGCATCAAATTGACTCACTCTGGATATGATGGATCGTGTTGGACGATTTAAAACCGTCTAATGTGAAAGCGTGCGTTAGTCCACGTACGTACGTCTCTGAGCTTCCGTGTGTTGCAGTGGCAGCAGACGGCTGCTACACGGCGATCGGACGGCGTTTTGCCGTTGTCGTGTAATGTGAAAGGGGCCATGCTCTTCTTCTCGCCACTAAAAGATTGTCGCCGTACGATTTTTGCCGCACGGTAAAAGTCGTATAGTGTGAAAGGAACCGAAAGGGTATTATAGGGAGGCCCGCTCATGATTCACGAGAAACATTTGTGAAGAAACTTTTTAACTTAATCGTTCCATTCGTCGAAGTTATTTTGCAGCAAAAACTGTTCGCATACTGTGCTGAAAGCCTTCCACGAATTTAGATCTCTGCTACACCTTCATTATTAAAGAAACGGATCACTGCTCTCTTCTTTTGATGCAAATGTAAATCGGAGCCGTCATGGTTAACATCCCAACAGCGGCAACAGAATTGATCCATCAAGGTCTTACCGTTGCGGCCATGGAGGGACCATAGATAGTGACATATGCGAATCCAATGGGAAGAAATTATATAGCTGTAGCTTGGATGATTATTGACTCTCATTCCAGCCTCATCTGCGGAGATCAGGAGTGACTTGCCGGCAAGACCCGAATCGTACCGTCCTCGCTTTAACCGGACACCAGTGAACTTGTCGGTATAATGTCTTGCACCAGAGTGACACCATGATGTAACTCTCATCGCCGATTTTCACACCCGGGAAAATAATTACTAATTGGTACCATAATTAGGACAACGTAACCCATTCAGGTGTTGAGCGTTTTGTTGGATCAACCCTGTCCACAGGCGTGAACTCTTAGTGGATGCTACTTGGTCAATGCGATTCGTTTGACCAAAGCAATGGAACACTAGTCGTCCACATGTTTCACCATCCAAGCGTATCACGGAAACCTGTGAACGTTTCACCAAATCTCGACAAGCTTGCCTTGTTGGGAAATTCCAAGCCTGTTGTGCTATTCCATGACGCAACTTTGTCATAAACTTGTAACTGCTCCAGGAAATGTTGTTGCATATCATCATAACATTCACAAATATATTATAATTGAAAAAAATTATTTACGAGCCGTGACAACAATTTGTAACCTATTTATTATGTACTACTAAATAATATCACACTAGAAAAATCTTTAGCATTTGATCATGGAATTTCTTAATCTATGACTATATTTTTAGGAGTTAGATAAACATTTGAGGGTAGTCAGTATTATATTTGCAAGAGCGACTTAGAATTAATGAAGGATCGACAGAGATGTAGAATTTTGTTTGGACATTCGTTTCAAGTTATCTCGAAAATGCGCAGCATATAAGTTCATTGTATTTAGACATGTTTACAGCAATACTAAGGGACTAATGTGACGAAACGGAACATTTACCTAAACGGAAAATCATTCCAGGAAACATATAATATTTTTGACACCCACGATTCTCTGTAGATTCTCGTTATTTCAGCAATATCCATCAACCCACATTAATATAATGGTAAAGGATCTTCGTATCGTCAAACCAATCAACTACTCTTTCGTGTCAACAATGGTTTGGTATTAACCAGTGGCGGCTCGTGGTTTTTATATTGGGTAAGGCTGCGAATCTTTTACCCCTGCCGTCAAAGTCCCGATGGCGAAAGTCGTACAGATTTTTTTGCCACCTACAATTCTGTCTTAAAACAAGTATTTTTGGCAGTTCAATCTAACGGACATGTGATTGTATCAAATATTTTTCACTGGAATTATGTTTTTTCACCTTTGTATAAGAATTCTTTAAGTCTGTAATACCATTCTCTGTCCAGGCGTTGTCATTACAGTTCGGAACAAGACATGAGAAACATAAAAATTCATTTTTCACTTCACAACCACACCAACACTCAGCTGCGTCATACATTGCTCTGCTGAAATTGCGAACATAGCCTTGCCTGGATATGCAATGTTTTTGTTCTTGACTGATGTTAAAATCGGGTCTAGGCGCACAAAGATTCTTCACTTCAATTCTAAGCTCGTGTTTCAAATTTTCCCCCTGTATATTGCAGACCGAATTCATATTGTACATGCAGAGTGCCAGAAGCTGCAGCTATTTTCAAAAACGAAAATGTAATTCACAAGAGTTCAGGCTCAACCGCACAACACACAAAAAGAAACTTCCAAATAACACACTTCCTCGTGTAAACTCCTTTATCAACTTAGATAATGTTTCGCTCGCTTATTTCATCTAATCTTTCGACAAATCCTCGCTAAATGGTGAAACTTATATCACTGTATTCTAGTGCTCTCTAGCGGAATGTTTACAAACTTAGAGTGTCGGTACGATGACCAGCGCCCAAAACATAAAAGTAGCTTTTACATTGTCAAAACGTAAATATTTGATATCGATTAATGACGCATGAAAGCATAAACTGGAGATGCAGTGACAGGGATTTGAGAGTGTAAATTCAACCACTCTGCTGATTTCCCTACTTTGTAACTAGTGTTACAAGAAAATCATGGTGGGTTTGGTACGGCTTCATTAGGCTCTGCAGTCTGAGCCTACAGCAAACTCATAAGAGCAATGCTCCGTTAAAGCCAAGCCCCAAATACTCCGCTACCAATGTTGCCATCTTAGTGATTTTGTCGCTAGATTTAATGAATTTTGAAGTTCTACAGCGATATTCATAAAAATGTTATCGCTAAAAAATATTTGGTGATTTTTAGTGATATTCAACCTTGCAGAGTTTCGAAAAATAAACTACGTTATTTGGAAGAAAATGTGCCTTTTGACTGTGGAAAATACTCTTCACCAGGGTAAAAACAACAAAATAGTAGATCTTACCTCAGATTCGGATTTGATGGAAAAAAAAATGACAAACCCCTACAGCAATGGCATGGTATTAATTATGTTGAATGGAACATTACAAACAATTTCATTGAATTTTGGGCTGAAGTTCGAAAATACAAGAAAGCTGCTGGAATAAATACCTTTCTGGAATTATCTGATTTAGCCATATTCGCTTTATCACTTCCTCAATCGAATGTCGCAGTAGAGAGGATTTTTAGTACAATGAAGATTGTTAAAAATAAATTGAGAAAATAGGATGGCTGCAAATACGAATAGCTTTCTTTTTATACAAGGAATCAATTAAAAGTTATGAAAAAAGGCCACAGTTACGAGCTTCCGGCTGATGTGATTGCTTAAAACTGTTACTGACGATTAATTTCATCCTTTCACATCTCCAGTTCCGCAACTCCAACAATAGACCAACATGATGAAGAATAAGTACCGATTGAAGAATCTGATGATGATTTTAATACAATATTATGTTGAATTTAATTAAAACATCAATTATTAAAATATTTTTATATTACTTACATTCACATTTTCCGTTATTTTGTTTAGCGATTTCTAGCGAATCTTTTAGTTCTAAATATCCCGTAATCTAGTGAGTTTTTAGACTAGGTCTAGCGACTTTTGTTTTCGTAAGGTGGCAACACTATCCGCTACATGCAATGTAATGGCGTCCAAAGGAGCAGCCTTAAAAATACTACCAGTTTGAGAAACATTCTTTTACATCAACAGTACTAAAAATATTGACTGTCGGTGTTTAAATGTGTGTGGAAAATTCTGGAAATGCTTCCTGTTAATTTAAGTATTACTTTATTTAAAAACATATTTTAATAAATCTTTTGGGGCGGCTCCGCCTAAGAGCCTTTAACGACGAGCCGCTACTGGTATTAATACTGCCATGCTAGGAGAAGGATAGGGCTTTTATTTCTTTCGGATAACTGATTGTGATATGTTTATTTGCCTATCAAGGTTGAGCCCATCAATGCTTTTGTGAAAGCTTACATGATTTTCTCTCTATACTCCTCTGGCCTTTTTTGACGTCGATCCAATTTTACGAATTGGATGTTGCTGACTGGAAATTCTCCGCTCTTTCCATCTTCGTACGTTTCAGGCACGCTTCTTCCGGAACATGACGCCACATTTAGATTACTAAAAATCGTTTTTTCTCCAAATGTTGGGGGGTTTGTACAGTTAATTGATAGCATGAAGAGTTTGCCTACCTGTTGCATTACCCGCTGCAGGTGTGTCCCTAGTACAGTGGCAGTGTGGAGAGCGACCGCGCAGTTCATTTGGAGGTCGGTCGTCTGGCGAGCATGGCCGGGGGCTGACAGGTTTCTATGCGGGGACAGGGTCGAGCCCAGCCTAGCACCGCTCGCCGGCAGCCGCACATTGCGCAACGGACTCTGTAACAATCTAAGACATTTCGCAATGCGAACCGTGGCAGAAATTAGTCTCGCAACCAGCGTCGCTAGCCAGAGGACTGATATGGAAAATCTTTGCACGCATTAGAGTACCCACCTAAGCGGCTCACATAAACGTCGACAAACCCAATTAATATGATATTCAGCACAAGATTATACGTTTACTTTTTAAATATACGACCATAATGAGTAAATTTTTTTCAGATATATAAACTGATGTGATATTTGAGAATATAATGTTGCAACTGCGACAAAGATGATATTTGTAACCCTAGATAGTAACAATCTCGTTGAAGTAAAAAAAAAATTAAAAAATCGTTACTCAACTGATGTTGATACAGGCAGTATTTCCAGTTAAACAAAAATAAATTATGTGACTCGAAAACCTGCGTTATTTATCTGAATAATGTATATCTTGGGTTGGTCTCTTAAAAATAATATTCATACGTTAATTAGTAGTGAAAACGAATTAATCCTTAAAAACGCAGTTTTTCTCGGCGTTGAGAATACAAACGTTGTTCTCGGGTGACTAGATCCCCGAAATATTGTGTAATTATAACACTCCTTTAACTCGGCTAGTCGCCCGAGAACAGTTTTTATATGAACTAATCCTTGTTTGTAGTTTTTCATCTGTGAAGATGGCTGCAAGTGATGTCTCAAACGTCATCTATGTCGCAAGTCTTAGGTTAGAGAACACCTCTAACATTATCTGAAGTTTTACACACGCATAATTTTTTTGGCGGCTAGATATCTTTTAGTATTGTGCAGCCATTTGGTTCTACGTCAGGAAGATATCTGCCAGTCAGTAACATTTGTTTTAGAACTCTATACCTGGAACAGTAAAGAAATTAGTTGTTTATAATTTCAAACCAAAATCTGCATTTAATATTTCTGAAATTAATTACATTTTGACTAGTATGATAAAATTTAATAGTCCATAAGTTAAGTCCATTGTTTTTCGTGACACGGCAGTATTTGACAAATATACACCACAATTTGGGGTAAGGTATGTCTTGTAAGTGGTAACACTACGGCAAGAAGTTATCCATACTAAAATAAGGTTAAGTTTGGTCATCGTCTCCGCAACGCTGTGACGTCACGTACCAGTTCTTCGTTGCTGGATTAACATCGGACAGAGATATTACTACAGAATTGAGTTACTTAAAACTAAAGCTTTAATTTTCGAGCAGCAACGTTAGCGGCAGTTTTAATTTGATAGAAATTTTGCCTAGATCAGAACGACAACTGGCATTTGATGTTACAGCAAAAGACATGAGTAATTTTTTTTTGATAATACATAGTATTACTGAAAACATGAAAGTAGTTCCATATTTAACGCTATACATGCTGCCTGAACCAGGACTAAAACTAGTACTATGCGACATAACGTAAATTGTTGAGATTTATGTTTAGTTTCCTCTGCTTTCACTGGCACCATATCACTAAGGTCATTATTTACATCGTAGGTGTAGATGTACTTGTGTCAGCCGTACAAACGTTGTAATGGAAAATGAAAGTTGTAAAAACTCGTGAAGATTTTGGGTGATGCATGATGTCATTAACATTCGATGCAGTGTGACTGAAGCTTTGAATTTGTATCAGAGTTTGTAGTTATGTTGGAATGCAACCTGGACCAGGTTATTGGTACGGCGCGGCGTAAGGTATTGAGTGGTATTTTATCAGCATGACAACTGAAACTTTTTGGTACGGCGTAAAGCACTAAATTGCAGGGCCGCATGCAGCCCGCCTTGAACATTTTACACTTTATTACACTTTTACACAATATATTTATTTTATAATGGACAGAGTAGCGAAAACCAATGTATTAAAAAAGAATACATTACTTTGCATCAATATATTCAAAAATTAACTGCCTAAATTACGATAAAAATTAACTTTGATCTTAAAATAATTACCATGCGAATATATGACAGATATTGCCTGTTTTATTTATGAGTTCTCAGTGAATAATTAAATTATATTCACTCCAAAACAATGTCTTCAGTGGGCCTAAACCTAATATTGGGATATTTAATTTTATATGCGGCCCGCGGAGTTATGATGAATTTCCAAAGTGACTCGCAAGATCATATGGGTTGGCCACCCCTGATCTAAAATGATTATCATTTATTAGTAATGAAAGTACAATGAAACGAAATAATTACACTGGCGATTCCAAGCAGAGATGGTTTGAAATACTCAAAAACTCTATGAACATTATCGATTATTTCTACCATTACAATTCAGATATTAATTTTCGTTCAAACATCTTAATAATAATTTAAGTAACTAAAATTACTGCCTACCACTAAACGCCGTCCAAACAGAGAGTTTCTCTGAGTCCATTTTCGGAAAGAAAACATAATTTTATGCAAGAATTTACTACAATAGACACAACAATTGCAAATTTTTTTCAACATATTTTGCCAAATTTAATAACATTTTTCATACCGTGGGTCGCTTTGAAAATATTTACTAGCAGGAATGTATTGAGCTATATGAAAATTTATCCTCCCATTTCTTGACCACAATTCTACTCGGCTCTAAGGATCTCGTCATCGACGGGCTGTAATTTTAAACAATATAATCAATTTCCCGCTACAATTGGATTCGATGCAGACGAGACAAAGTCAAACCAGCATCACCCAATCGTTCTTGGCTGTCCAGATGACGCCGCGTCATGATATGTGAAGCCCACGTTTCGACCATCATTCTGTGGTCTTCTTCTGGGTAGAAACCGGACAGCCAAGAACCAACTGACTTTGGCCGCGAAGCCTACGATTAAAATATCACACATTCTTAGGTAGTCCAGGTAAGCGGGCTTTCATAGCGAAAAGATCGTTTTCAACAAAGACGTAGATAAGGAAACATATATCAAAAAACTCTAGTTTATTCAAGGTTTGTTTACAACTACCGCACACCTAGGAGAAACTAGATTTGTTGAAAGAGAGGTCCTTTTACGATACTGAAAGAAGCTGTAGATTCTCTGAGAATTTATAAGATCAAATCACTATATTCTGACCTTTTTGGTGGAACAGTTTTATTTAATTTATGAGTTCATCATTCATTTCTATTAGCAGTCATAGTCGGTGCAGCTTTCCACTCCGATCTAAGATCACTTTGGCAGAGTAAATAGTGTTGTCAAGAATTAAGAAATGATAATTCAACTGGTGATCTCATAAAGTGTAACACTGGCATGTGATCTCACAAAAACCATCTACGAGCCCGCTCTCCTAGTGACTCCGAAAGTTAGTTTCTGCTCCGCGATTCTCGGTGCTTGCGAGAACTGAAACCGGCAACACACCTGTCAAAGACTGACTCACTCGTGACCCAGCTCAAACGCGACAGAGCTACCACGCAGACATGTATACGCATAGAGTCACTGATACTCTTTTCAGTTTAGCAGTTCCAGGTTTTTGTGATTTATCGGATGCCACCACTTGCTTAGAGCCTACCTATAGAAGTGCACATCCTGGTAAATATATCTTGGAGTATTCATCAAATTATGAGATGGTAAGTAGTGGTTCCTTGATGTTTATTTTTTTCCGGTTTAGTCGTTTATGGACTACGACTACTCAACTTCATTCCCTCATCTGAGTTTCCTTCCTTTGTCACCTGTACTCGTTCATTCTCTAATTCTTACTCTTTTTTTGCTTGTTGCTTTACGCCTCGTCGACTTCGAAGTCATTGGAGACGAGAATGGATTTGGTGCAAGGAACGGGAAGGAATTCTACCATGGCCTTTTGAAGGAGGCATTCCGGCACAGGAGTGATTTGTGGAAACCACGGAAAACCCAAAACTGGATGCCCCGACGGGGATTCGAACCGGCGTCCTCCCGAATGCGAGGCCAGAGCGTTTCCGCTCATTCACCACGCTCGGTCATTCTATGGTGTTTATTTACGTATAAGAAACCAGCTTTTTTAAGTAACCAGTATTTTATTCAGGTCACGTGCTACTGTCTCGAAGTAACTGGTCCCAGCACACAATGAATCCAACATTGATCAGCATCATTAAGCGACAATGTCGAATGTCGTATCGAATTCATGTACTCAGTAGCATGGTGTTATAGCAAATTAATGGCATGAATATTTTCCAAACAACAGCCTCAATTATAACTGCTACTATTATATCTTGATTCCATCAGTAGTGATCTACAATTATAAATAGTATACTAAGAAATTGTTATAGAAAGTAATAACCTTCCCCTCATTATTATATCCTGAACAGATCTATGATGTCCTCAACAAATCATAGAAAACGGAGCTCTTCCTAACTTCTGAGTTTTTCCAAACCATATGTTTTGTAAGAAATTTATATTTTAGTTTCAAGAATTCGACAGATCTTTCAACATATGGTACCCGTACGGAAATACTTATGTACAGGAAAATCGAAATTCATCCCCATTGAAATGGAGTATTTAAAACAACATGGATATCGTCAACTTGGCTAGGAATGGTTCGTCGCAAGTTGAGGCAAAAACACCAAGAGTTAGGAAGCGATCGGCTAGCCAGTTCGATGGAAACACAAGAAATCTAAAATTGGACAGTTATTGCCTCAGGCTACTAGCGTCGCGTTGGTAAACTTCACTTAGTTAAAAGAAATATCGAAAATCAACTTTTTTCTCCTGGCTCTTTTATAAGTGTAGTGAGTACTATAATAATATCAGTACCTGGGTGACAGAACTTTGCTCGGCTTCTTTCAATTTCTGTTCAATATGCAAAATTTCCGCTAAACCATTAGAGACCTTTGAGAGAAATTACTTTCAGCTAAATACAATACTTGATCGTATAGCAGAACTAGATAGATTAGATATATAGACAATATATATTATTTATTCACTACATTTCATAACTGCATGCATAAGAACTGCATTTGGTTAAATACAAAATTCATGAATGCCCATAGTTCAACAATTTATTTTAAATAATCACCTGTATCTTATACCTATAAACGAGCAGTTCTTGTATATATATATATATATATATATATATATATATATATATATATATATATATACATAACGTTCCGTTTTTCAATTTTATCTAGAAAGATGTCTTTCCTGAAAAAAATACGATTTTACAAGAAACGAGAAATTTTTATATTTCGTATCTCGGAAACTACTCTAACGCCATCTCGTAGAAGTTTCAGGAACCAGTAAGACTGCTGATGATAGTTTCTCTTAGGTTACAGCAAGTAATTGTGCACTTCAAAATACCTATGAAGCTTTCAATAAAACGTTTAACATTAATCAAACTTCACTCAGCCAAACCTCATCTAAAGAAATTTAATAACATAAGTGACATCCTTGAAAAAGTATACAATTTACAGATATATATCATATAATTCTTTTAGGGAAGACAACTATTTACTTATGAAATTTCATCCAAATCGTTAGAGCCGTTTCCCAGATACCATATATATAAGAATTGCTCGTTTAAAGCTATAAAAAAATTTATTGTACCGAAAACTAGATGGGCTAAGTCCGTATAATATTTTGTCTCTCGCCTAAAACAGTAGATCAGTACTACATACTCAAAACAGAAGCGTATCGGATAGCAAAATAAATAAATAATAAATATTCATAGAACACTGATGACATTATATGTCCTGATTTCAAGTGAAGCTCCTGAAGATATTACAATCCTACTATGGTTTTCAGTCAGTTCTCCTTTGACTACTAGAAGCGCACTCCCAAAGGGTAGGTTTTGGTCATCGCTCCGTGGCCTCCGGGAGTCTTCTCCGGAGTGAGGTAATAACTTCAAAACATGCGCTTGCTGATAATAAGTCTTGTGGCGCGGCTGTGGTGGACCAATTAACGGGCGTGGTAATTCTGGCGCGGTAAATGACACGTCCGTGAACACATGCTGTCATTACGGCGAGCACTGCAACAAAGTAGCAGTCTTTTAGAGCCGTGCACGCTTCTCTCTCTGGACCAGACCAAGGAGTCGGCAGATTTCACTCAAGTAAAATAAAACCAGCTACATCACGTCTAGATTGAAGGGATCGTACTTGTAAATTACGGCACTCTTCACGTAACTAGCGACAGTTTTCTTTCTTTTTTGCACTAATCTCGTTCGAGGTTTTCTTTCGTCTGCTGCCGCCGTTCGCAATGCTCGCGGGCATTTTGTTCAGTTGTGATGATTGCGCCAGTTAGGCGTGAGCAAATTATTGTGAGTCTTTCGTTTTTTTCGTAAAAATAAAAAAGTAAAACCATTTATTTTCAGCACCCGTTGTGCTGGTAACAATGGCCTTTAACATAAATCTGGAAGAGATCAGAAACAAAGCAAATCGTCACCTACGCCTAAGGGATGCAAGTAAAAAAATAATTAATTAATTAATACGTCAATTATTCGGAATAATAACCAAAAGTTGCATAAAACGAATTTCAAAAGTGCTACAAAGCAGATAATTAATATTGTGGTAAATAAGTCAAGAGTGTTTGTAAATAGAGAACGGTAAAATTCTTCTTTGAACAAGTGTCTGAGAACCAGCTGGTGAGACTGGTAGAGGAGGAGCTCTGTATTCGCTTCTACGACCTCAGCACTAGATTACGTGTCGCTGAGATCTGCTATATGTATTGGCCACGTTGCGAGTGCAGGCTGTCTAAGTTCATCTTCGGGGAAATATCTAAAGTACGTTATAGAACTTGATCTATAACCGAGAAAGGTCTACAGAACCTATGAATTTGGTAACTAAGCTAAATCAATCCTGCAGGTTAGAGACATGGTCAATGATAGTGCAGGATAGCAGAAGCACTCGTCGAACACATGTAGGATGTCTCCATGTTTCTACGATCAAAACCGCGAGGAAGGAAATTCAAATGAGGAATTCAGAAAAGAGGTAATTTGAAGTAATCTGATAAAGATGAGAGGGTGTGAAAATTAGATGGTAATTGTACATAAATAATAAATAATTTCGAAGAAGAGTGGAGGATTTCTCGCTTTGTATACAGACGAAATGTTCTCGGGAAACCAGCCGAATGAGAACGTTTGTATTGCACTACGCTTCGGCGATCATATACTCTGCCACCATGTCAAGTCATTTGACAATGGCGGCAGAGGATATGACCGCCGAAATTTCGTCCTATACAAACGTTTTCACTCGGCAAGTTTCCCGAGAAAATTTCGTCTAATTTCGAAGAAGATTAACGAACTGTGTAGGATGGGTAAAAACAGCTGATAAGAACAGATGCAGTAAGACAAGTAATTATAAACAGATGTCTACTCACGAAAACCACTGATTAACTTTGGCAATACTTCTACACTGCACACACTATCGGAACTTTCAGTTTATTGAAATAGATGTATAGCATTGTATTAGACGATCTTCTAATACCACGGATTATTTCAGTAGTTATTTAATTAAAATTGGAAGATTGAAAAAGATTTTTCCTTAAGCTTCGACCACAGACGACAGAGTAAGACTGGTCTTATACTTGCTTCTTTGGGGATAATAAGCTATTATGACAGGAATAAAATGATCTTTGTGTTTTTACTGTTCACTGTATCTACAGAACTCTTGGTGTGACTTTTATGCAACCATTAAAATCTGTAACAGTTTGCAAAAAAATTTACGGTGAAATTTTGTTCTTTTTACCATCTGTATGATAATTACTGGACCAATAAACATCTCTAAAATAAGTCCCGTTTATTTCTGCTTCAGAGCTTCTACTCGCTTTTATGGGAGCAATTAGGAAATGAGTATTACTTCCCTTAAGGAGAAGATTTCGCCTTCTACAATTACCCCAGAGCTGCAGCTGTTATCTATAAACTCATCACACAAACGTATTTTACCTACCACGAAAAAAGAAGTAAGAGAAGAAGTAACAAAATTACTCATGAACAAACTTCCGTTGAATAACCGAATACAGTATTAATGT
>JARYHS010006771.1:0-10001 GCA_031002005.1 Vandiemenella viatica
GCTTGCCATCCCAACTTAACGCAACAAAATTTTTTGGATCTTACATCACCCATCATGTTTACAAGAAGGCCAAGATGAATGTATCACTGACTATCCACAGACTTATTATCTAGCTGTACACTCCCCTCTGTGGCCCATTCGTTACATATAATTTTGTTTTTGAAAGATTCATTCTTAGGCCAACTGCTTTACACTCGGAGGTGAGGTCGATAACCGAATTATGGAGTTCGTCAATGTCATTAGCCACATGTGTAATATCATCAGCAAATCTAAAATTGTTAAGAATTCTGCCATTGATTTTAATTCCTTTTTCCTCCCAGCTTAAACTGATGATATGAAGCAGACATAGTACTAGCCTTAATGGAAACTTTTCGTCAGTTGGAATAACCCGCAAGCCACGAAACAAAATGGCCCGAGATCAAAACTGTTGCAGCACGAATAGAAAATAGGAGTGCTTTGTCTTACCTTCTGCTGGAACATTTATGACACTGCAGTTTGGCTATATCTTCAAAGACTTCAGAGCAGTCTGTGCAAACATTTATAGGAGAAGTAATAGGTGAGATATGCGTGAAAACATGTTTTGTCAGAGAACTCCAGGATAAAAAATTCTCTAAACAGTATGCACAAGCTAGCTCAAATAATGAAGGCTCTTTATAGGATGGCCTGAAAGCAGAAATAGAAAAAAAAACATTTTAATGCTTTTAGACAAATATGGATAAAATTAAGCTTATCAGAAGCATTAAAAATCAATGCTAATTTGATCTCCATATTAGTTTAAATCCCTCCCAAAAATAACATGTGTCACCTATGGTAGTAGTAAGAAATATTTCTATAAAAGTTTCTTAGGAAAAACAAATATATTTTTAAATGGTTTTTTGTGGTGTGAGTACACTTTCTCTATTCAGATTCTTGGAGTATTTAGCTATGATCTTTTTAATTAATGGCATTTGATTTTGGATGGCAGAAAATTTTATTGCTATGAAAAAATTTCTAAGCATAATTTAAAAAACGAATATCTATTATTTTTTTAACTGATGCATTTTGTGATTAATTTTTTCTTATTGACATCTAATCACTGTCAAGGTCATTAGAGGTGGGATAGGACTGGAAATGAGGAATGGGAAGGAATTAGGCCGTGGACTTTTGATGGAAGCATCCCAGCATTCACCTGGAGTGATTTGAGGAAACCATTGGCAACCCAAATCTGGATACCCGGACGGGGATTTGAACCGGTGTCATCCTGAATGCGAGGCCAGAATTTTAACCATTCACCCACCATGCCTGGGTTGTGATTATCTATATTTCATATAAACTTTCCATGAGTTTCCTGTTTCTCATATTCTTTCAATAATAATAATAATAAATTGGTTATGTTGTCATTTGGTTCATGTAGCTCCTATAGAGAACATGGCATTAATGTTGGATTCTCTGCATACTCTCCTAACATGTATTTCTGCTTCTAGTCATCATAAATAAACGAAAGGGTGATACCAATTTAAATGAACATCACACTCTCCAGAAGATGAAACAGAGCCAGGCTTCGAAATGTCGCCTCTGTTGGCTGCACTCTCCCGTTGGAAAGCTCGAGAAGAATTTATTCATCTTATTCACTGAGAAAGACCACATTCTTTCAACAAGAAAGAGGTTAATTATAGATGAAATTATGCATTATACCCGAAAACTGGGATTAGAAAGGTTGTGAGAGCTCAAAATTATTAACGTTACTTAAAGTTGAATTTGTTAAGCGAGGTGCAGGTCGAGCTACAGACCGCTCGCCGGTTGTTTGCGACCGCGGAATTCACTGACGCGAATCGGCAATTTCCGAACTTCGCTGACGCGAGTCCGAGGTTACGAGGACGGTCGGCACGCTTCGCGAGCTCTCTTTGCCCGGAAACATCATAAGTATTCACATCGGCTCTCGCACGGTCGCCCCGCTGCCTAATTAACTTTGTCGTCTGTCTGGAAAATTTACTATTAATTGGAAGCGAAGTGGACCCGCTCCTCGGCCATATTTTGTGTAACTTTTGGCCAATAAATAAGTTAAATGTTCGTGGCGCAAATTCTTTTCCGCAAGACTTTCCGGCATTCCAACCAGTTCTGCGACTGGTAGATTAAATCGCAGTGGTGTCAGGAAATTTATAGTAACAACAGTTCGACGCGGTAAGGAGGAGCAGAAGAATTCCGGAACGGCAGAGGACGTCGTGATAACAATTCGCTGCAGGTTGGTGCACACATCCCCACGCGCCAAAGCCATCCGGCCTCTCTGACAAGTGGTATCAGAACTGGGAAGAAGAACTTAACAGCGAAGAAGATCAAGACAACGTATTGGGCAGCGGGGTCGGACCGGAGCGGCGAGTTAAAGTCAACTTCGGAGCGGAAGACGTCAGCCGGCAGCGCAGAACGAAGTGTGGCAACGCAGCACGGGCTCAGAGCGGCAGAACAGCTGGGCGCAGTTTGCTGGTGACACGTTCAACGCGGGGTCGCGGACGACGCGGATTTGCTGTTCGACGCGGGTTGCAGTTCGACGCGGAGGCGGCGCGCGTGCGTGGCGGAGGCGGTTCTTGGCGGAAGCGGTTCGACGCGGAGGCGGCGAGTGCGTGGCGGCTCGACCCGGAGGCGGCGACTGCAGACGCGCTAACCGGAGCGGCGTCGACGGCGGCGTCATCATCAACCGACGGCTTCTAGCAGCAAACAGAGGTTAGTTGCTTCCAATCTGGCTAAAATGGAAATTGAATTGCAAACGGCAATTGAGCAGTTGAATCGGAAAATCGCGGTTCTGGAGGCTCGTAATGCGCGAAGTAGGGATTCTGATGGCAATAATGTACCTTTTATTAATGCTTTTTTCGCACACAATTTATCATTCAGTGGATCTGGGTCTGAAGATATTCATGAGTTCCTGTCAAGGTTCAATGATTGTTTAGTGGGCTTAGATATACAGACCGAACATAAAATGAAATTGCTTAGGAGCAGACTTTCTGGAGATGCCTATAAGTTTGCTATGTTTGATGAGAATTGTAAGCTTTCAGAAACGTTTGAAGGTTTATCAGAAGAGTTAGTTAAAAGGTTTGAAAGGAAAAATACAGCTCGATACTATCGGGAAAAATTAAGAACGTTGAAACAAGGAGCATCCGAATCAATTGAACATTTTGCTGACCGGATAAAGGCAATTAACAATCAAACTTACGCCCTAACAAAGGACACGTCACAGAATATTGCTTTGAGGTTTGAGGCAGACCAGCGCGGGATTGATAGTTTCCTTAACGGCATTAATGATGATGTTAGCAAGTACGTTGCACTAAAAGATCCAAAAACACTAGCTGATGCAATTAAATATGCAGTATTTTTTGAGCAGACAAAGAGAAAACCAGTTGCAGAAAGTAAGACTAGAATAAGGGATGTTTTTAGTAATAAGAAATCAATTGTTTGCCATCAATGTGGTAAAAGTGGGCACATGAGGAAAAATTGCTGGTCAAATACAGAAGACAGTGGCAATTTTAAGAGGAATCGTGGTAGTAGTGGAAATACACATCACCCCGGGGGTGCTAGAAGTAATGGTACTATGTCGTATGGTGGGGGTCAACGGACTGCGGGAAGCAGTAAGTTTTATGGAAATAGGGGACGGGGGGTCCCACATAATCAATGTAATGGGAGCCGGAATGGGCCTGGTCGTGCGCAGTGTAGCGGCGATCATAGTGACCATATGGGAAACGGTGAACAGGAAGTTTCACAGAATTGTAGAGGCTCGGAAAACAGTAATAAAGAGAGTTTAAACTAGAGGAGGGCAAATGCGGCCACGGCATTTTGCCATTTTGTGTAAAAATGTACCTGTAGCTGCAGTAGAGGGTACGGATAGTGTGGCAAAAATTGAGTTGACCATAAAAGCACAAGTAAATGGGGTAATGTGTAATTTCTTGGTGGACACTGGTGCTGAAGTCTCGTAACTGAAGCTTAGCATATGTGGTGTGGGAAAATTGTACCCGCCAGATTGCAAAATCACAGGGGTTGACAACACGGAAATCCAAGTATTGGGAATACATGATACTATTGTCGCGATGGGACCCAAAATCTCTCAGTGTGACCTTCTATGTGGTTCCAAAGCTGGGAGGGCAATACGATGGAATTCTTGGACTAAATTTTTTGCATAAACATGGGGCAGTCATTGACTTAGCAAAACGCACAGTTTGTTTCGGAGATCACGACGGTGATCCCGTTCTTCTTGCGTTACAAGGCTTACCAACATGCTCACGAACTAAGACAGACGTGTCACAGTTCACTACACGGGCATATAAGTCAGTTGCGAAGGTCTTTACCACCCATACAATTTCAAAATCATCTGGAAAAATTATTCATATTCCCATAATGGATAACCTCAATGCTACCACAGATTCTATCATTCTTGTTGAACCATTACCTGGGGATGACTGGTTGGATGCTAGACGGGTGTATGTAAAGAGAAGCATTTGTAATATAAAGATAATTGACGGAGTCAAACATGTGCCAGTGGTGGTTGAAAATTTTTGGCACAGCTGATGTACAGATACCTGCTCATTTTAAATTAGCCGAAATAGAGGTATTAAGAGACCTCAACTGTAAGCATGATATTGTGAGCGTAAATGATAACGTTGAAAGCTCAGTAGACACTAAGTATGTTCTTGCTAATTCTGCGGAACCACCTATTAGCTTTAAGCCTAAGTTACAACATCTGTCTGTAGAGGAGCAAGTCCGATTTGAACAGTTGTTGCTTAAGTATAAAAAATTGTTTATGCCTGATCAAGCCTTATCCAATACTGATATTGTAGAACATAGAATTTTAACTGGGGATTGCTCTTCCCATATACAAAAAGCCATACCGAGTGCCGTATAGTCAGAGACAATTGATAAATGATTTATAGAACAGCAGTTGAGGGATGGGATAATTCAACACTCAAATTCCCCGTGGTCATCACCGGTTGTTTTGGTGCCGAAATGCTCAAATAATGGAGAAACAAAGTTTTCGGTTCTGCGTGGATTATCGCGCACTGAACAAAGTAACCATTCCGGATGTCTACCCCATACCAAACATATCAGAAACTGTTGACTATCTTAGCAATTGCCAACTGTTTACAACACTAGATCTCAAGTCTGGGTACCACCAGGTACCCGTGGCCAAACGAGATATTCCAAAAACGGCATTTAGTGTTCCTGATAGACATTACGAATACCGAAAACTCCCCTTCGGCTTAAGAAATGCGCCATCAAGCTTCCAACGGCTAATGGACGGGGTTCTTCGAGGGCTAAAGCCTCAGTCTTGTACTTGTCTATCTCGATGATGTGATAATTTTCTCTAAGAATTTGGATGAGCACCTTGTACACTTAGAAAATGTTTTTGAAAGACTCCACAAAGCTAACCTCACATTGTCCTTTGACAAATGCCATTTTGCTTTAGGAGAGATTGAGTATTTGGGCCACCTAATCTCTAAAGATGGTGTGAAACCACATCCCCGATTAGTTTCAGCAGTCAAAGAGTTCCCCTCTCCAAATAATATGAAAGAATTACAGTCTTTTCTAGGCTTAGCCAACTACTACAGGAAATTCATTCAAAATTATGCTCAGATTGCCAAACCATTAACCACTTTACTTAAAAAAGGCACCCCATTTGTTTGGTCAGAGGAATGTGAGCATGCAATGCAGGAACTCAAAGAAATTTTAACTTCAAAACCTTTGCTAATTTACCCCGATTTCTCCAAAAATTTTATATTATCCACGGACGCTTCAAGTTTTGCTCTGGGTGGGGTCCTTTCGCAAATAGTCGACGGTTTGCAACGTCCCATTTGTTATGCATCAAGGCAGTTAACGAAGGCAGAAATCAATTACTCGACGACGGAGAAAGAGCTGCTTTCTGCGCTCTGGTGTATAAAGTACTTCCGTTGCTACCTTTATGGTCGTAGGTTCCAAATTGTGACAGACCATGCAGCCTTAAGGTGGCTGTTATCGCTCAAAGACCCCTCTAGTAGGCTAACGAGGTGGGCCCTATCCCTTTCAGAATATCAGTTTGATGTAATCCACAAACCTGGGAAGAAACACACTAATGCTGACGGATTAAGCCGAAAAATCGGTGTAGTTGAAAAACAGGAATTCGCCACCCTTGTCTGAACTACCGGTAGAACAGTCAAAAGATGAAGAGTGCCAAAAATGGCGAAATAACAAACAATTATCACGAAAGAGAATGTTCTATACAGGAATACCAAACAGGGCTGTCGCATAGTAGTTCCCACCTCCCTAAGAAGGGTAATTATGGAATTATTCCATGCATCTATTTTGTCTGGGGCATGTTGGTTGGAAGAGTGTCAATCGAAGGGTTGCAAAACAATATTGGTGGCCATCTCGAAGAAATGATATCAGAAATTTTGTTAAAAATTGCTTGATTTGCAATGAAAGAATGCCAGAAACTGGTTGTAAAGAAAACTGCAATCACTCCCAGAAACCAGGGCTCCTTTTGAAAGAATTCATTGGATATCGTTGGGCCCGTTCCCCCGAAGCGATACAGGCCAGAAGTACATCCTCACTATTATTGATGCGTTCTCACGCTACTTAGTTATGGTTCCGATAACCGATCAAACCGCCGAGACTCGTGGCTAGGCCCTTCGTAACACATTGGATTCTACGGTTTGGTGTACCGATTTCTCTATGACAGACAAAGCGAGTAACTTCCTTATCAGAACTATTTACCCAAACGTGCAACTGTTAGGTATAGAAAAACTAACGAACCTCAGCAATTCATGCGATGCTGGGAAGGGAGATGTGAACGAGTACATAAAACCATAGTTAAATCAATCAGTTGCTATCTAAACAAAGCTCAGAGTAACTGGTCGCGAATTCTACCATTCATTGTATCAGCATATAACAGTAAAGTGCATACCTCCACAAAACACACCCCATTTGAAATATTATATGGCAGAGAAATGGTTTCACCCTTTACAGTCTTGGAACTTAACAAAGACATTACTAATTCAGATGTCCGAAGTCTCCGCATCGGTTAAAAAGAATTTGGAAGGAGGTCCAGAAGAACAATGCGAAAGCGTTCGAACAACAGTCTTCACAGTACAATAAAAAGGTAAAACCCCAAGAAATACCGGTTGGTAGTCTAGTTATGCTTAACAAACCTTATAATAAACCAGGAAAATCATCCAAATTCAAAACAATTTGGTCAGGACCACACCTGGTACTAGCCCAAACGTCACCTGTGAATCTGAAATTGCAATTACCTGGCAGGGAATGTAGTTCACAAAACCGTCTGTGAAACCATATCCTGGAAAACAGCAAAATGTAACACAATCCCCCACCACAGCAGTAACTCCAGAACTAGCAATAGATGCTAAAAGTAACAACACTGAAACACTCAATTAAAGACAAAAGCTGAATCCACCTGTTCAAATGACCACTATAATCTTCGTAGTCATCCTATGATTCAAGTAGATGAGGGGCCTGTTAACGATCACCCCTATGACTTAAGAAAAAGAAAAATGAGCCTATAAAATTGTGGGAAAATATTCTAGTAAACCCTGAATCTTATGTGTGGGATTTGCTATCACTGGGTGGAACTGGGAACTTCCAAAGAGGGAGACTTAAGTGGAATCTCTTAGTTGTAAATTAAGATTTGTATCATGTAACTGTTCTGCCAGCCAGATTGGTACCAGCTACCCTCTGGTATTATATACTTGTTAGGTTAAGTATAAGAACAATTGGTGGCGTGATTATTGTGTTCTACAGGCAAGGAAGGAGCAGGCTGTGCAGCTGTTCTCCATGCATGTGTGGGCTTAAAGCTGACCTGTGAAGACCCACGGCGCTGTCAGCCAGCTGCTCAAGCTAGCGTCATAACATTGGGACTCTATCCTAAGTATCGTAGCATAAGATAATTGTTTAATTTCTAAGGGGAAATAGACTTAAGGGATAATAAGAGGGCATTCTCATGACACTCATAAGTTAATGATTAGTAGGATTAATATTGTACCTTTATCATTAATTGGAACATTTGTTCAAGTATAGTTCAACTTTTGATTTTGGGATCTATTAACTGGGGGTACTATAGTCTTAGTTTAAGTAAATAACTTGATAGAAATGTTTTCCTTTGTTACCAGTGTAGTGCTTCTTGCATTATTTAGAATATCGCCCTTGGTACAGTCATGGAAAATCACCCCATTACATAATGGCATTATCTTTGAAAAAGGGTCTAGTGTGATGTTAGTACCGACCTGTCCTGGACTCTCATATTGGATTACAATATGACCCTGTTGCAAGACCAAAATCAACAACTGCGAATGTCTTTTGAGCTGCTGATGGAGACCCTTAGCTCAAATCTGACCTTTGACAATGAATTAGTGCATACTATCTCTCACTCCCTCATGGTAGCTTACACCGCTATGCATCACGAGTACAGTGAGTTAATGGACAGGCTTCCGAGAACGACTAATAGAGAAAAGAGATCATTGCTGGATGTAGGCGGAAAGGTCCTAAAAACTCTGTTCGGAACAGCAACCGAAAGCGATCTAAAGAAATTACACTCCCAAATCACCAAATTAGAGCATGTTAACAATAATTTGCAAATTAGTGCTACACGTCAAATACTTCTCGTAAAAAATCTGGAAACTGCCATTGGAAATCAGTCCCTAGCCATACAAAGATTAGCAAATGCCTCCATGGGGAAAATCGCAGAAATGCAAGCTATTCTGAATGATCACGTACAGGGGGTTGATGAACTGTTCATAAAACAAATACATAATGACCATCTTTTGCAGCACCTTGCAGTAACGATTACTAGCATAAGAATGGAACTAGTGAAGCTTAGAATTGCACTTGCACAGGCAGCCAATAATAAACTTAGTGATGTTTTAATTAACCCTAACCTCTATTTGCAATACTTACAAGTGATTCAGAAACGCCTGAATGGAAACGTTCATATGATTTTCCCATGTACACATGAGTACTTGCCTGATTATTACCAAATTGTTTGTTAGTGTGGTTCTCATGGGACAAAACCTCAGGATTCTTATTAAAATACCCCTGGCATCATCACCTTTTATCTTAGAACGGTATTCTCTTCATGTTTTCCCTGTATTATGGAATGAAATGAATCATTATATCAGCTGGCAAGTCCACAGCACCTTGTTAATCAGTCAGGACCACAGATCTTATGCCTTACTGCACAAAGACGATCTTAGTAAATGCAAAATTCCCAGTATACTAATATGTCCCTCATTTCCATTACATGACCGGGGCATGCCAAGCTGCGAAACAAGTATATTTTTCTCAGACACTTTTCTTGATACTTGCCAACGAGAGTTTTTAAGCCTGAGCAAACCGCATTTCATAAGGCTGAAAACTAACTGGATTTATACTATGACTCATCCTATTACGGTAACAGTAACATGTCCAACTGACCCACTCAACTTTAATACTAATAAGATAATCTTTTCGGGGTCAGGAATTTTAGAGACTGCAACTTATTGTAAAATTGTAAGTGAGGACTTTACTCTTCCCATTATGCCAGAAGCAGATTTGCACGTTAATCTCACGTTTCCTGCCTACCACATACCCTCTTTTAAGGATAGTATTTATCATAGTCAAAAGCTCCATATCTTGAACCAAACTGATCCTACACTGCTCATGAATGAGATTAATAAATATTTACAATCTTCAAATGATGCTATTAAATACAACCAGGTGCTTGCGCAAATGGAGACACAGTTACATGCATCCAGTAGACATCGCACGGTTGTTGCAACCACAAGTGTAACCAGTATTTTAGGAATTAGTTGTAGTTATTTTTGTTCTATTTTACTTGTATCATCGTTATTTGTCACGAGTGTCACAATACAGTTTGCACAATGCAGTACCTAGTGCCACTCAGAAAGTGGTTTCATTACCAAAATCACATGAGAATACTGACATTTCGGAACCTGCTGTAACCCATGCCTAACTCACCATGTACACCCCTTTTGATTTGTTATCCTATAATAAACTTT
>JARYHS010006773.1:0-24299 GCA_031002005.1 Vandiemenella viatica
ATGTAATAGGACCACTTCTTTTCTTAATTTTTTTATAAACGATCTCGGAGAGAAAGTGAAAAGCTTTTTTAGATTGTTTGCTGATGATGCGGTTATTTATGCGGAAGTAAGGAATTTAGCCGATTGCTTAGAAATTCAGCGTGATCTGGATGTTATTTTGGCTTGGTGCGCTGAGTGGCAACTTAATCTAAATTGTAAAAAGTGCAAGACAATGAGCATAACTTACAAAAAGAATCCAATTGTTCAGTAATACGAGTTAAACAATATAGTTATTGATATGTTCGATTCTATGAAATATTTGTGAGTAACAGTACAAAGGAACATGAAATGGGACATACACATTAATTCGTTAGTAGGTAGAGCTAATTTTAGGCTTCGATTCATAGGTCGAATCTTGAAAAATTGTAATGAACAAATAAAGGGGATAGCGTACAAATCTCTTGTGCGTCCACATTTGGATTATTGTTGTGCAATTTGGGACACATTTCGTAAGGGGTTGATCGAAAGTATAGAGAAAGTAGAGAGAAGAGCCGCTCGATTCGTGACCGCTTGCTACAGTCCTTATGAAAGCGTCACAGAACTGATTAGTAGACTAGGCGGGGAGTCTCTGGTAGATAGACGACACATGTTTCGTTTAAACTTATTGGTAAACATGCGTACTCCCACTTTCACTTTCGAGTGTAGTGAAATACTTCTTCCACCAACCTATTTGAGTCGGAAGGACAGGAAAGATAAAATTAGAGAAATAAGGTGCCGCACTGATTCTTATATGAATTCTTTTTTCCACTCGTACTATTAGGGATTGGAAAGCACAACAAAGAGATTAGCTTTGGTGCTGAGCACCCTCTGCCATCCACAATTTTTTGAATTGCAGAGTATATATGTAGGTGTTGGTGTAGATTAAATTTCTGAGTATAGAAAGATTACACAAAGAAGACACAGATTTTTGAACCAATTGAAATAGTGAAGCTGAAATATTGCTTTTTCGAAGCATGTAATGCTGAGTGAGATAAATAAATTAGTAAAATATTTGCTTCATAATATACTATCGCCTGTCAGTAATGCTAAAAAATCATAATTATTTGGTTAATCGTTATTATTAATTTTACATGCATATCTGACTACATTTAGAATGGAATATTATCATTTTAATGAAAGTAACTACGTTGTCATTATACACCTTAATTACAATTTAACAGTGATCAAATTCCTAACAGAAAATCAGTTATGAGGACGAAGTGATACAGAATGATGTTCGATGTGCAATGTCATGCTCTGCAGATTTTTTTCTTTCTTCTGTCTACTGAAACAGAAAATTTATATGGATGTGTGTTATTTCGTTCTTATCACAGCGTGCCAGTAAAACTTAGTAAAATTTTCGTCATTGTTTACTGCATACTGTTAAGTATGCCAAAACGTTTCAGTCATTCGGATTCCACGTTATACCCAGGAACCTCGGTGCCCTGTAGTGTTTCTAACAGAAAATCAGTTATGAGGACGAAGTGATACAGAATGATATTCGATGTGCAATGTCATGCTCTGCAGATTTTTTTCTTTCTTCTGTCTACTGAAACTGAAAATGTATATGGATGTGTGTTATTTCGTTCTTATCACAGCGTGCCAGTAAAACTTAGTAAAATTTTCGTCATTGTTTACTGCATACTGTTAAGTATGCCAAAACGTTTCAGTCATTCGGATTCCACGTTATACCCAGGAACCTCGGTGCCCTGTAGTGTTTCTAACAGAAAATCAGTTATGAGGACGAAGTGATACAGAATGATATTCGATGTGCAATGTCATGCTCTGCAGATTTTTTTCTTTCTTCTGTCTACTGAAACTGAAAATGTATATGGATGTGTGTTATTTCGTTCTTATCACAGCGTGCCAGTAAAACTTAGTAAAATTTTCGTCATTGTTTACTGCATACTGTTAAGTATGCCAAAACGTTTCAGTCATTCGGATTCCACGTTATACCCAGGAACCTCGGTGCCCTGTAGTGTTTCTAACAGAAAATCAGTTATGAGGACGAAGTGATACAGAATGATATTCGATGTGCAATGTCATGCTCTGCAGATTTTTTTCTTTCTTCTGTCTACTGAAACTGAAAATGTATATGGATGTGTGTTATTTCGTTCTTATCACAGCGTGCCAGTAAAACTTAGTAAAATTTTCGTCATTGTTTACTGCATACTGTTAAGTATGCCAAAACGTTTCAGTCTTTCAGATTCCACGTTATACCCAGGAACCTCGGTGCCCTGTAGTGTTTCCAGATCATGTTAGATAAGCATTAAATGAGCTGGTCGTCCCACATCTCATAAAAATTTCCGAAATGTTATGAAAACTATAAAAGATAGTAAACACAGGTAAAAATATCACAAAAATGATGTAATATTCACTCCACGAAAGAAGTCATCAATTGACATGGTTAGAAGGAGACTGAGGATGTATCAGTTTCATTAAGAATTCCCTATTCCTCAGTGGTGCGGTAAAGCTCGGACGATTCGTTGAATATGTCTCAAGGGAGTTCAGAGGACGAGGGTTCGACTGATGCCGCGGGAACTGGAGCAGGGCATTCTGCCTTTTGAGGTGCCTTTGACGATTAACTGAATGTGGATACATTTTTAATACATATTTTTTTTTTACCTATGTGAGGAACACTATGATGGACAGCGATTCCGATTTCCACGTTAAACTTCAGGTCCATTCATGGCAAGGGGAGAGAAGCAAAATTTTGTTAAAAATACACAATTTCAGTGAGAAGCATGAAAATCCTATATATTTCATAAATTTCATGAAAATCGGTAATAAAATGATTAAAATATGTAAAATAATGCCAAAATAACCTAATTTACTCCAAAAAAGACGTAGTCGATTGACATGAGAATTACACCTGCGTGCATAACAGAGTACAGTGCCCAACTATATGATGTGTTTTCATTACCACAACGGGCTACAGAAAAGTGTCATATGCTTACAAAAAAAGTATCTTTTGGCTGTCATTACAGTTTCCAGAGAAACCTGCACCACCCCACGCGAGTGGGCATTTTCGTACACAAAACAATCGCTAGCATACATTGTAAACATGTATTATATGTCACTTCCCCACGTATTTCCTTAAAAAGGTGTGAAAAAAATGAATAAATACCTTAAGCCACCAATTGCATAAATATAGAAGTTGGAAAAAATTATTTCAATTCACTTCACTAAAAAGTCACAATTTACATCTGCCTGCATTACACAGCAAAGTGGCATCTTTTATGAAGTGTATTCATCACTGAAATGGATTAAAGAAAAAAGCGTGATATCTGTGTAAATTGCGTGTTCGGCTGATAAAGCAGTCTCCAGGAAGAAGAAAAAGGATGGTAACTGGACAGACGTGTGCATCACAGATCTCAATGTTATCGAATGCCTAGCCATCAGTAGACACACGAGCCGTCACAACTTGCGTTATATTAGGGTACGTTCAGGTCAGCTGCGCTAGATAAATTGTTGCATTGTGTTAACAAGCGAGCTTGGTGTTACAGTCAATTGCACTATTTGACCAAAGTCGCAAGTGCCGTGGATATGATGTTCTGATGACATTGTTGAGACATGGAATTCCTAAGGTTCTTCACCTTTCCGAAGTGGCTTGGGTCCTTAAAAACACGATCCCTTCTTAATGAAACTGATACATCCTCAGTCACCTTCTAACCATGTCAATTGATGACTTCTTTCGTGGAGTGAATATTACATCATTTTTGTGATATTTTTACCTGTGTTTACTATCTTTTATAGTTTTCATAACATTTCGGAAATTTTTATGAGATGTGGGACGACCAGCTCTTTTAATGCTTATCTAACATGATCTGGAAACACTACAGGGCACCGAGGTTCCTGGGTATAACGTGGAATCTGAAAGACTGAAACGTTTTGGCATACTTAACAGTATGCAGTAAACAATGACGAAAATTTTACTAAGTTTTACTGGCACGCTGTGATAAGAACGAAATAACACACATCCATATAAATTTTCTGTTTCAGTAGACAGAAGAAAGAAAAAAATCTGCAGAGCATGACATTGCACATCGAACATCATTCTGTATCACTTCGTCCTCATAACTGATTTTCTGTTAGGAATTTGATCACTGTTAAATTGTAATTAAGGTGTATAATGACAACGTAGTTACTTTCATTAAAATGATAATATTCTATTCTAAATGTTGTCAGATATGCATGTAAAATTAATAATAACGATTAACCAAATAATTATGATTTTTTGGCATTTCTGACAGGCGATAGTATATTATGAAGCAAATATTTTACTAATTTATTTATCTCACTCAGCATTACATGCTTCGAAAAAGCAATATTTCAGCTTCACTATTTCAATTGGTTCAAAAATCTGTGTCTACTTTGTGTAATCTTTCTATACTCAGAAATTTAATCTACACCAACACCTACATATATACTCTGCAATTCAAAAAATTATGGATGGCAGAGGGTGCTCAGCACCAAAGCTAATCTCTTTGTTGTGCTTTCCAATCCCTAATAGTACGAGTGGAAAAAAGAATTCATATAAGAATCAGTGCGGCACCTTATTTCTCTAATTTTATCTTTCCTGTCCTTCCGACTCAAATAGGTTGGTGGAAGAAGTATTTCACTACACTCGAAAGTGAAAGTGGGAGTACGCATGTTTACCAATAAGTTTAAACGAAACATGTGTCGTCTATCTACCAGAGACTCCCAGCCTAGTCTACTAATCAGTTCTGTGACGCTTTCATTAGGACTGTAGCAAGCGGTCACGAATCGAGCGGCTCTTCTCTCTACTTTCTCTATACTTTCGATCAACCCCTTACGAAATGTGTCCCAAATTGCACAACAATAATCCAAATGTGGACGCACAAGAGATTTGTACGCTATCCCCTTTATTTGTTCATTACAATTTTTCAAGATTCGACCTATGAATCGAAGCCTAAAATTAGCTCTACCTACTAACGAATTAATGTGTATGTCCCATTTCATGTTCCTTTGTACTGTTACTCCCAAATATTTCATAGAATCGAACATATCAATAACTGTATTGTTTAACTCGTATTACTGAACAATTGGATTCTTTTTGTAAGTTATGCTCATTGTCTTGCACTTTTTACAATTTAGATTAAGTTGCCACTCAGCGCACCAAGCCAAAATAACATCCAGATCACGCTGAATTTCTAAGCAATCGGCTAAATTCCTTACTTCCGCATAAATAACCGCATCATCAGCAAACAATCTAAAAAAGCTTTTCACTTTCTCTCCGAGATCGTTTATAAAAAATTAAGAAAAGAAGTGGTCCTATTACATTTCCTTGAGGTACACCCGATGTAACATCTAGATTAGAAGAACTTTCTCCTTCAACGACTACATACTGCGACAGACCAGTTAGAAAATCCTTTATCATTCACAAAGCTGATCCGATATACCGTACACTCGAAGCTTCGCTAAAAGGCGGTTGTGTGGCACAGAGTCAAAGGCATTCTGGAAATCTAAAAAAATTGCATCTACTTGTGAACCTGCATCAATAACTTTCATTACGTCTTTGTACTCTAAAACCCAACGTTCCGAGGGCCAGGTGTTGCGTCTTTGTTTTCTGTGGCGGACAGACGGAGGGCGCGGGTCGGCGCGGCGGCTGAGTAATAGCTTCCGCTCCACCTCCATCTCCACCGCGGTACTCAGCTAAAAACGTTAGAATACGTATCTTTGAACCAGTACTTCCGATTTAATTGAAATAAACGGCATTAGAATAGTGAGAAAATGTAGATATTAATCGATACGTCACACCACTAGTACAAATTAAGAATGTAATACTTGCCCTAAAATTCCGAAGCCAGGACCCTAAAATAAAAATAAAAAGTGAATATTGTACTGTATTTCGAGCGTAAGACCATAGTAATTGAGGTTTAGTACCATGAACGCGTAGAAAAAATAAATAATAATCCTCCATTTGCATATTATTCCCATTAAGACAGATTTATGACTAGAGCGAACACCTGCGTCCGCTGGCGGCACTTGCGCGAGATCGGGTTACGCTTCGACGTGGCCTCATTTACATATTATTCATATTTATGACCTCTAACTCAGGTTAAGAAGTGGCCAGACGAACACCTGCGTGGCACGTGGCCAGGCGAAGACCTGCGCGACGTGAGTGGTCCTGAGTTCACTCTCCCGTTCAATAAGGAATACATGGGGAACACTAGCGCCACCACACCCAAGCGGCGGTTAGTGGAACTATTTACCTCCCCCTTTTAACACTACTGGTGTACTGTGGAGTATTTTGTCCGAAGACATTGCCTCCAATTTGTTTAGATGAGTCATATCTGCTCCGTTGGTATGTCGTTATGTTGGCTGTTGTTGTTGTCTTCAAATGATGTTTCTTCACAAGATGGGATGCCGTCGCATCTGCCATCTTAGAAATGGTCCTCCGTTTTGCTGTGGTGCCCTTAGGGCTGCCGCAGCGTGTTTCGCAAGTCTTCCTTTGAAGCCAGGTGGTTGACGAGGTTCTTGAGTAGATCGATGAGGGCATCCAGTCGGTCTTCTCGCTGTCCTGGAACTTGGCAGGTGCAGGAGTGGCTGATGTGAGCTCTGTCCATCTTCTGAGGCTCTGACTTCTTCTGTCTTGTTGCTGGATGGTCAAGAGGAATACGACGCTGCTGAGGCGATCCATAGCTCAACTGCCGCTGCTGTGCCTCAGACCTCAGACTACATTAACCGGGTGGCCTAGATCCCGGAGTATGGGGAAGTTCTTACGTTTATCGTATCACCTTCCATTTTAATAATATTAAGTTTTCATTATGGGTATGGCATAATGGGAGTAGTCAGCTCCATGTTCGTCGTTATAGTAGGAGGTGGTCAGGCCACCTAATGTTATCATTATAATGTGCTCTGTTTCCAAGTCTGGCTATTAGTCTGTTTCCAGATCCTGTACACTTATTGTAGAATTTGGTGGCAGTTTCTTTGAAACGCTGTTTCAATGTTTGTAAACCACTGACTTGATGTAGTATAGTGGAAGGCGTTTCTCTTGGGAGTTTGCAAGCAAATCGGATGGCCCGATTTTGCACAGTTTGGAGCTTTTTAATGTGTGTGGTCGCTGCATTTCCCACACAACAGCAGCATACTCTAACACCGGTCTGACCAGTGCTGTATAGATGCGAAGTGCCTGGTCAGGTGGTATGTGGTTGTTGGGTTGAGTATGGGGTAGAGTGTCCGCATTCTACCTTCTGCTTTTGACCTGAGGTTGTGGACATGGTTTTTCCAAGTTAGTCTTGTGTCGAGCATCACTCCTAGGTAAGTTGCAGTTTTGGTCCATTGGATTCCCTCATTAAATAGCATCACTGGATCAAGCTGTGGTATTTTCCTTCTGGATATTATTATCGCCTGGCTTTTGGTGGCGTTGAAAGCTAGGCGCCATCTTTTGGCGCAGTTTTCGATGTTGTTACTGGCTCTCTGTAATTTTGTCTTCACGTGGGTTGCTCTGACACTACGTGTGAAAAATGCCGTGTCGTCCGCATATAGTCCAGTTTCTACCTGTTCGGTTCGTGGCACATCAGCCGTATAAAGACTGTACAGTACAGGACCTATGACGGAGCCTTGTGGGACGCCGGCACAGATGTTTCTAGATGAGGAGACTGCATCCTCAGACAGTACTCTGAACATTCTGTTTTCCAGGTAGTTTTTGAGCAGTCTTATGTGGGACATGGGGATTCCTTGCGTGATGAGTTTATACAGTAGTCCCTGATGCCACACAGAATCAAACGCACGTGAGACGTCTAGGAGAATGGCGCCAAAATATTCTCTTTTTTCAACTGCCTCAAATGCTGATTCTGTGAGTCGAAGCAGTTGTTGCGGAGTGGAGTGATTTTTGCGGAATCCGAACTGTTCGTCTGGTAGTAGGTTTTCCTCGTCTATGTGGTGGCGTATCCTTTTGAGGTACAATTTTTCAAAAAGTTTGAGATGACCGGAAGGAGGCTGATTGGTCGATAAGATCGAGGAGATCTTTTGTCTTTGCCTGACTTAGGAATTGCTATTATATCCGCTTGTTTCCAGGTGCTTGGATATTCTCCAGTGATCAAAATTTGATTGAACAATGAGGTTAGGTATTCCAAAGCTAAAGGCGGTAGGTGCCTAAGAAGTGGCGCACCAATGCCATCATGTCCAGGACTTTTGTTGGAAGGAAGTTGTTTAATTGTTGTAACTACTTCATCCACCGTGATGGGGTTTATGACGTCATCTGCAGGGGTGTCTACATTGAGGAATCTTTGAAGTCTTTCCTCTACGTGCCTTATGTGTTCTAAGTCTAGATGGTCTGTAACTGGCCGAAAGTTGGCTTCAAAGAAGTCCGCTAGCGCTTCCGCCTTCTGTATTGGGTCACAGACTATGCTGTTGCCCACGGAGAGAGGCGGGAGCCTGCTGGATTTTCGCAGAATACGTTTGGTAAGTTTCCAAGCAGTCCCATCGTCAGTGTTGATCGTTGTGAGTAGGGCGGCCCAGTCACTGTTCTTGTGCTTTTGTACTTCGACTTTTATTTCCCTCTGCATTTGATTAATGCGCCTCTTTGTGGCGGGGTTTCTTGTAACCTGCCACTCTCTAATGAGATTGTTTTTGGCAATTATTGCCTCCCTGATGTGCGTGGGCAGTTGTTTGGAGTGACATCGTTGGTTACCACTCTGTGGGGGTGTTGCTGCCTCGGCTGCCTCGTTTATCCATTTTTCCATGTTTTCTGCTGCCGTACTAGGTCCTACGGTTTCAGGTAATGCGTCATTTTGTATGCACTGCACGATGGTGTCTTTGTAGGCATCCCAGTTAGTGTTGTGTAAGTTTCTGTATCTTCTATTATCGCGCAGGGACGCACTCTCTGTGAGATAGAATAATACAGGGACATGATCTGATGAGAGTGCTGCCTTTGTTGCAATTGCAATGGTGTGATTCAACCCCTTTGTGATTGCAACATCCAACACGTCAGGGAGATGTCTGCGCTGGAAGATGGTGGGTTCAGTGGGTCCCCATATTACCCCGTCGTTGGCTTCCACTACTTGGAGAAGTTGCTTCCCGGCGGTGTTGGTGAGTCGCGAATTCCAGCGGTGATGCTTCGCGTTTAGGTCCCCTGCTATGAAAACGTTGCCACGTAGTCGCAGTAAGGTGGCTATGTCGTCTTTGTCCACCGCGTTGCTTGGTTTTCGATAGACTGCAATTAGAAGTATTTGGCCGCGTGAAGTCTCGGCAGCAACTGCCGTAGCTTCTATTGTTGCAAGTTGGGGGAGTGCTACTTCATGGTGTTTAATCGATCTTCGGATGTACACTGCAGTTCCTCCTCCGGCAGTCAAGCGGTCGTTTCGGTAACAGCTGTAGTTTGGGACTGCAGCTCGAGCCTGTGGTTTTAGGTGAGTCTCATTGACGAGACAGATGTCAATTTGCTCATCGCGCAGGAATTCTGAGAATTCCCCCATTTGCCTCCATATGCCGTTGGCATTCCATTCGCAGATGGTTAACCCTTCAGTTTTACTGGCCATTTTGGGTTGAGTTTGCTGCACTACATTGGGTGGCCTCAATTACTTTTTGCACCTCGGCTGAGATTTGTCGCGGGAGATCAGTGATCATTGCTGTCACAGCTGTAAGGAGCGACTGCACTATGTTTAAGAGCACCATGATTTCACTTTGGTGCTGGGATTGCTGCTGATTTGAGGGCCCAGGTTGGTCTCTGCCTCTTGACGCGGGCGGACGGTTGTCTTGTGTAGACTGATTTTTGCCTCTTGCTGGTGGTCTAGTATCTTGTTGGTTACCGATCAACCGATTGGCGTAGTCTTTGCTCGGGACCGGGTTGGTAGCTTGATCAACAGTTTGTCTGCTGCTCATTTGTTTGCATAGTGTCTTCTGGCGTACCGTTCTCTTGCGTAGGTAAAGACGGGAAGTCTTCCTGGGTGAGTTTCTTTTGTTGTTGTTGCTGCTGTTTCTTCATTGCTGCAGCGTATGCGGCATTATTCTTCCTTTGTCTTTCATTGTAGCGGGTAAACGCTGTGCATTTCCTGTAGCTGGCGACATGGTCGCCGCCACAGTTGACGCATTTGGGAGGCATTTCACCTTTGACCAGTGTACATTCTTTGGTGGGGTGGTCCCCAGCGCACTTGACACATCTTGCAGGCATGTCACAGTGTCTGGAGATGTGCCCTACGGCTTGACATTGAAAGCACTGAGGTGGTCCCCGTGTGCTGCGTAGTTTCTCCATGGTAATTCTAATGGAGCATAGTGAAGTCATCTGGTAGATAGATCTGTGTTCGACAGAGTCTGTTAGTACTACCAAAAAGAGGGGCACTTCTTGGTGTGTCTTTGGTGACCTGAGCTTGGTCACTGTCCTTGCTACATATCCTGCATCCTCCAGCTCTTCCTTCAGATGATCGGGTTGCATATTGAAGGGGAGGCCCCTGATCACTATCTTCAGCTATTTCTCTGGAACTGAAGGAAATGTGTAGAATGGCAGGCTGTGGTCGGAGAGGTACTTGGTCACTGTCATGTAATCGGTTTTGTTCCTAGTGGATAGCTTGTATAGGTCTCGGCCAGCTGGCTTGATCTCATGGCCGGCCTTGCAGAGTTGTTTAAGCAGGATATCAAGCGTCTTGAAGTCCTGTTTAAATGTAAGCACAATTGGTGCTGGTTTTGGTTCATTAGGTGATTTGGAAGTGGATGTGGATGCAGTGGCATCCTCTGCCGCGAGATGGTCATACCGATTAGCGGTGACTGAAATTGCATTGTTGGCTTCAGCTGTGGTAAGTTGAGCTGCCGGTGCAGTACGTTGTGGGTGAAGAAAGCCATCTGGATCCACAGCTGCCTTTTTGTTCTTCTTCGTCTGGTTCTTCCTGGCTACGTTGGCGTTGGGTGCCACCGAGAGGACACGCTTCTTGTTGACGTTTGCAAGATCAGAGGGAGAGCCAAGTGTTCGTTTCCGACGCACTTCGCAGTCGTCCGTGACCATATCCAGATTACTTGAATCTTCCATGTTAGACTGATTTAGCTGCAGGTCTTCATCAGCGATGTTCGTGGCGTCCATTTCAGTTTCGGAAAAGGTGACAGGGTCGTCGTTTTCCGGAGAGCCGCTCATGGTCGCTGCGAGATTTGGGGGCCGATATTCAGGACATAGAAGGGAGTGTTGCTCCGATCGGTCGTTGCCACCGTAAGGTTTCAAGATCGGTAGCAACCCTAACCTCACGCCAGGGGGTCCCACTCCACCTGGAAGTGGGCCGAGTGGCGGTAAGACCCTAGCACTCGGCGGGCAGGGAGGAAAGGCAGTCCCCAAAGAAGAAGAAGAAGGCTCACTATCGCCTTCGCTACGTGAACGAGGCAGAACGCGCATAAACCAGTATAGCTGATACACAGGAATATGCGAATACTGACTCCTCAGCAGCTGTCTGCGAGTTGCCGCTGCTGTGCCTAGGCATTAGTCATCTAGGAATGCTTTGGTCCCAGAGTGCGGGGAAGTTCTTGCGGGTAACGCATCTCCTTCCAGATGTTATGGTTGTCATTTTTATTTGTCTGTCATTGTGGGATTTGCCAGATCCTGTTGATTAGCGTTCATTGGAAGTGTTTTCCGGCTGTCGTTATTGGATTATCCTATCCTATTACTGCGCAAGATCTTGTGGGGCGTCCTCGTCCCTTGCCAGTTTGACTGGCCATCTTGTGGTAGCTTTATATTGCACAGTGAGTGCCCAGCTGTTGAATCAGCGGGATTAGTGTGTTGAGGGCATTGTGTGTAGAGCGTTTTTGCTGCTTTTTTGAAGCGTTCTTTTAGTAATGGTAAGCCACTTATTTGATGGAGCAGCGCATGTTGGGGTGTCTATAGGTAGCTTGTAGGCGTACCTTATTGCCCGGTTTTGAACACGCTGAAGGGGTTTGATGTTGCTGGGAGCAGCATTGCCCCACACCGTAGCAGCATATTCGAGGATAGGCCTAATAGTAGCTGTGTAGAGGGTGATGGCAGTCCGTGGATGAAGAGGCGAGGCCGGGTTGAGAATTGGATAGACTTGTAGCATCCTGCCCATGGCTTTTGTATGTATACTCTTGATATGTTCTTTCCAGGTCAGCCTTTTATCTAAGGTGACACCTAGATAACGAGCAGTGGTGGACCATTTTATGTCTTCGCCACGTATCTTGATATTGTTAAGGGGCGGGACCTTTCTTCTGGTAATTATTATAGCCTGGCTCTTAACTGCATTAAATGCTAGACGCCATTTCTTCGCCCATAATTCAATTTGGTCGCATCCTCTTTGGAGCTTGGTCACGGTGTGTGTTGCCCTGATACTCTTGGTATATAGGGCAGTATCATCGGCGTAGAATGCACTCAGTGTCTGGTCTGTCCTAGGTATATCAGCCGTATAGAGATTGTAGAGGACAGGTCCGAGAACGGAACCCTGCGGAACACCGGCTTTAATTGTTTTAATAGAGGAGATTGCATCTTCCGTGACAACGCGGAAAGTGCGTCCGGCCAAGTAGTTTTTGATGAGTCTAACGTGAGACAGGGGAAACCTCTGCAGTATTAGCTTGTAAAGTAGGCCCTCGTGCCAGACCGAATCAAACGCACGGCTTACGTCAAGTAGGACTGCTCCGAAGTATTCTTTCTTCTCAAGGGCACTCATTGCATATTCCACAAGTCGAAGTAGTTGCTGCGGGGTTGAATGTTGATTTCTGAAGCCGAACTGTTCATTAGGGAGAAGTCTCGCAGAGTTAATATGTTGGAGTAGCCGTTTGAGGTAAACTTTTTCAAAAATTTTGGATAGAGTCGGTAGGAGGCTGATCGGTCTATATGATTTTGGTGATCTTTTGTCTTTACCTGGTTTTGGTACCGGAACAATTTCAGCATGCTTCCACATTTTTGGAAATTCACCAGTGCGCAAGATATTGTTGAATGTTAGTGTGATGTAGGTGATTACTTGAGGCGGTAGATGACGGAGAAGTAGTCCACCTATTTGGTCGTGGCCAGCGGCTTTGTTGGTGGCAACGCGTCGTAGCAGGTTAGTTACCTCTTCTTCAGTGGTGGGTTCGATGATTTCTTCATTGTGAGCTGTGGCATTTAGATGGTGTTCAAGCTCCTGATTGACTAGATGTATGTGATTATCATCGCGGGGATCTTCTATTGGGCAAAAGTTTTCTTCAAATGCCTCAGCTAGCGCGTCCGCTTTGGCTACTGGTTCAGCGACAATGTTATTTCTGACAGTAAGCGGTGGCATTCTTTTTCTTTGTTGTAGCATGCGCTTAGTGGTAGTCCAGATTGATCTGTCCTCGATTGAGAGAGTGGCAACCAGGCCTTCCCAGTCGCGCACCCGATGTTTGCTGACCTCAGACTTGATTTCTCGTTGTAAACGATTAACTGTTCTTTTTGTAACCGGATCTCTCGTAATTTGCCATTCCCGCATGAGCTGGTTTTTTAATGTTATGGTGTGGCGGATGTTTGGTGGCAGTTGTTTGGATCGCTCTGGCTGAGTCTTAGATGGTGGAGTAGCATGATTTGCGGCAGCATTTATGAGGTCAGTAAGGGCAGTTATCGCAGCGCATGGTCCGGCTTCGTTAGGTGGCGGGATGTTGGTGATGTGCTCATTTAGGAATGTCTGGTAAGCAGTCCAGTTTGTGCGCCTCAGATCTCTGTGTCTGTTCTTCCGTAGAGGAGCTCCTACCGCCAGGTAGAAGATAACTGGAACATGGTCGGATGAGAGGGCTGTCTTAGTGGTTACAGCTATGTTGTGCTGTAGACCCTTGGTGATCCCGATGTCTAGTGTATCAGCGTAGGCTCTTCCTTTAAAGAACGTAGGTTCCGTTGGGCCCCAGGCCACTGCATCGTTTCTTTCTATTACACGTAGGAGGCGCCGGCCATTGGTGTTAGTTAGCCTTGAATTCCAAGCTGTGTGCTTGGCGTTGAGGTCGCCTGCTATCATTATATTGCCGGGCAGTCTTAATAGTGATTCCCACTCCGCCTCGTTTACATATCCATGAGGGCGTCTGTAGGCAGAGACAAGAAGCATTTTACCCACTGATGTTTCCATTGTAAATGCCCGGTGGCTTCTATTGTCGAAAGTGGAGGTAGAGCGATTTGATGGTGTTTAATGGCGTTTCTAACGTAAATGGCTGTACCGCCACCAGCTGTCAACCTGTCGGAGCGGTAACAGGCGTAATTCGGTGCAGCAGCTTTTATGCCAGGTTTGAGGTGAGTTTCATTGACCAGACTATATATCTATTTGTTCATCTCGGAGAAACTCCCTGAATTCGCCTAATTGCCTACACAGGCCGTTGGCGTTCCATGTACAGATAACTAAATCATCTATTTTAGTTGCCATTATTATTTAGATGGGGTGCCGTTATATGCGGTTTGGACCGCTGTCTGTACTGCGGCAGCTATCTGTCGCGGAATGTCTAGGATTGTGGCATTCATGGCACGAATGTCTGCAAGCATGGCATTCATGGTGTTCATGGTTTGTAGCATCATTTGTAACACGTTTTGCAGCATTACGTTATCCACCTGGTGTTGTTGTTGGTGGTGGTGATGTTGCTGCAGCTGTGATTCATCGCTTTGAGTGTGGGATGGTAAAGCTGTTTCTTTGGTTCCATTGATGTTATTATTGGATGCGGTAGCGTCGGGGTCGGTTTGGTGCCTTCCAGATAATGCTGCCGCATAGTTGGAGCGCTTTGCCTGCTGAAGAGCGGTGTGATGAGGTGCCGGTTGTAGGTCAGCATCTGCGTCTATTGCCGAAGCTGGGGTTTCTGCTTCGTCTCCCTTCCTCTTCTTCTTCCTCAGAGCAGCTTGTGCAGCATTATGCTGCTTTTGCCGTTCTGTGTATCTACTAAATGCAGGGCACTTTCGGTAGCTTGCTACGTGAGAGCCACTGCAGTTAGCGCATTTTGGTGGGTGTTCACCTTTTTTGGTGGCACATTCGCTTGAGGCATGGTCTCCGGCACACTTTACGCACTTAGGAGGCATGCCACAATGCCTCGAGACATGTCCAACGGCCTGGCATTTGAAGCATTGAGGCGGGCCCCTGGTGCTTCTAAGTTTCTCTACGGTAATTTTTAGGGCGCATAATGAGGTGAGCTTATATATGGCCCTGTTCTCCAGAGTGTCACGGAGGACAATCAGGTAAAGTGGAACCTCCTGATTAGTTTTTGGAGAGCGGAGGCGAACAACTGTTCTAGGTATAATGTTGCAGTCTTCCAGTTCCTCTTTGATGTTGTCCGGGTGCATGTTGAAGGGCATGCCTCTCAAGACAACCTTTATTGTCTTGTCAGGTGCAGTAGGAAATGTATAATAAGGTATTCCTTTAGTCGAGATGAGGTTAGTCACTTCAATGTAGCCTTCTGTTGATTTGGTGGTAACTTTGTATAGGTCTCTGCCAGCTGGTTTGACTTCAAAAGCAGATTTAAGTGTATTCTTGAGGAGGCTGTATAATGAATGGTAGTCTTCTTTGTATTGGATTATGACAGGAGCCGGAGAGTTTTGTTTTATTGGTGCAGGCTCTGCCATTTCTTCATCAGCTGGGAGCATCTCAAATTGATTTGATGTTGTCAGTGATCGGGTGATGGAATATTTAATTTTGCAGCCGGAGCCGTGCGCTGTGGCTGGATGAATCCTTCTTCATCGATTATTCTTTTCCCTTGGCGACGATGTGTCATGGGAGTCTTACTCTTCAAACAAGCTGCATTGTTGAAAAGCTTTGATGGGCCAGCTTTTACTGCAACAGTAGTGGCACGCTTTTTCAGAAATTCCTCCTTCTCAGCAGAGGAAGCAGCAGTTCTCTTCCTCGAAGAGGGAGTAGCAGAAGTGTCCATCTCTTGGTATTCTTCAGGTCGTGCATCAGATGATGCATAGGTGTTCTGATCATCTTGGTCAGAATCAAGGAAAGGTTCCGTGGTCACAACATTGGCCGCGGGAAGCACAGCCGTGATGGTCTCAGGATGCTCGATCGGTGAAGGAGATCGCGGAGAGTCTTGATAGATGTCAGGCGCCGACATCCTTCTTCTTCTTGAGTCACTCATGATGTGGTGCCTAAGACAGGAGTGTTGCTCTGACCCTGCGTTGTCACCGTAAGGTATCCGGGCCAGAGACAACCCTACGCTGACGCTCGGGGGTTCCACTCCCTCAGGAGTGGGCCGTGGAGCGGTAATACCCTAAGGCCTAGGGAAGGGAGGGCAGGAGGGATCCCCAAAGAAGAAGAAGCAGGCCAACGCCTTTCCTACTTCGCAAAGAATGCGAGACAGTGCCCGCATACGCGAGCACAATAAACAGCTGAGCAGTCGACAGTACACGCGTATACGAATACAGCTCAGTCAGTAGTCTGACTCAGTGCCGCTGCTGTGGGCGTGTATTGCACACTTCCCGACTTGGTGCGGGCTGCGTATGGAGCCTTGGACTCCGGTGCTGCCGAGTCTTGCGAAGTTGCTGCTTCCACTTGTCACAACCGCGGAAAGAAGCTGCGTGTCTGGATCCCCAGTTACAGCAGACTGGCTCATCCCGGGGTTTTTTGCAGTCTGCAATATTATGTCCGCCTCCGCAACGGACACACCTGACCGGTTCAGTGCAGTCCCTGGCATAGTGCCGGAATTTTTGGCACCTGAAGCACTGGACCGGGCTGCTTGAGGGTGGCTTCGCTGAGATGGTCTGTGTTGTGGTATTGCGTGGGGGCGGTTTCTCCACGATGGTCGGCGTTGTATCGCTGGTACTCGCTCCATCAGGGAGCATGATGTTGAGGCTCTCTGGATTCTGCTGCTCAGGAGCTTCCTTTTCCACTGCAGTGGTGTTGACTTCTTCTTCGTCGTGGAAAATGATGTGATGGGTGGCGGAGCGATTCTGTAGGATGTCTATAACTGTCTCGAAGTCGTGGGGGCAGGCCGGCAGTATCTTTACCCCTTGTTGGTCAGGCCAACAGAATAGGGGCAGCTTCGTGCGGCGATGCAGATAGGTCAGGTTGCCGGTGTAATGTCTCCTATAGCTGACAAAGATGAGTGGCACTGGACCCTCCTCTGCGTAGGCTGATGATTTCTGCGGTGTCCTCCTGATCGGAGTGGTCTGGAAGTTACGGCCTTTCGTCGAATAAAAACAGAACGATTGAATCGTCCCCTTATGAGGTCGGCGTACTTTTCCCAGTCAAAGTCGCTAGCTAGAGGGGTCGGAAACACTAGTGCCTCCGGCCACTCTGCGACTCCCGCTGGGAGAATCTTCTCTGCAAGATGACTATGTTCGCGACTAGAGGGAACCATCTCGAAGGTGGCGGCGTCACTGGTTGGTACCTCCCAGCAGAACTGCAGATCATCCAGTAGGATTGTAATGTAGAACTTCCATTTCTTGGGGTTTCCTCGGTCGAGGCGACGTCTCCATAGCTTCATTGACCACTCTTCAGGTCTGACGCAATCAACAACACGTTCAGAGCCTCCTGCCGGTAGAAAGGAGGCTTCAGCGTAGAAGCCGATTTCTCCTGTGAACGCAAACTTGTTGTTGTTCCTCTTCTTCTTCAACTTGGCTTTTTTGACGACATCAGAGCCGGTCGAAGTGGTGTCTGCCATGGCTGGGCGGAAAAGCCAAACTGCGTAATCAAGTGTAGCAGCTGGATCGCGTGGCCTTGTCATAGCACAGCCAATCAGAGCCAAGCAGACCTCCAGCGGCGCGCTAGGCGGCGAGGTGAAAACAAAATAGTTTGTTCTCTCATCGACATCGCGGTGAGCGGCGACCAAAGCTGCGAGGTGCGACCGCCTCGGCGTCCGCTGACTCATTTCTAACAATGATTTTGTTTCACTTGGATGAAACAATTACCGCGACCGTCACCGCCACCTGCACGGCGACCTGCTCGGCATGTTTTCACCCTAAAGCCACTATCTGCAATATATTCCGCAACCCCATTTGCATTTAGACTACTGCTAAATTTATTTTGACCATGGCAATTATTACTGCTGTCTTCGTCCCTGTTTATATGAGTAACATTAACACTGACAAGTGACAACCCCAGTACTACCAGTTTTTTTTCAACCCGACATATTAATCTTATCTTTTCCTAAACTACTTCCGGCATTCATCCTTAACAACGCTTGGCAAATTCCAGAACCCCAACAAATAATTTTACTACGCGTGATCAAACAGACAGCAATGAAACAACAATTGATTTATCAGGGTTAGCAGCAACACAACAATAGTACAACGCCGTCCTGATAATTCTCACAACAGATATTAGAAACCAGAACCACATATACTTATAATAATTTTTGTAGTTTCTGGAATCCATACAGAAATGCATTACATCAAATTCCACTCGGTAAAATAAAGCAAAACAGGCACATACACACCTTCAATAATTTATACACATAACTGAATGAGACTAATTTACCCCCTCCCCCCGTCTGATGTTGAATAACTTTATTTAATTTGGACTTAACTAAGACTTCCACAGATTCCTAAATATATATTATCCATGCTACTGTAGTTTGTAGCAGAATATGAATTTACTATTTTAATACTACTTTACACGTTTGAAAATTTTGACAATTTAGTTTCAGTTTAACTTTCGTTATAATTTTGGATTATAAATTCAATTTATCTTACAAAATTTCAAAATTAAAACAGACATTATTGTTACAAACAAAATTTTTACTCAATTTATAGTTCTAAATCCAGTTCTGCCAATTACTGATCAATTATTTGTCCAAACTAACCATGATTTCTTCTTCTTGTATGGTTGACTGTAGAACTGCAAGGAATAATGGGATTTCTACTTCCCACTGCGTAGAAATAAAGTCGTGTAGATGTTGCTCTGCCACGCGCTACTACGTTGCGTCAGAAGATTCCAGTCGTTTAAGATCATAGAATATCATGTAATTACCATTCATTATCTTCGCAGGGTCGCCAAATGCGAGCTGCTAAGGGCGTGTAATCTAGAGGTGCCCATATTCTCCTCTTTTGTACACATGCAAGCCGTCAGCTCAGAAATTAGAAATATTAGGTCAAATCATGTTCCGCTTGAGATGTTATTGATTTTTAATTACTTTTATTCAATGACACTACTATTACATTTCGATACATTCTTTCCTATCTTACGGCCACCGACCTCTCGGCACAAGACGTGGAGCCAGACAGCTCGCCCTGCGATTCGTATAAAAACAGCCAATCAAATCAACAATCCCCGCGCGACAGCTGTGCTGGTGAGGGTCAAGGATTATTACTTAATACAAAAACACTATGCTACACCGTTTACTACACATGCTAAAGTTTGTGGAACTCTATTTACATCTTATTACAATTATTTATGCTAATTGTAATCAGACCATTATTAAACAAACACTATAAATACACATTTAATTATATATTGCGCAAAGAGAAAGACAAAAAAATAAACTACTGTACAGATATAACTGTCACAACCGGGAGGAAACACTAAAGAAAAGTCCTGGAACAAAGGTCAGATGAGAGAAAAGGAGCTCACAGCAAGCGTATGAAGGAAATATTGGCACAAAGGAAAGTGAACAAACGCTTCTGAGTACTTTGCGTAGTCCTAATGTGCTTATCCGCAATTAATAATAATGAGAAGAATATGATGAATTATGATTTGTGGGGTGTGAGATTGTAACACAATCAGACAAACAAATCGTCATGAGCAGTGATTACAACATGTTGTTTTGTGTGATAGCTTATAGTAATTACGCGTGGTTTCATTTTTCACTAAAAATCGACTTCTCAAGTACCCCAATCGCGTTTATATTTTCATAGTGTTAATGAGGTTTGTTTTAAATAAAATACTATTGCGTTCTTAGATGCTCAAAGTACAGACAGCACAAAATGAAGTTTACCATCAAAATTTGTGTGCAAGAACAGGCTAGAACTATCTGACCCTGGAACGCGAAGCACTCAGGCGTTTGAGTGATACGAGGGGAGACCAAAAAACAGAAATCTTAATGTTTTTATTTTTTATTTTGGCTTTAGCCTTGGGCTGATTTAGCCAGTTACATGTAATAATGGAGCTCTTATATTTATATCATGAATTTAGTTTTAGTCACATATAAGTAAATTAAGTTAATCACTTTCTTATTAGGCGCAGCGAGAGTTGTCATCACGTCTGCGATGTCTTCTGTGTGTAGAGCGTCTTTTAACCCTTTAACTGCTACGGTTCGCCCGGCCGAGCCCTCGCCGAGTGCGGCTTTGTTTACGCCTAAGCTGTTTACCTGCGCTGGCCTGCCGCGTTAGACCGGACCGCTGTGTGCTGAATACGTCTGGAGCGTCGTGTGTGGCGTTCTTCTGCTGTCGCTCTGCGGTTTGAAACCGCAGATACAAAATAAATACAGTTAATATAACATTTAAAGGTTTCAGTTTAAAACTCCTCTAAAAGTGAGTGTCTGCGTAATCAAACATGCCGGTACTTCATATACTAAATAGATATTACAGCAATTGAAATGTTTTTAGTTTGTGAGCGTAGTAAATGTATATAATATATAACTCTGCAGTTAACCATGGTTAGTAATTCTTTTTGTGTGATAAGCCTTGAAAAATGGTGCAACACACAGTGATACATTACATGTTCTGCATTGGTTTCTCGAAGCACTTTCTGTATCGAACATACAGCGCAATTTACGCATTGGCGTGCTCTTCTTTGAATTTGCAATGTGAATGAAATTTGTAAAAAAGGTCTCAAAAAGTTGCGAGGGCGATTTCTAGGGGGGGGGCGTCTCACGGACCTGATCTTACAAGACGGGGAGGGGGGGGGTGTCAGGAAATCCTGAAAAATACCTCACGAAATTTAAATTTATGGATGCAACAGACGAAACTCTGCAACTGGCATTTTTCGTCCGGTTACTACGCGGTGAAGAGCGTGAGCATTTAAAATGCAGTGTTCGAGAATGTGGAAAAGGAACTTTTTAAACCACTTCATAGTGAAAATATAGTGTGAATTGATTCTCGCGTGTCTGTTGGTCTCATCAGCAATAGATATCATATGATATTCCGTTAGAAATATCAGGAAAAATGGCAAACTGCTGGAATGTTAACGTAATCCACACTTGTGTCCTGCAGCTTAATCGACAAGCACATACTGTCAAACGCGTCACTAAAGCATTCTCTTTTTTCAACACATTTCGCTCGCACAATCTGTAGCTTCAAACTCTGAAAAATGGTCATTTTCCACTAGCTGATGTACACAGCATAGGAAAATTACATCGAGATCCTGTCGAAGGGTTATCACTGTCATCCATATCAAAGTGATCATATTCACTGTCGCTTCTAGTAAGAATCTCCATGATTTCTTCCGCGGTACAAACACGACGGCGTATTCGGGAGGACGATGCTTCGAATCCCCGTCCAGGCATCCAGATTTGGGTTTTCCATGGTTTCCCCAAATCACTCCAGGTGAATGCCGGAATGTTTCCTTCGAAAGGCCATAGCCGAATTCCTTCCCATTCCTTGCCCCCCATTCTTTACCATCTCTAAAGTCCTCGCTGTTAAGAGACGTTAAGCAGTTAAAAAAAAATAATGACTGTATGCCATTTTCTCAGCGAAAACTAAAAGGAAAAGAGCAACACAAATTAGATCGCAGCTGCCAATCCTCAAGGGCCGAATTAGGAAAACAACTAACCACCCTGGGTGGAAATATGGCTTCATAGCCAGGCCGCTAAGAGGCTAGCGTCTTAACACGTCTGGAGTACAGACAGGGCGGCGAGGGCGGTGCGTGTATACACGTCTGGAGCACAGACAGAGCGGCAAGGCGGCGCGTGTATACACGTCTGTAGCACCTGGGCGCAGTAGTAGCCACGCGCGTTAACGCGTCTACAGCAGTCAAAGGGTTAATATGGTTCGTCTGTATTCGCGGTGGCGCCTGCATCTTAGCAGGAAGTGGTAAATATCCTCCACTTCGTCACAGTCGGAGAATCAGAGACCTTCAGTAGAAATTTTTTATCATTTAGCCAGGTGTGTCCCGTTCTTAACCTACTAAACATCGTGATTGCCTTCCTATGAAGATCCAGTTCTTGGTACCAAGGTTTCAGCGTAACTTTACTACAGATGGCGCGGTACCATAGCCCTTCCAATGCGTTGAGAGCCCTTGCTGAGGCGATCATTCTAAAGTCGGTATAAGGCACTGGTATGTTCTCAGTATCGGGAACCTGGAGATGCCGTCGAGCGATTTGGTCCGCTAGATCGTTCCCTGTCACTCCCACGCGACCCGGGATCTATTTTAGGCACACTTCTAAACCTCTACTGTATGGCTTTCCAAATTTCTCTGCCAGCTTCAAATGTCAGGTAGTTTCTGCACTGGCCTTTAGGGATGCCTATGATAACCTGCAACGCACTTTGTGAATCAGAACATATCACTGCTTTGGCCCGTACTGACCTTTGTATATATTGTATGGCTCTCAGGATTGCGTACATCTCGGATGAGAAGATTGAGAATTCTGCCGGCAATCTACAAGCTTCATAAACGCCACCGTCTGCATCGATCCAAGCAGCTGCGCTGGTGGATTGCAATACCCTTGATCCATCGGTAAATACTTTCCGCCATCCCTTCCATCGTGTATCCAAGGTTTCCAATGCCCGCTGCTTTAGTTCTATCTGAAGGGTAGTTTTTTTTGTCTAATCTATGACAGGTGAATTCGCGACGAGACCTTCGCTCTTTGCCACGTATCTTCTTCGCTGAACATCTCGTTGATCTCTTGTTTGTGTACATTCCACAGGGCCGTTGTCTGATAATACTATACCAGGCTGGATTTTTCTTGTTGTTGACGTGATTTAGCTGAACTTTCATGGGCAAGGAGCTGCACCTTCCTCTGTAGGGGATGTGACTTCATGGACCACACCTTTAGCCAGAAGTTCAACCCCAATTTACTTCTTCTTGTACTCAACGGTGGAATGGCTAATTCTACCTCCATCACAGTGATGGGGGTTGATTTCACAAAGCCTCCGATTACTCGAAGAGCTGCTGATTGAATGCAGTCCACTTTTGTTATGACAGACTAGGAGGCAGTTTGGTACAGGAACCCGCCGTATTCCATTCGGCTCCTTTGTAGACAGCAGAATACATGCCGGAGTAGTCAAGGGTCCGCACCCCAGGTCAGGGCGACGAGGGCCTTTGAAACAGTTCAGGCGTTGCATACATGACTGCTGCAGTTCCATGATATGCTTTCTCCATGTTAGCTTCGAGTCTAACCACTTTCCCAGGAATTTGATCTCTTTAACTAACTCCAGTGTGTGTCCATTTAGTGTAATGGCACAGTCTTTTCCCTGTAGCTGTCTATGCGTGAACACACAAATTTTGCTTTTTTTCAATTGATATTTCTAGCCCCTTGTCCAGCAATCTCTTTTGAATCAGCTTCAAATGCTCCTCTAGTATTCTGCGGGCCGTTTCTATGTCCGGGTGAGATATATATACAACAAAGTCATCCGCATATTGGAGGAAGGAGACTAGGCTCTTTAGGATGTTACATAGATCTGCCATGTAGATATTGAATAGTAAGGGGCTCATTGGATCGCCCTGCGGTAAACCTTGGAAAACTAACCAACTGATTCTGTCTCCCTCCGTTGTAAACACTGAATTCACTCTTCGGGCGAGGTTTTGGCCACACCATGAGCATAACTTGCCAGGTATGCCCATCTTTTCCATAATACCCACAAGTATATCTATCTGCACATTGTTATAGGCATCCTTAATATCCAGAAATGCAGCAACTAGATAGTTTCTTCTTGTGAATGACAGCTGAATATCTGTCACCAGCGTGCTGATATTGTCTAAGGTGCTGAAGCGTTTTCAGAAACCCATAGCTCTCGTATCAAGTAACCAATGATGCTCTACTCGATCCTGTTTTTGATCATTGCACTCATCAGTTTTGTCGGGCAAGGCAGGAGATAAATGGGGTGATATGACGAGATGGTGTTCTTCTTCCTGTGGGGTTTACACACGGGAATAACGATTACCCCCAGCCACTGGCCAGGAACATATGAGAGGTTAATCATAGTATTGAAGAGATCCAGCAAGGCTTGCTTCGCTTTAAGAGGAAGTTTTTAGATAATTGTATAGGTAATGGCGTCCATTCCCGGGGTAGTATCTTTCTTCCGTAGGGCGTGCGAAAGTTCTGATAGGTGAAAACTGGGTTCCGCCCTACTCGTGTTGGGACGTGGTCTACATCCCTTCTCTTATGGTAATCCTCATGTTTGGGTAAATATTGAGGAGTGAACGAGGCTAGGGACTCCTCTGATGCTTCTATGTCTGATGATATCCAATTGGTAGCCGGCCTCTCACCCTTAAACCATTTCAGTTTCCGCCAGTCACCATATTTTAAATTGGAGCAAA
>JARYHS010006774.1:0-14999 GCA_031002005.1 Vandiemenella viatica
GTACCCCCAAACCGGAGCAGCATACGTCATAAATGGTGGAATGAGTGCTAAGTACATTGTTCGGGCATTATCTCGGTGTAGTGTGCTTTGTCTGTTTAGCATAGTGTATAGCTGTTTGAGTCTAATGTTTGCTTTATTAACCATGGAGCCTCCATGTTAGCTTTGCGTCAAATTTGACTCCAGGACACTTAACTTCGTTCCTGAAATGTATATGTTGATTGTGTAGTATTAGAGGTCGACAGTTTTCGTGAATGCGTTTTTGCCTAGCTCTTTGTGTAAATGGGAGTGCCTCACATTTACCTACGTTGACTTTAATTACGTTAAGAGCTTGCTGTAATCTATTGTTTATATGAGATGGTTGTCGTTACTGTGCAAGATAGGCGGGAAGTAGTATGTATATGTACGTTTGGCTCCCCCTAATTATCTCGCCCGTCCCGCCCCCTGCGGCCGCTTCCCCAATAATTAGGCGCCACCGCCCTGTCATTATCTACCTGGCTGCCGGCGCCGCTTACCGTCATTATCTTTGTAGGTCACGCGCCACGCCCCCTGCAGACACGACGGCACCTCTATCTTGGTGTGCAGGCCGCTTCCCCTATAATTAGGCACCTGGCCGACTGTGCTGCCTATAATTATCTACCTGGCTCTTTGTAGGTCACGCGCCACGCCGGCGCCACCGGCCTGTCATTATCTACCTGGCTCTTTGTAGGTCACCCGCCACGCCCCCTGCAGGTGTGCAGGCCGCTTCCCCTATAATTAGGCGTTCGGCCGACTGTGCGGCCTCTGGCCTATAATTATCTACCTGGCTCTTTGTAGGTCACGCGCCACGCCGGCGCCGCTCTCACTGTCATTATCTTTGTAGGTCACGCGCCACGCCCCCTGCAGACACGCCGGCGCCGAGGCAGGACACGCGTACGCACACGCGTCGTCTCCTCCAAGTCCAAAATGGAGTTACGTGGTTTATGGACGCACCCTTAGCATAACAAATTTTCAGCTCCCCCTCTACTTGCCACGCATTCGGGAGGACGTGAGTTCGTATTCCCCGTCCTACCATCGAATTATTATTATTATTAAATACAATGAGAGACGAAGAAGGGGGAGAGAGAAACTTGGTGCTGGCCCATTCAGTCTTACTCTTCCGAACATGCGATCTTAAAATACTAATTATTCGCTAATTCATCGTAACTACTGAGATAATTAGCATTTTTTCGTAAAGTGCGGTCAACGGTACAAAACCCCCATCGGTTTAATAAAGCGGGAAGGAATTCTGCATGTTGAAGAAGGGAAATGGCGAAACCTGGTGTCGGCCCATTCAGGCCTAATCTTCCGAAAGATACCAAAAGGTTTAACGTCCCCCTTCAAAGGTAGTTTACTAGAATTCGGTGAGTTTAGTTTTGCGCGAGAAGGAATTCGGCCATAGCCTTTTGAAGGAAGCATCATGGCATTCACCTGGAGTGATTTCAGGAAACCATGGAAAACCCAAATCTGGATGCACGGACGGGGATTCGAACCCGCGTCCCCCGAATGCGCGGCCAGAACGTTAACCGTTCACCTACATTATGGGCGGTTGTCTCGCCATAGACATTAGCTAAATGTTCAGCTGACTAAATTTGCATTTTCTCTTCTGAAGAGCTGGACTTAATAAATTTTATATTTGGAAAACTAAATTTTCCGTTCGTCGGAGTGTCAAGAATGTTTACACTTGGCTTTTATAATGCCACGTTTAGTTGTTGTCGTATCCATGTTTATGCACAGAATCTTTGACATTTTTATTTCCTTGGTCAGTTGTTGAAGGGACTAATAAAATACGCAGATTTTTACTATTTACATAATATTTAAGCAAAAGAGAGTTAATTCGCTATATACCTGAATTATTTTTGCATTAAACTGAAGCTACATCAACTAGAAGAATGCAATATGGAGCAAATTTACAGCAGCATCCTTCAGAATTCAGGGCCCGAACTTCATCATCGTCCAGTAGCGTTGCAATATCGGGAGAAACATGAGGCTTAAGGTTGCAAGCGCACAGATGATTAAAACTAACTTCTAGAAAGCTAATGGAGTGACATTTCTTGAATTCACGCAGCACTAGACTTCTGGGATTTGAAATGTGGTGCTACAGAAGAATGCTGGACAGACAAAGTAAGAAATGAATTAGCTTTGGAAATGATGGGTGAGGAAAGAAGTTTGAGGAAGAAGCTTACAGAAGGAAGAGACAGGCTTGTAGGTCATATTTTGAGACATGCTGGAATAGTTAATTTGCTGGTGGAGGGAACAGTCGAAGGTAAGAACTGTAGAGGAAGAAAGGGATTAGAATATATGAAGCAGATAATTGAGGACGTGGGTTGTATGGGATATGTAGAGATGAAGAGGGTAACAGTAGATAGGAAGGGATGGAGGATTACATCAAACCAGTCGAAAGACTAATAACAGCAAAAAAAAAAAAATTATTCTGATCATTAACTGAAGCTGGTTATCGCTTTCTCAAAATGATTGATCTTAATATTTCGTTGAACGCGATACGTGGAGAAACTTTAACTATATGAATTGTTTCCGAATTTACATCGTGAGACAACAGAATACACATATCACAGTGTTTTATTAGTGAGCTATGCTTCTAGTAGAACAATGTTATCTAGTAAAAGAAAAAATAAGCCTCAAAAAAAAAAAAAAAAAAGAAGGAAAAACCACTAAAATAGATCTTGTCTTAAGTATAAACAAACCTGGTTTTGAGTTTACACCAATCAGCTCTCTTTCGATGATAAACGGTTTCAACAAGTCCAAGTCAGTTTGTTGGAAACAAAACCTTAAAATTCTACTTCGGTTATGATCGTTCGACAATTTAATAGTTTTACTTGAAATTTATACCAAGCGTCTTGCATTTATACGCCTTCAAATTCTACATTATCACTGAACTTTCATTTACTGGCTATTAAGAAGGCATCTGCATTGATAGAGGAAGGTTATAATGACACAGTTTTGCAGTTATAACCGGTATGGTTAGAAGATATTAGAGTATAAACCGATTAATGGTATGTTTTCGAAGAACAAAGCTGAAGTATAGTTTCAAAGCAAATAAAATCTCTTGCCGTGATGGGATTCAAAGTGAAAACATTACTATTCCATCTTATTCTTCCAACTACCATTCAGTGTGTTAAAAAATGCTGTCTTGCCAATATAGTTACTAAGGTTGATTCTTTCTTACAAACTACAAAAGACGCAAATACGTACTACACACCAGTGGATAGAGGAAGGTTTAAAGTTTGTAATTCCTACCTGTTAGTTCCATCGGCTACCGCTAACAGCGCTGCTGTCTGTTACGTGGATATGGCCACGGTAGAAGTCATTTTGTGCGCTACGTTATGCAAAAAGTAAATCCATTATTGATGTGTAGCGTGCATTCCGTCGTAAGTTCAATGAAGTGTCTCATCGTCATAAACAGATTTACGATTGGAATAACGAATTCGTAGAAGATCGGTGCACAAGCAAAGGGAAAACCACTGGTCGTCCTCGAATGTCAAATGAAAATGTTTAGCTTATCCAAAGTGCTTTCGAAGAGATTTCTCAGAAACCCAACAAATGCTGAATGTTTAAAGTAAAACGTTGAAACTTCCTCTTTCCAGTAATGTGTGACATGTATTTGCATATTTCATAGTTTGCAAGAAATAAACATTCAAAATCTGCTCCTGTCTAGAACTTTATTGGGACTGAACTATAGTATCGGCGGTGGAAGCGGCAACGGGGAACTACATCGGGAGCCATGGAGCGGAGTTCGCCGCCCAATAGGAAATTGGTGTACGAAATGAAGACTTGCAGACTTACAATATAAAAAAATTCAGGTGACCGGAAGGTTTCGGCTTCCATAAATATTAAAAACCCCGACTGTGCAAGGGTAGCGCACATGCTTTGCGTTGCAAGGGTCACCGGTTTGAGACTAACCTGGGGCCTGAATGGTTTGATCAATTGTTTGACAGCGAAAAGTGTCGGACGACACATAGTTTTCTTTTAAATATTACATCAACAGTCTCGAATTTAAGAAAATTGTCGAAATCATGTGGATCTGAAACAAGCATAGAGGTTGGCGGTCCACATAGCTAACTCTGGGTGTGACAATGCAGCATGGAGTAAACTGGTGGCAAAAAAATATTCTTGGCTTAAGAAGGTTTTAAAATAGACTACAAGCCACATTTTAAAAGGAATATTGCAACTGTAAGTAGGAATGTAAACCGTTTTACTGCGTAAATCTCGGAGTCTAACCGTCATGCCTGCAAAACTTTTCTGACTTGGAGCTTAACTTTTTTTCACGAAACTCTAAATTTTATGAAACAGGCGATATGCCTCAGTACTTAGGTTCTTGATTTCTAGCGCTGAGATACCAGCACTAAACACTGGCGGCAGATAATGGAGTTACCGAAGTTCTAATAACTGATCTTCAAATCCTTAGCCAGGAGCGTAGCAAGTTTAAGGTCCCATATCTGATCTTCACTCTTTAAGTAGCTGGCAGTCAAACGCGTGAAAAATTACATTACCTTACACTGATTTCAAAAGGTCGCAAACAGAAATTCACCGAAGATAGCATCCACTAAGTTCTAGATCATGTTAGATCATTCATGAAATTTTTCGTCAGTGCCAGTATACGAGTCTGTTTCGTAGACTAAATGGATCTCGTGTACAACCTCCAAAGGGCACATGTGAATAGTTCTTATCCCAACACATGCGAAAAATGCGGTACAGACCAAAGTTAGTTGGAAAAATGGAAGAATGCATGCTTTCTGCAGAAACAGCGGTAACAGATGCATAGCATATTGTCGTACCTAAAGTTGTCATGAACTGCACCACTCAAGAACAAGCTAGGAAAGGTGCCAAGCACAAACTTCGAAAGTATATACCTTTTAGGACTTACAGAATATTGACAACTTATACATGCACACACCAGTGTCAAGGATCATGAAAATATGCTCGGCCTCACAAATATTGACAGATGTTTCGGAATTTCTTGAGTTACAGTCTGATCCTCATTCTGTTTCTATTTACCGCATACTTTGACAAGGCGTGTTGTGGGCATTCGCCCGGAGTGATTTCAGGAAACTATGGAAAAAATAACTTAAATCTGGATGGTCGCTTCCCGAATGCGATGCCAGAGTGCTATCGCTCGCCCAACAGTCATCGTCAATCCTCTTATGCACCCCACCTCAAAAAATCCCGAAATGTTATGAAAACCGCAAAACATAGTGAATACAGGTAAAAATCGCCAAAATTATGTAATATTCGCTCTACGAAAGAAGTTATAGATTGATATGGTTAGAAGATGACTGAGGATGTATCAGTTTCATTAAGAATTCACCATTCCTCAGTTTAGATGTCCTAAATTACTTTATATGGACACAGTTAGCTTGGCAGGTAGAGTTCTATAGTGAAAAGGTTGTCGGTGTTATGAAGGACGATGCGAATTGCACCCTGATTGTGGAGTTTGCTGGGTTACGGGGCAAAAAGTGTGCATTCTGGCTCGAGACCGACCGAACCTGTAACATTTTATTTTTTTATTTTTGCTGGATACCAGTTAACCAGTGGAGATGCTACATTTTGTGCTTAGGTACATCTCTTGTGGTATAAACTCGTAACCTTTCTCCGGAGCAGAGCCTTCGTGGGTGAATCCTCAAAAATTAGACCATACTTTAGGTATGTTTTCAACCAGAGTGAGAAACATCCACTTCATTCATAAATGGTTACAACAGCTATCCATTCACCCACATGCATAGAAAACCCTAATCCATATACCTAGATCAGGATTCAAACCGGTATCCTCCTGAATGAGAGGCCAACACTCTCGGCGAAATTATAGGTGACAAAATTATAAGTGTTTGATTTAAAAGTGACATGTTTTCAGCGTCAGCTAATCGTCTCCACAATTTGAGTAGCTGTATGGTGCAAATTGAAATCGACGTTTCACGAAATACGTCTTATACCCGTTGCGTTTTACAAAATAGTCTTCATTTATAATGACAGCCTATATACCTCGTGTTGCTAAGTTTCGCTTCACGCACGTTTAAATTAGCATTAGAGGCCATATTGGTGAACTATGGGACAAGCGATCTTCCACAAACAAGATTTCACAGGATTACACCCACCACCACTCGCCCCGAAAAAGTCCTTTATCAAGTTATTTTTCATGAGTCCTTCATCACTTACTAGTCTTAAGACCCAATCGTAATAGACACCAACACTCGATAAGACATAAATTTTTTCCGGATATAAGTACTAAGTATCATGATTGGAAGATTGTATGTGTTGTGAATACTCATCACATAGTTTTCCTAACCTTTGGCCCTTTGATCGATAACATCTGTAGTTTTCATCGTTTGCACTCCCCTGACGGTAATGTGATGTGTGTGGTGGAGGTGGCCGTGCAGGTTTCTCTGAGAACTGTTGCTACAGCCGAAACATACATTTTTTGTACATATATGACACTTTTCTGTAGCCAGTTGTAGTAATGAAAAACACATCATATAGTTGTGCACTGCACTCTGTGGTGCACGCAGGTGTAATTGTCATGTCAACCAACGACATCTTGTTTTGGAAGGAAATTACGTAATTTTGGCAATATTTTATGTATTTTAATCATTTTTACCGATTTTTATGAAATTTAAGGTAAGTTATAGGATTTTCATTCTTCTTACTGAAACTGTATATTTTTCACGAAATTATGCTTCTCTCTTGCTCCCTGTAATGCTCGATACTTTGTTCTATTTCTCTGACTGGTCAGTTTTGATTATTTTTTTTATCTATTTTGCACATTTTCACACTTTTAATAATATTCATGGAGAGTGGCACATACTTAGTACTTATATCCGGAAAAAATTTATGTCTTATCGAGTGTTGGTGTCTATTACGATTGGGTCTTAAGACTAGTAAGTGATGAAGGACTCATGAAAAATAACTTGATAAAGGACTTTTTCGGGGCGAGTGGTGGTGGGTGTAATCCTGTGAAATCTTGTTTGTGGAAGACTCGCTTGTCCCATAGTTCACCAATATGGCCTCTAATGCTAGTTTAAACGTGCGTGAAGCGAAACTTAGCAACACGAGGTATATAGGCTGTCATTATAAATGAAGACTATTTTGTAAAACGCAACGGGTATAAGACGTATTTCGTGAAACGTCGATTTCAATTTGCACCATACAGCTACTCAAATTGTGGAGACGATTAGCTGACGCTGTAAACATGTCACTTTTAAATCAAACACTTATAATTTTGTCACCTATAATTTCACCGAGAGTGTTGGCCTCTCATTCAGGAGGATACCGGTTTGAATCCTGATCTAGGCATATGGATTAGGGTTTTCTATGCATGTGGGTGAATGGATAGCTGTTGTAACCATTTATGAATGAAGTGGATGTTTCTCACTCTGGTTGAAAACATACCTAAAGTATGGTCTAATTTTTGAGGATTCACCCACGAAGGCTCTGCTCCGGAGAAAGGTTACGAGTTTATACCACAAGAGATGTACCTAAGCACAAAATGTAGCATCTCCACTGGTTAACTGGTATCCAGCAAAAATAAAAAAAATAAAATGTTACAGGTTCGGTCGGTCTCGAGCCAGAATGCACACTTTTTGCCCCGTAACCCAGCAAACTCCACAATCAGGGTGCAATTCGCATCGTCCTTCATAACACCGACAACCTTTTCACTATAGGAACTCTACCTGCCAAGCTAACTGTGTCCATATAAAGTAATTTAGGACATCTAAACTGAGGAATGGTGAATTCTTAATGAAACTGATACATCCTCAGTCATCTTCTAACCATATCAATCTATAACTTCTTTCGTAGAGCGAATATTACATAATTTTGGCGATTTTTACCTGTATTCACTATGTTTTGCGGTTTTCATAACATTTCGGGATTTTATGAGGTGGGGTGCATAAGAGGATTGACGATGACTGTTGGGCGAGCGATAGCACTCTGGCATCGCATTCGGGAAGCGACCATCCAGATTTAAGTTATTTTTTCCATAGTTTCCTGAAATCACTCCAGGCGAATGCCCACAACACGCCTTGTCAAAGTATGCGGTAAATAGAAACAGAATGAGGATCAGACTGTTAACTCAAGAAATTCCGAAACATCTGTCAATATTTGTGAGGCCGAGCATATTTTCATGATCCTTGACACTGGTGTGTGCATGTATAAGTTGTCAATATTCTGTAAGTCCTAAAAGGTATATACTTTCGAAGTTTGTGCTTGGCACCTTTCCTAGCTTGTTCTTGAGTGGTGCAGTTCGTGACAACTTTTAGATACGACAATATGCTATGCATCTGTTACCGCTGTTTCTGCAGAAAGTATGCATTCTTCCATTTTTCCAACTAACTTTGGTCTGTACCGCATTTTTCGCATGTGTCTGGGATAAGAACTATTCACATGTGCCCTTTGGAGGTTGTACACGAGATCCATTTAGTCTACGAAACAGACTCGTATACTGGCACTGACGAAAAATTTCATGAATGATCTAACATGATCTAGAACTTAGTGGATGCTATCTTCGGTGAATTTCTGTATTGCGACTGTAGGCATTTTGAAATCAGTGTAAGGTGATGTAATTTTTCACGCGTTTGACTGCCAGCTACTTAAAGAGTGAAGATCAGATATGGGACCTTAAACTTGCTACGCTCCTGGCTAAGGATTTGAAGATCAGTTATTAGAACTTCGGTAACTCCATTATCTGCCGCCAGTGTTTAGTGCTGGTATCTCAGCGCTAGAAATCAAGAACCTAAGTACTGAGGCATATCGCCTGTTTCATAAAATTTAGAGTTTCATGAAAAAAGTTAAGCTCCAAGTCAGAAAAGTTTTGCAGGCATGACGGTTAGACTCCGAGATTTACGCAGTAAAACGGTTTACATTCCTACTTACAGTTGCAATATTCCTTTTAAAATGTGGCTTGTAGTCTATTTTAAAACCTTCTTAAGCCAAGAATATTTTTTTGCCACCAGTTTACTCCATGCTGCATTGTCACACCCAGAGTTAGCTATGTGGACCGCCAACCTCTATGCTTGTTTCAGATCCACATGATTTCGACAATTTTCTTAAATTCGAGACTGTTGATGTAATATTAAAAAGAAAACTATGTGTCGTCCGACACTTTTCGCTGTCAAACAATTGATCAAACCATTCAGGCCCCAGGCTAGTCTCAAACCGGTGACCCTTGCAACGCAAAGCATGTGCGCTACCCTTGCACAGTCGGGGTTTTTAATATTTATGGAAGCCGAAACCTTCCGGTCACCTGAATTTTTTTTTTATATTGTAAGTCTGCAAGTCGTCATTTCGTACACCAATTTCCTATTGGGCGGCGAACTCCGCTCCATGGCTCCCGAATGTAGTTCCCCGTTGCCGCTTCCACCGCCGATACTATAGTTCAGTCCCAATAAAGTTCTAGACAGGAGCAGATTTTGAATGTTTATTTCTTGCAAACTATGAAATATACAAATACATGTCACACATTACTGGAAAGAGGAAGTTTCAACGTTTTACTTTAAACATTCAGCATTTGTTGGGTTTCTGAGAAATCTCTTCGAAAGCACTTTGGATAAGCTAAACATTTTCATTTGACATTCGAGGACGACCAGTGGTTTTCCCTTTGCTTGTGCACCGATCTTCTACGAATTCGTTATTCCAATCGTAAATCTGTTTATGACGATGAGACACTTCATTGAACTTACGACGGAATGCACGCTACACATCAATAATGGATTTACTTTTTGCATAACGTAGCGCACAAAACGACTTCTACCGTGGCCATATCCACGTAACAGACAGCAGCGCTGTTAGCGGTAGCCGATGGAACTAACAGGTAGGAATTACAAACTTTAAACCTTCCTCTATCCACTGGTGTGTAGTACGTATTTGCGTCTTTTGTAGTTTGTAAGAAAGAATCAACCTTAGTAACTATATTGGCAAGACAGCATTTTTTAACACACTGAATGGTAGTTGGAAGAATAAGATGGAATAGTAATGTTTTCGCTTTGAATCCCATCACGGCAAGAGATTTTATTTGCTCTGAAACTATACTTCAGCTTTGTTCTTCGAAAACATACCATTAATCGGTTTATACTCTAATATCTTCTAACCCTACCGGTTATAACTGCAAAACTGTGTCATTATAACCTTCCTCTATCAATGCAGATGCCTTCTTAATAGCCAGTAAATGAAAGTTCAGTGATAATGTAGAATTTGAAGGCGTATAAATGCAAGACGCTTGGTATAAATTTCAAGTAAAACTATTAAATTGTCGAACGATCATAACCGAAGTAGAATTTTAAGGTTTTGTTTCCAACAAACTGACTTGGACTTGTTGAAACCGTTTATCATCGAAAGAGAGCTGATTGGTCTAAACTCAAAACCAGGTTTGTTTATACTTCAGACAAGATCTATTTTAGTGGTTTTTCCTTCTTTTTTTTTTTGAGGCTTATTGTTTCTTTTACTAGATAACATTGTTCTACTAGAAGCATAGCTCACTAATAAAACACTGTGATATGTGTATTCTGTTGTCTCACGATGTAAATTCGGAAACAATTCATATAGTTAAAGTTTCTCCACGTATCGCGTTCAACGAAATATTAAGATCAATCATTTTGAGAAAGCGATAACCAGCTTCAGTTAATGATCAGAATAATTTTTTTTTTTTTGCTGTTATTAGTCTTTCGACTGGTTTGATGTAATCCTCCATCCCTTCCTATCTAGTGTTACCCTCTTCATCTCTACATATCCCATACAACCCACGTCCTCAATTATCTGCTTCATATATTCTAATCCCTTTCTTCCTCTACAGTTCTTACCTTCGACTGTTCCCTCCACCAGCAAATTAACTATTCCAGCATGTCTCAAAATATGACCTACAAGCCTGTCTCTTCCTTCTGTAAGCTTCTTCCACAAACTTCTTTCCTCACCCATCATTTCCAAAGCTAATTCATTTCTTACTTTGTCTGTCCACTTAATTTTCAGCATTCTTCTGTAGCACCACATTTCAAATCCCAGAAGTCTAGTGCTGCGTGAATTCAAGAAATGTCACTCCATTAGCTTTCTAGAAGTTAGTTTTAATCATCTGTGCGCTTGCAACCTTAAGCCTCATGTTTCTCCCGATATTGCAACGCTACTGGACGATGATGAAGTTCGGGCCCTGAATTCTGAAGGATGCTGCTGTAAATTTGCTCCATATTGCATTCTTCTAGTTGATGTAGCTTCAGTTTAATGCAAAAATAATTCAGGTATATAGCGAATTAACTCTCTTTTGCTTAAATATTATGTAAATAGTAAAAATCTGCGTATTTTATTAGTCCCTTCAACAACTGACCAAGGAAATAAAAATGTCAAAGATTCTGTGTATAAACATGGATACGACAACAACTAAACGTGGCATTATAAAAGCCAAGTGCAAACATTCTTGACACTCCGACGAACGGAAAATTTAGTTTTCCAAATATAAAATTTATTAAGTCCAGCTCTTCAGAAGAGAAAATGCAAATTTAGTCAGCTGAACATTTAGCTAATGTCTATGGCGAGACAACCGCCCATAATGTAGGTGAACGGTTAACGTTCTGGCCGCGCATTCGGGGGACGCGGGTTCGAATCCCCGTCCGTGCATCCAGATTTGGGTTTTCCATGGTTTCCTGAAATCACTCCAGGTGAATGCCATGATGCTTCCTTCAAAAGGCTATGGCCGAATTCCTTCTCGCGCAAAACTAAACTCACCGAATTCTAGTAAACTACCTTTGAAGGGGGACGTTAAACCTTTTGGTATCTTTCGGAAGATTAGGCCTGAATGGGCCGACACCAGGTTTCGCCATTTCCCTTCTTCAACATGCAGAATTCCTTCCCGCTTTATTAAACCGATGGGGGTTTTGTACCGTTGACCGCACTTTACGAAAAAATGCTAATTATCTCAGTAGTTACGATGAATTAGCGAATAATTAGTATTTTAAGATCGCATGTTCGGAAGAGTAAGACTGAATGGGCCAGCACCAAGTTTCTCTCTCCCCCTTCTTCGTCTCTCATTGTATTTAATAATAATAATAATTCGATGGTAGGACGGGGAATACGAACTCACGTCCTCCCGAATGCGTGGCAAGTAGAGGGGGAGCTGAAAATTTGTTATGCTAAGGGTGCGTCCATAAACCACGTAACTCCATTTTGGACTTGGAGGAGACGACGCGTGTGCGTACGCGTGTCCTGCCTCGGCGCCGGCGTGTCTGCAGGGGGCGTGGCGCGTGACCTACAAAGATAATGACAGTAAGCGGCGCCGGCGTGGCGCGTGACCTACAAAGAGCCAGGTAGATAATTATAGGCCAGAGGCCGCACAGTCGGCCGAACGCCTAATTATAGGGGGGAAGCGGCCTGCACACCTGCAGGGGGCGTGGCGGGTGACCTACAAAGATAATGACGGCGCGGTGGCGCCGGCGTGGCGCGTGACCTACAAAGAGCCAGGTAGATAATTACAGGCCGCACAGTCGGCCAGGTGCCTAATTATAGGGGAAGCGGCCTGCACACCAAGATAATGACGGTAAGAGGTGCCGTCGTGTCTGCAGGGGGCGTGGCGCGTGACCTACAAAGATAATGACGGTAAGCGGCGCCGGCAGCCAGGTAGATAATGACAGGGCGGTGGCGCCTAATTATTGGGGAAGCGGCCGCAGGGGGCGGGACGGGCGAGATAATTAGGGGGAGCCAAACGTACATATACATACTACTGCGGTATCGTCAGCATAAATGGCTTGCATCGTTTTGTCTGTGGTCGGAGCTTTATACTTCCTTGAGGAGCTCCTGCTTGTATCTCCTGAAATGTAGAGTTTTTTTTTGTTTGTCAACGCAGATGTGGAACGTTCGGTTAGTGAGGTACGAGTGTATTATGCGTACCAGTCCGTCCGGAAATCCGTCATCACTGAGTCTACGAATGAGGCCGTTGTGCCAAAGACGATCGAACGCCTTCTCGATCTACAGGAACACAGACCTGGTAGACGCAGACAAATTCTCCTTGTTACGTGCTCAACAACACGCATTAATTGTTGTGGAGTGGTGCTTCCTGAAACCGAAAAACCAGCTTCAGAATGTTCTTGTTCTTTATGTGTTGTGTAAGGCGTTGGCGTATGACTCTTTCAACAACTTTGTTAAAGGAATTGAGTAAGCTAATTGGACGCTAGTTGTTGGGTGATGATAGAACATACCCCGGCTTTCCGAACATTATCACTTTGGTCTCCTTCCATCGGTCGGTGAAATACTGGTTGTGTAAGATGGCATTCGCGATGTACTGAAGGTACTCAATCGCTTTCCCCGTGAGCTGTATAAGAACACGGTTCTGTATACCATGCGGACCAGATGATTTGTTTCCATCCGAGTGCTGTATAGCCCACGAGATTTCGTCGGAATTTGAGCTACGCGGATACTCGCGAACCGGTTGGGTTAACAGCTGTGTCAGCATCTGGTCCGTTTCCAATGTAAACGTAGGATCGGAAGGATCTACGTTTAGTCGAAAAGACTCTGCGAGTGTTTTGGCCATCAGTTCCGCCTTGCCCTCGAAAGAATAGACAAGTCCGTTCGGCACCTGTAGGGTGGGTGTACGATGTTCTTCACGAGTGAAGTGACCAGCTAAAGACCACACTGAGCGGTCAGAGGTGTCAGTGTTCAACTCCGAGAGCACACGTCCCCATTGTTGATTTTTGTACTCCTGGATTCTATGACTAATTATGTCTTTGAGTCTGGTGATATGCACTTTAGAAATGGGATGCCTAGTACGTTGCCAGTATCTCTGAGCCTAGTCCTAGTTGTGATTAACCCCGTGATTGCCTCAGGTAGCGCCATTTGTCTCCGGAGTGGGGTTGATTCAGGGATGCTACTCGCAATAGCTTCCTGTATGGCAACGGTTAAACTTTCAACAGACTCGTTAATGCGTTGTTGGCTAATCTCGTGTCTGTCAGGTATGCGACTATCTAACACCTCCTTGAACAGAGTCCATTTGGCGTGTCGATAGTTTAGCATCCGTCGCTTGTCAGTATTCTGCGGTGTACCTTCAGTGTTAAGTATGAGTGGCATGTGGTCTGAATCCAGTTCGTGTACAACCTGTAGGTCATGTGTGAGGTTTATACCCTTGAGGAGGGCTATTTATAACACGTCTGGATTTTGTCTCCGGACATGGGGTACAAACATCGATTCGTTTCGCCACAGTATAAGAAAATTGTGCTCTAGTGAATGTTCGTACAGATTCCTGCCGTTGGAGTTTTGACGCTGCGATTTCCAACTTCGATGTTTGGCATTTAGATATCCAGCGACTATTACCCTAGGTGCGGTATTTAGTAGCCTACTGATATCACGCGTGCTAATATTAATGGGCCTATTGTAGACTGCTATGAGATTTGTATATACTCTGTTAAACCGGAATTTATGGCTGTGGCTTCGATTCTCTCTAGCTCGGAGAGCACTACGTTTGATTGCTCTATGTCCGTGTGTATAATCACGGCCGTGCCTCCACCCCGTGCACCGTTCTGCCGTCAGTACGGTGCACACGGTAATGGCTCATGTGAAAGTTATCTTTTGCGCCCAGATGTGTCTCGTTTATAAGAACAATACGGATACCATGCTGTTCCATAAACGACGCCAATTCTGCTTTTTTTTGCGTTTCAGTCCGCAGGCGTCCCAGAAGAGGATACGCGTATTCAGAGGAGTGAGGTTGTCAGGCATTGTTCGGTTTTTGGACGGACAAGAGGCTAATCTGGATTGCAGTCCTTCTCCCCCCATCTGGGGGAGTGTCCAGACGCTGCAGCAAGGTAGTGTGTGGAATCAGGATTACAGTCCATCTCCCCCCATTCAGGGCAGTGTCCAGGAACTGTAGTAGGGGTCTTAGGATTGTAGGCAGCAGCGGATTAATGGTGTGACACATTGTTGGTGCATAGGACGTACATGAAACGGTTCTGGGATACAGTCCATCTCCCTCCATCTGAGGGAGTGGTTAGGAGCTGCAGTAGGGCACT
>JARYHS010006779.1:0-27432 GCA_031002005.1 Vandiemenella viatica
TGTAAAATCAGAAATAGGCTTACTGCAGTGAAGCTCATTTACAAAATCATAAGTTATTGTTTTTTAACCTAAATTATTATGAAATTAACTAGGCACATTTATTGTTTACAGATTTACTAAGTTAAGTGGGTATTTGTAATCTTGAAAATGAGTATGACTAAGCTGTTCAAGTATCTATAATCCAACAACATAAGCAGTTCAAGTTCGATTGATGGAAAAATTTAGAAGTAAACAGGTGCAGACTACTGCTCTAAAAACACCTATCAAGGCAACAGTGTGTAATGCTATTTCTCCATTAAAAGTATCTGAGAAAAGTGAAACGATGCTATCTAGATCTACAAATTGTTTTTCATATGATAGATTTGATAGTTCTAGATCAAATACACCATCTATAATAGGGTCAGCAATAGATCATGGCTCCCCCCATACAAGCAAACAAGTCAATCCAACACTAACTTCAGACACTAGCTCACCAGAGGGGGAGGGGGGAGGTAGAAAAGTTAAACCTACAAAGTACATTATATAAACTAAAAAAAAAAGTTATATATTGGCCTTCCAAAATAACTTCTCATAAATAATTAATAAATAAATAATTTCTTATAAATTTATTAAACTCATACTAACATAACTGAACAAAACATTTTATTATGCTTGATGAAAATAAAATTAAATAGAACATTTTTGCAACTGGCTGATGATTTTGTCATGTCAGTTACTAAAGTTAGCAACATTTTTTTCAATAAATTGCCTCAGATTGTAAATGTACTTTCACCATTTATACAACAATTTTTAACTACATCAATATAAAAGAATATACCTATTTCTTTTAGACATAAATACAATCAAATCACATGTATTATTGACTGCCTGGAAGCAGAAATCCAAAAACCTTCTAAGGCTATCCACCAAGCATTAACTTGATCAGATTATAAAAAGCAAATACAATAAAGTATCTGATTGCATGTACACCTCTGGTCTCGTTAGCTTTGTGTCTAATGGATATGCTGGTAGGATAAGTGAACTTGCTAGAACATAGCAAGTTTCTAGAATGCTTACAAACCAGGTGCATGTATTTTAGCCGACAGGGTTTAAGCATCTTGAAGTGTTCTTATCTCAGAAAGGGTTCTTTTTCCTGAGACCTCCAAGTGTTGCTGCTGGATTCAAACATTTAAAGGCTGAAGTGAAACAGACAAAGCATATAGCCAGTCTAAGGATTCATGTTGAGGAAGTGATTTGAAGATTCAGAGAATTTGACATGTTGAAGCTGCATTCTGTTATAAATGCTAATTTTATTGGTATGTTACATTTATGTATATAAAGACTGCCTGTGCATTAATAAATTTACAAGATTCACTCATTAAACAAAATTATCTTTTTTTTTATAAAGAAATGTAATCAATTTGAATGTATTGTATTATTTCCTTTGAACATAAATGTTTCACCAAAAAACTGTTTTAAAGCAATGTAGTGATAACTAGTACTTGTATCCTCCACCATGAACCATTGGTAGATTTACTGGATATCATGAAATTGCTAGAACAACTTTCTGCATGCACCTTGGACTAGCATAACACAGCTAGAATTACTTTCTAAAACAGCTCTAATGACAAGATTCTACTTTGAAAAGCAGTTGAAGCACTGTCTTGGTAGTTCAAGATGTATTACAACATATTTTTTTTTTTTTTTTTTTTTTTTTTTTTTTTTTTGTACTTGTGGCCACATCATTTAATTTTCACTCCTAACCTTTTTTCTCCCACTTTCCATAAATTATCTTCTAACTTTTTCCTCCGTGGTTATTGCTGGTGTAGCCGGAGTTCTTGCACCAAGAATAGAAGCAACAAGAGACCCATCAACTGTTTTGCAATGGCTGGCTTTGTATCATTTGTCGGAGATTAAGAGTCTATGTTTTATCTGTGGACTAGCAGTTATGTATTATCTGTGGACTCTGTTTCTAGTTGTAACGTTGTTAGTCAAAAAGATTTATAAAGAGTAAAAGCATGTTTGTTAGTATGATTCAATACATTACATTTTATGGTGCTGAATTCTAGGGTAAGAAGTTTTTGTTATACAAAGAATGACTTCTGTATGGTGTCTTCACTGCGAAGAAATATTTTGAAAGGAAGTAAATTAAATGACAAATTCTATCCGGTAACCTAGGTCACGTAAGTTCCAGACGCTATAGAAAGTTTAGTATAATACGGGCATTCAGTAATTTAATTGCAACCCATACTTGAGTTTCTTACATTTTAAAACACACATAACCTGCGATATTACAACGAAAATTTGCATTTAACTGGCAAATAATACGACGCCTATGCCATCTTACGGCCTGTGACGTGACTAACTGAAGAATTTTTTTAGAACGTCTACGAAGTAAAGATTAGTTCACAATGACTGAAGACACCCAACTGCTTAATTTGAAGTGCAAACAGGAGGCAGAGAGTAGTTTAATAACTAAATTCAGTTCTGCTAATAATGATGAGATTTCCGAAGACGATTACGAATGTAATTTAACAAGGCATCAAGAAGCCCTACATGACCTGGCAATCCTTGACGACAAAATACATGACTTTCAGTCCAACGATGAATCCTATGAAGATGTCATATCATGTGAAGAGTATGTTGACATCGCGAAGAGAGCAATTTTCAAGGCTGAACGAAAGATTTGAAGAAAACTGCACATTTTGTCAGCTGCATCTGAGGCGCCTGCTCCAGTGACAGTGGCATCAATTTCTCACACTGTCAAGCTACCGGCTCCCTCACATCCTTCGGCGTTGGTCTCCGACTACGATGACGACAAAAGAGAAGAGGATGAAGGACTGGGCGAGCAGACCACAAGAAGGCACACAGAGAACATGGTGAGCCACATATCTGTATGGCTACACGAGTTCACATTAACAGACAATGACGCAAATTCACAACCGCTACAAGGAAAGTGGACATCAGAGGAACGAGAAATAAAAGTAGAAAGTACTGCAAGTGATACATTCTTCATCAACCATGGAAACCTTGCAGATGCAGTAGTGGAGGGGCCTACAAGAAGCCAAATATGCTGCAGACTGTGGCCATGCTTTATGTTCCACTTTGCTTAGCATCTTCGGTTAATGGCATCACCGCAGTTCAGCTGGTTTGTAGCAAAAATATACTTGTTTCCCTGAAAAAAGTGACATTCCCACGACTTGACATTAACACTGCAAGATTTCTACAAGCTGTGGAAAGATCCATTGCCATACATTGCATTCCACACGTGATTTACAGGGACAATCCTCTCACCTTTCATTTCACCAATAAGGAGCTGGCGAATGTGTGGGCAGAGAAAACTTATGTGCATCTCACACCGCAAGCAACCATGTGGATATTTATTGTGCCACGTGCGGCTTGGTGGGGAGGATTGTGGGTGTGAATAGTTGGCTGACGAAAATGCTACCTACAAAATGTTCTTGGACGCTCCATGATGGATAAACAACGATTGCAGGAAGTACTGACTGATGTTGAAGTCGCACTGTCGAAAGATGAGCAAAATGGAGACGTACTCCATCTCAATTCCTGGTCGGAGGCCGACTGACATTACCGCCCTCTGGACCAGAATCCGCAACTATAACGCCTCTAAAGGAATTTAGATTGCAGCAGCAGTTGATAAATCTGTTTTGGAAATGGAGGATTGAGGAGTCATAGTTATTTCTTCAAAGTTTCCACAAAATGGGAAATCATAGGAAGAAACCAGCAGACTTTAAAGTAGAGGCTGACCTTCTTCAAGAAGCTGTGAAGCAATGTCACGTAGAGGATGACAAGAATTCATGAGCAGAAGACAGGAAGAGATGGGTGATACAGTCTACATCAGACGAAAGATTCATTACCTGAACTGTTCAGCTGGTTATCCTCCTCGAGATAGACCAAGGTGGGGGGGGGGGGGGGGGGGGGGGGAATGTCGGAGAGTAAGAGTCTACATTTTAAGAGTGGACTAGCAGTAATGTATTATCTGTGGACTCTGTTTCTAGTACGAGGGTGAGTCAAATGAAACCTTAAATTTGTAATAAAAAATCGAAATTTCGCGCCGTTATCATGTAAGTTGGTAAACGTGCTACAAGCAGCATGCAGAATAGCCTGTAGGTGGCAGCATAGTGCAGATGCACAAATACCGTCGCAGTATCCGTATAAAGATGGCTGTCCCACTTGACACATGCACCAGGGAAGAACAGCATTCTGTTATTCAATTTTTGAGTAGTGAAGGTGTGAAACCTATTGAAATTCATCGAAGAATGAAGGTTCAGTACGGTGATGCATGTTTGTGACAGCAGCAAGTCTATGAATGGAGTAGGAAGTTCGCAAATGGTATGACTTCAGTGGAAGATGCTCCTCGTCCAGGTCAGGCACAACAAGTTGTGACTCCACAGAACAGCCATAGTGATGGAAATCCGCCGAGCGACATTGAATGACATTGCAGCATGTTTAAAGATTAGTCATGGTTCAGCACACCACATTGTGCATGATGTGGTCCAGTTTCACAAAGTGTCTGCGAGATGGCTGCCAGGGCAGCTGACTCCTGAAATGAGAGAACGACGTGTTGATGCTTGTGAAGCACTTCTTCGGCGCTTTGAACGAGAAGGTGATGGCTTCCTTGCAAGAATCATTACTGGGGACGAAACCTGGGTTCACTTCCACCAACCGGAAACGAAGAGAGCGAGCAAGGAATGGCGCCATTCATCATCACCAAAACCAAAGAAGTTTCGAACAGAACCATCAGCAGGGAAGGTTATGCTGACTCTCTTTTGGGACGAAAGAATTTTGGAGCATTACATGCCTAGAGGGACCACTGTCACCAGTGCCTCATACACAGATCTCCTAAAAAATCATCTTCGGCCTGCAATCAAATCAAAGCGACGTGGATTGCTGTCATCAGGTGTCCTTTTGGAACATGGTAATGCAAGGCCCCACACTGCCCCTACAACAGTTGCAACAATCACAGACCTGCATTTTGAGTGTCTTTCTCATCCACCATACTCAACAGACACTGCCCCAAGTGATTTACATATGTTTGGACCACTCAAAGAAGCAATGGGAGGAAAGAAGTTCCGTTCTGATGAAGAGGTACGCCATGCGGTGCATGAGTGGTTGCGCGGACTACCAAAATAACTTTTTTCTAAAGGAATTTATGCACTTTGTAAGTGCTGGAGGACTTGCATTCAGCGTGGGGGAGATTATGTTGAAAAGTGATACAGCTTTGTACCACTTCTGCACAATAAATAATATTTAAAAAAATATTTAAGGTTTTCATTTGACTCACCCTCGTAGTTACGTTGTTAATCAGAGAGCTTAATAAAGAGTAAAAGCACCATCGTTTAAATGATTTAAAACCCAACAGACCGCACAGCCGTATGTATAACCCTTCTCTTCCAGTCTTCTGCTCATGAATTCTTGTCTTACTCCACATAACATTGCCTCATATCTTCTTGAAGAAGGACAGCATCTCCTACTTTACAGTCTGCTGGTTTCTTCCAATGATTTCCCATTTTGTGGAAACATTGAAGAAATAACAAGTACTCCTCAACCCTCCATTTCCAAAACGGATTTACCAACTGCAGCTGCAATCTAAATTCCTTTACAGGCATTATAGTTGCGGATACTGATCCAGAGGAGGGTAATGTCAGTCGACCTCTGACCAGGAATTGAGATGGAGTAAGTATGTCTCCACTTTCCGAATCTTTCGTCAGTGTGGCTTCAACGTCCGTCAGTACTTTCTGCAATCGTTGTATGTCCATCATGGAGCGTCCATGCACATTTCGTAAGTAGCATTTACTGCAGCAAACTATTCGCACGCACAATCCTCTCTACCAAGCTGCACGTGGTACAATAAATATCCACATGGTTGCTTGCTGGATGAGATGCATATAAGTTTTCTCTGCCCACACATCCGCCAACTCCTTATTGATGAAATGAAAGGTGAGAGGATGGTCCCTGTAAATCACGTGTGGAATGCAATGTATGGCAATGAATCTTTCCACAGCTCGTAGAAATCTTGCAGTGCTAATATCAAGTTGTGGGAATTCACTAATTTCAGGGAAACAAGTCTACTTTTGCTATAAACCAGTTGAACTGCAGTGATGCCATTAATCGAAGATGCTAAGTGGATCATAAAGCATGGCCATGGTCAGCTGCATATTTGGCTTCTTTGTAGGCCCCTCCACTACTGCATCTGCAAGGTTTTCATGGTTGATGAAGAATGTATCACTTGCAGTACTTTCTGCTTTTATTTCTCGTTCCTCTGATGTCCACTTTCCTTGTAGCGGTTGTGAATTTGCGTCATTGTCTGTTAATGTGAACTCATGTAGCCATACACTTGCAGTACTTTGTGCTATTATTTCTCGTTCCTCAGATATCCACATTCCTTGTAACGGTTGTGAATTTCTGCCATTGTCTGTTAATGTGGGGTGCAAAGTAGACTAGCCTCCTCGTGGTGCACCCTGGGCAACGTGGCAAAGCCGCAGCTGAATAGTCTACATCTCAACAGTATGCTGGACCTAGGGCTTTAGCATGAGGATATTCCAGCAATTAGAAGATATTGAACAATGTTATCAACTTCAAACGGCTCTTCTCAGAGCCCAGTAACTACTACCACAATGAAAGGACTCCGACACGCACTCCAAATTCTACAACTAAATATCGAAGGAATAAGCAGGTTGAAAAAGTGACTACTTGTTAAAGTTACTTGAAAACAACAAGATAGATGTTCTTCTCCATAAAGAAACCCACTGCGAAGACAAAAACCATCTACAATCTAAGTGCCATTTTCGAGGATATACACTCCTGTCAGCAACATATCATAAAAGTTATGGTACTGTGACATTTGTCAATTTGTCAACAATAACATTCAGCAGGCTAAAATAATTGGCAAAAACACAGATGGTAATATCTACATCACTTGAGATAACATCTCAAACATTGAAGTTCTCAATATTTATAACCGCCCAACCAACCTCGGACTATAAATGAATCAATTAATCACCTGCAACATCCAACAATTATTCTAGGTGATTTCAACAGCCAACATACTATCTGGGGCTACAGAAACATTAACACTGATGGCCAGCTTGTGACAGACTGGGCCGATGCTGAAGATCTATTTCTCATCTATGACGCTAAAGAAAAAGGTACCTTCCATTCTGCTAGATGGAATCAGAACTATAACCCTGATCTCTGTTTTGTTACTAAAGACCTTCTTGGATGACCTCTGCACTGCACAAGGAAAGTCTTGAATAACTTTCCCCGAAGTCAGCACAGACCTGTACTTTTGAAAGCCGGTCTAGAGATTCTGATCATAAGATCTAATCCAGTTCCACGATGGAACTTTACCAAAGCTAACTGGAGTGAATTCACCAGAGAAATAGAACATAACATACAATGGATTGCACCAAATATGAAAAATTACCAGCGCTTCTCAAGGCTGCTTTGTGCTATAGCTAAAAAGCATATCCCTAGAGGATATAGAAGGGAATACATCTCCGGCTGGAGCCTGAAATGTAACGAGCTGTACAGGGAATACGAACTCAGTAATGACCCAGAGATTGCAGATGAACTTCTACGCCCTTTAGACTCGGCGAGGAAAGAGAAATGGGCAGAATTAATGCCAAACGTCAATTTCTACATCTACATTCATACTCTGCAAATCACAAACATTGTGGGTGGCAGAGGGTGCTAAGCACCAATCCTAAACCCGCCCATTTCAATCCCGAATAGAGTGAGGAAAGAAGGAATACATATAAGCATCAGTGCGGCATCTTATTTCTCTAATCTTATCCCTACGGTCATGGCGACCTAAATAGGTTGGCGGAAGAATTATTTCATTGCACTCAAAATTTAATTTTTTCGCATATTCTCCAATAAATTCGACTGTCTTCCAAACTATCCCAGCCCAATCTATGTATCAATTCTGTGACGCTTTCATAAGGGCTGTAACAACAAGTCACGAATCTAGCGGCTCTCCTCTGCACCCTCTCAACTGAGTCAATCACAACCTTGCGATACGGATCCCAAACCCCATAACAGTAATCCAGATGTGGATGCACTAGTGTTTTATATGCTATCTCCTTTGTATGAGCATTACAATTCCTCAAAATACGACCTATGAATCGTAATTTAGAATTAGTCTTGCCTACGACGGAAGTTATGTGCATGTCCCATTTCATGTTGCTTTGAACTATCACCCCCAGATACTTCACGGAATCAACCAGAGTCAACAGCTGAATCGTTTATTTTGTACTCGTGAACAAACTGATTCTTCTTGTTACTTATCCGCATTGCCTTGCACTTTTTGCAATTAAGTGTAAGCTGCCATTTACGGCACCAATCGAAAATAGCATCCAAATCATGCTGAATTTCTAAGCAATCATCGGAGCACCTAATTTCCCTATAGATAACCGCATTGTCGGCAAACAATCGCAACCAGCATTTGATGTTGTCACTTTCCAGCAATCAAGCAGAAAAGTGTGGCCACTTTTGCGCAAACTAGGAAGTAACGCTGTAGATACCACTAGCAAGAGCTCAAAGATAAAACCAGATCAAGTAGCACAGAGAATTGTTAACCTAACTAGAACATCAACTAACACTTTAAGCAACAAGTCTAAAGAAATCCGAAATGAACTAAAGCTCAGATTACTTCAAGCTGACAGAAATTCTCCATTTGCAGCAGATTTCACAGTCTCAGAGATTTCAATGGCATTGAAAGAAACCAAATCTGGTAAGGCTACAAAGATAGATGGAATATACCCAGAATTTCGAAAACACCAACCATATCGAAAAGGGATTCCAAGATCGGAAAAAGACCTTGGCAGTGTTTGTAGATTTGACTGCAGCATATGACACAGTCTGGAGGAAGGGATTATCCCGTGCAAAACGATTGCCTCTCTGTTGAATGACATGCTATGCAATCGAATGATTGAGGTTCATCTAAATGTGAATAGAAGCAAATCTTACAGATTAAACAACGGGCTACCACAAGGATCTGTCCTTGCTCCACTACTTTTCAAAATGTACACCGCAGACTTGCCATCTACCACTTCTAGGAAGTTTATATACACTGATGACATAGTCATGACAGCACAATCTAGCGACTTCAAAACATCTGAAGAAATTCTCGCAATTGATCTTCAGAAACTGAATGAGTACTTCAACACTTGGCGCCTGAAACTGAATATAAATAAGACAGAGGTCAGCTCATTCCACCTAAACAATAGAAAAGCCCACTATAGACCTCAAATAAAATTCAGAGACCAATTACTTAAATTCAATCCTCATCCAAAATATCTAGGTGTGGTTCTTGACCGGTCAATGACTTATAAGGAGCATATCCATGAAACAGCGGCAAAAGTAAAAACTCAAAATAACATCCTTCACAAACTTTCAGGAACAGGTTGGGGAGCACATGTCGCAGCTCTCAGAACATCAGCTCTTGCTCTGGTATATTCAACTGCCGAATACTGGTGTCCAGTATGGCTAAACAGCAGTCACACAAAAAAGATAGACGTTCAACTAAATGACACAATGAGAACAATATCTGGAACTGTTAAATCTACACCTTCAGACTGGCTGCCTGTACTCTCTAACATCGCCCCACCAAGTCTCCGAAGACAAGTGGCATTAAAAAAGGAATGGCAGAAATGCTTAAGTTATCCACAACTTCCAATTCATCAGGAATGCAGAAACAAAGCTCCAAATAGACTAAAATCTAGATATTCAATACGGAAGTTTAGTCAAGAGTTGTTCCAAAATAATTTCAACATAGGCGAAGCATGGTGCACTGAGTGGACAAATTCCAACCCCGACAAACAGGCGCTAATCCAAGACCCTACCTCCTGGATTCTACTTTCCTAGGAAAACCTGGACAGCACTGAACCGAGTGAGAACAGGCAATGGTAGATGCAACTACTGGTTGTACAAGTGGGGAATGACAGAGAATCCTTCTTGTGACTATGGTAACTATGAGCAAACCATTCATCACATCACCAAGTAATGCCCTTTCAGGAGATTCAGTGGTACAATGAATCAGATTCATGAAGCAACAACAGAAGCAATAGAATGGCTTCCATTGTTAGACATCAGTCTGTAGTAATAGTTATATTTATTGTAAGTTAATGTAGTTACTGTTTATGTATTTCTTCTGCCAAACGAAATAAATAAATAAATGTGAACTCGTATAGCCATACAGGTATGTGGCTCACCATGTCCTCTGTGTGGCTTCTTGTGGTCTGCTCGCCCAGCCCTTCATCCTCTTCTCTTTTGTCGTCATCGTAGTCGGAGACCAACGCCGAAGGATGTGAGGGAGCCGGTAGCTTGACAGTGTGAGAAATTGATGTCGTTGTCACTGGAGCAGGCGCCTCAGATGCGACTGACAAAACATGCAGTTTTCTTCAAATCTTTCATTCGCCTTGAAAATTGCTCTCTTCGTGATGTCAACATACTCTTCACACGATATGACATCTTCATAGTATTCATTGTTGGACTGAATGTACAGGGTCCGGCAAAAAACCTCCCTCATTTTAATAGGTTGTCACAGAAAAACTAAATATCATAGAGAATTATTACTTTTATTTATGAAAAATACATACTTTGCCATTTTTAATTATTTGGTTTTAAAAATTATATCTGCTAACTGATGTCCTCCATTGTTGATACATTGACGAAGTCTATCCTGAAAGTTCTCCATACATCTTCGCGTCATTTCTCTTGGAATGGCTGCCACTTCTTGGGAAATGGCCTCTTTTAGTGCTTGCAGTGTTGTGGGACGATGTTTGTACACTAGAGCCTTCAAGTGTCCCCAAAGAAAAAAATCACAAGGCGATAAATCAGGCGACCTTGAGGGCCACGCGATATCTCCTCGCAAAGAGACAATATGCCCAGGAACCAACTCGCGCAACATTTCCATAGAACGCCGAGAGGTGTGGGATGTTGCTCCGACTTGCTGGAACCACACTTCTTGATCTTCATGGTCTGCAATAAACTGGTTTAGCCTAGGTTGTAGGAAGGTCTATAGCATGTGACAATAACGGTTGGAATTAACCATTACCGTGTGGCCACCTTCTTCGAAAAAATATGGTCCCCACACAAAACATTCAGCAACGGCGCACCATACTGTCACATGAGGGCTGTGTAGTGGTCGCTGATGAATTTCACGGGGGTTTTCTGCAGCCCAGTAGCGAAAATTTTGTTTATTTACAGTTCCTGATAAGTGGAAATGGGCCTCATCCGAAGAAATAAACAAAGCGCCTGGTGGAACGTTTTGAAGAATTTCTTCACATGCAGCTCTACGAGTTTTAAAATCTCTTTCACTTAATTTCTGGGTAACCATCATTTCGAAGGGGTGCATATGAAGTTCTCTATGAAGAATTCTTCTTACACTCCTATCAGATAAGCCACACTCCTATCAGATAATCCCAGGGCAGCTGCATGTTTAAGTGCTGAACGGATTGGTGATTGTTGCACGGACACTCTCACATGCGCCACGTTTTCCGGCGTTGTTGCAGTCTGAATACGGCCTGTAGGTTTTCTTTTCAGAGCTGAACCTGTCTTTCTGAAGTTTGACACCCACAGTTGAATAGTTTTTCTATCCGGGAAACAATCATGTCGACCATGTTCGAATCGTCTCCGAAACGCTCGCTGAGTTCTGATCACAGAATCACCGTTGCGAATAAATTCCTCCACAACAAATGCACGATGCTCACCAAGCCACGCCATGGCGCACACTGAAAATGGCACATACACCGCTTTCAAACAAAACACTCTCCACACTAGTATCTTTACTACAACCCGCACGCCGGCTTCGTCAAATGCGGGAGGTTTTTCTGCTGGACCCTGTATTTTGTCGTCAAGTATTGTCAGGTCATGCAGGGCTTCTTGATGTCTTGTTAAATTACATTCATAGTCATCTTCGGAAATCTCATCATTAATAGCAGAACTGAATTTAGTTATTAAACTTCTTTCTGCCGCCTGTTTGCACTTCAAATTAAGCAGTAGAGTATCTTCAGTAATTGTGACAAATCTTTACTTTGTAGACGTTCTAAAAAATTCTGCTGTTAGTCACGTCACAGGCCGTAAGATGGCATAGGCGTTGTATTATTTGCCAGTTAAATGCAAATTTTTGTTGTAATATGGCAGGTTATGTGTGTTTTAAAATGAAAGCAACTCAAGTATGGGTCGCAATTAAATTACTGAATGCCTGTATTATAATAAGCTTTCTATAGTGTCTAGAACTTACATGTCGTAGGTTACTGGATAGAAGCTGTCGTTTAATTTACTTCCTTTCAAAATATTTCTTCGTAGCGAAGACAGTGTATGGAAGTCGTGCTTTGTATAACAAAAACTTCTTACCCAAGGTTTTGGCACCATAAAATGTAGTGTATTAAATCAAATAAACAAACAGGCTTTTACTCTTTATTAATCTCTGATTAACAACATAACAACTAGAAACAGAATCCACAGATAATACATAACTGCTAGTCCACAGATAAAATATAGACTCTTAATCCCTGACAGCATTTGAAAGCTGTTATTCTCCCATATCTGAGTTCATACCATAAACCAGTTTTGTCTTAATCCTGAGTAAATTTTTTTTTTTTTTTTTTTTTTTTTTTTTTTTTTTTGCATTTTGAATGTTAGTCTTATGAAATACCTGTGAGATTTTCATTAAAAATCGGTCACAGTCATTATCCACAAATTTAAACGTAAGAGTATGCAGTGAAATCTAATCGCATTCTTTTTATTCAAAATCAGGGTCATGTTTAATTAATTGGAATGTATTAATTTTTTTTTTTTTTTTTTTTTTTTTTTGCATTCCATTATGAATTCATTCATAAGTTCACTGTCTGGTACTAATTCCTTTGGTTACCTTTTGGCCATTTCTTTTGCTGTCAATATTTTAATGGATGCTCCAACCTTTGCTAGATTGGATTTTCTCCAATAACACTCTACTGACGTACAGGATGGCTCTTCACTTTGGCGGTGTAACCACATCACAAATGCAACTCCATGTCAACAACCACCTTCAGATGCTGGACAATCGTGGCACTGAACACTTGTAACCACTTCTTCTTTTTCATTCACAATAAGTGTTGCTCTCATTTGGCTTGGATCTCACTTTGTGCTCCTGACAAACAGTACATTTAACAACACAAATGTTTTGATTTCTCTTGAGCTGTACGTAACCTATTGCATCGTCACCATACGATTCCCTTCCAGATCTGAAACAATCAGTAAATAAGTTTTATCAGCATAAAATATGTATTTATTTAGTTATTTAAAAAATTATACGAAGTTGACAAAATAGCAATACTTACATCGAGGTTTTAACATTCCTTAGCTCGGTAGAACAGAAATCTGGATTTGATGCGAAAAACTTTTATTCTTGGCAGATTCGTGCTTTCTGCTTTCACAAATCCACCTTCCATTGCAGAGCGTTTTTAAAAAAAATGCAATAAAGGTCGTCTACTTGAAAAATCACTTTTCGAGTTCTATGTTTACAAAGAAGATATACAGTACAGCTGGTTGATATACAGTGGTTAGTATCTAATGACGTCATGACGAAATTTATTATGGCGGATACCGTTTCCCGTATGTATAGTGCAGACGAAAAATGTTGAATCTTTTAAATATACTTTAACAATAATTTTGTATTTATCCGAATTTCTTATGACCAAAAGTATGTTATTTATGCATTTTTAAATATTTTCACACATATGGTAAAATAACCCATTGAAGTCTTGGATTAATTTTATTCCTCTTTCAGTAGTGTTATTTATCACCTTAAAACTGTTCACTACTTTTTTTGCTTTGAAACAATGTTGATTTTCACATCATACATCGGGATCTGTACTTAAAAATTTTATATTAACTTCAAATCACTAAAAATAATTCATAGTTTGAGGAGAAACAAAAATAAGACTTCTTTGTCCAATAAATGATACAGTTGTTTGAGATTTATTGATGCTCTTGCGCCCCTATCATCTTCAGCATATTCCTTTTCTTAATCAAAGGATATTAATTTTTGAGCCATGCTTATTTAAACATTTTTCTTTACCAAAGTATCATCAAAAAATGAAAATGCACTTGCATCGAGTTTAGGTACTAAAGATGTGTCATCATTTTAGAGAACGCCTCGTCTGCAACCTCTTGGTCAGTTTTCCTGTAGTCAATAAATGATTTTAATAATTGTAGGTTCTGGTTGGGAGCCAAAGTTGGTTTGTGGGCACTGAACAAAACTTTCAGATAAATTCTGATTATAATTAAACAAATGTCTGTAATACCTTTGATATATTGAAAGAATAAATAGCCTGACATTATGAATAGTACAAGGTAATTCTGAAAAAAATGTCTTTTTCAGGAAGATGTCTTATAAAAGTTAAAATTGGATAGATTCTTTATAATGACCCCTGGGCTGTTTTTTTTTTTTTTTTAATTTTTAATAAGAAAATCTGAAATCTGGTTTGAATTAAATATTCTACCAATATCCAAAATTTTTAACTTCAATACCAGTTTCGCACTCTGTTTTATCAAGCTTATACTACATAGCCAGAAATTATTTTTGAATATATGTCTGTGGGCCAGTGCTAGTGCCCATTTTACAATCAAAAACTGCTTTTAAAATAATTTCTAAAACATAGTGGTTACATGGTAAAAACAGAAGACTTTGTTCTAATAATTGCTGTAGCAAGAATTCCCCTGAGGCGACCAATATTTACCGCAGTGGTGTCAAAACACATCGTCGCAGTTTTTCCAACTGCGTTCCACTCTTCGTTTGCTGAAAATACAGCTGTTGACTGAGTAATTCCCATACTATTTTCAAGTTGAGGAACACCAAAGAACTGTTCTTTCTCCCCACAACTGATCAAAACAAAAGATTTATGACAGGTTGATCTGATCAGGCCAAATATAAGCTTGACCTGTTTTTCACCCTTAGGATGAAAAAAATCTCTTGAGCTTGAAGAACTCAGAAGCATTAATAGAGGTAGGTATTAAACAAGGACAGGAACAATCACACTATCATATAACTGTTTCAAAGGTCATACACGCAAACTTGCTTAAATACGAACTTGACTTGTATTTGACCCTCAAAGTTCACTCTGCAATTTTTTTTAAAAAATCCTGTTTCCTTTGAAAGCATCACATTGTTATTATTTAGACTGGGCAACATTCATAATGTAAACATTGGTCATAGTATCTGTGATGGCCAGAGAAATTAACACACATTCCATATTATGAAACAGTTGAGCAACTCCGCAGAAATAAGTTGCCAGAATAGACGGTTCGGTGACACGTTTGGTCCGATATCCACTTAAAATAACCCAGTAACTCACATACAATGAACATGAATAAAGACCAATAACGAAAGTGATAAGTAAAAGGCCTAAAAAGCAAATAAACAGTAATGCATAAATTTTGGTCAAGCAATAACATTAGTGATAGTTGTAATTAAACTGAAATTTATCCTAAGCCGAAATGACAATTGGCATTCGTGGTTACAGAAGAGACTATGAGTAATTTTTTTTTTTTTTTAATTTTTTAAGTTGCTTTAATTAGTAACATGTTACATTTTTTCAGCCACAAAATTTATTAAAATTTTTTTAACTATGAAACGCTATGAAAAGCAAACATAATGAATGTATTATGCCAATTAATTTGGTAGCAGTTGCATTGTTATTAAATTGTAGACATAACCAGGAATTCCTTCTAATGGTATCTCTGGTCGCTGTTTTGTGAGTGAATGCTGACACATGACACTGTTCTCCAACCAATTGCTATCGAGGTGAGTAAATGACCTTAAGAAATTATATAGTAAATGATGATATACATCAGCATTTAATTCTTGTCAGCTTTTATCTTGTCTCCCAGCTCTTATTTAGCTTTCTATTTTTCACCTTCCTCTGAATCTAAGGGTGTCAGAGATGGAGCAAATTACCAAGTGAAGTGATGAATAATTTACCAAAAACCCTTACGGAATTTAAAATTAAAATCGCAAAAGTAAATGGTGGAGAAATTTAACACTCCAATTATAAAATATAATTTTAAAAAATAAAATAAAAAGGATTATTAGCTGACAGGGAGGATTACCGCCAGAGTGTTACATCACAATTAAAAATTAACAATAATAAAACTTTTTCCCTTAGTATAATTTCAGTCTCTCCTTGATTTCTCATGGGCATTAAAACTGGACATTAAAACTTTCTACTTTAACTATTATCAGTTTTCCATGGTTTTCTCTTTTATGGCCTTTTTTATATTTTCATTCTACTATGAAGTCCATCCAGGGTTGTTTTTTTTTTTTCACATGCTTCATTTCCTGACAGCAATTATTATTATTGTTATTAATTTTCCTATTTCCTCCTTGATGTAGTTCTCTCTTTTATCAGGTTTTTTGATCTGGTGTATTCTATCAATTTTTGTTTTCTACTAGTTCTTCCTCTTTACATCAGCATTTTTAGGTAATGGTCTCTGCATCTTTAGATTTTTATTTTTTGCCTTGTCAACATCAAGGTCATCAGTGGCTGGAAATTACTGTAGGCAATGAACGGAGAAGAAATTTGGCCAAGGCCTTTTGAAGAAACCATCCCAGAATTCACCCAGAACTATTTGCAGAAACCATGGAAACCCCAAATCTGGATAGCAAAACACAGATTCCAACCCCCATTCCACAGAATGTGAGGCCTGAGCATTACTCCTTTCCCACCACACCTGGTTTCTATTAGCTCATGGTAAGTTTGTTGGTAAGAATACATTCCATCATAATATCACTTCTATATGCTAATGATGTTGTTCTAATAGACAATTATGAGAGCAAATTAATAATCTCTGTCCACTTTTTGATTTGTATTGGGAAGGAATTCAACATCGAGACTTCATCTAATGAATCTAAGATCATATTATCTCATGCAAAATGTCCAAATGGAACTAAAAATGTTGTTGATCATCGCACACTGGACGAAGTATAAGCGCTTTAGCTTGGGAGTCATCTTACTTTATACTGAAATGGAAAAGGAAATTCATCTGAGGAAATATTAACAGAACTCTAAAAACATATGTAGCGATACAAGAATGAAGGGTTTTTTTTTTTTTTTTGTATGTGGATCTAAAGAACAAATATGCTAGCCATATTCAAGACATAGAAATGAAATTTCCAGAAACAGCTAAGCAGTGCTCTAGAATGGACAAATTTCTGATGAGCAAATGAGACATGAAACTAATATATTCTAAATAAAGAAAGAACACAACACCAACAAAACTTGAACAAACAAGGATGCACGAAGTAAGAGTTCCAGAAATGGCTTTCAATTATAAATCTAAAAGGAGACCACTTATAAGATGAAACTAAGGCAATGACTGGTCAAAAGTTGTAAGAAGAAGAAGAAAGCTTCACAGTTATGAGATGCTACCAAAGATAGTCACACTCTTATTAGTGCAACTAGATGTTTATCACAAATATTTAACCCACTGGAAGACACGAAGGATGTAACAACAAAAACATGGTGAAAACAAACAAAAAAACAAGGAGGCTTCAATTAAAAGAATAATTTAGTGGTATTAGCATCTACTGTCCCAAGCATTAAGAGACATAGAATTTTAGCAACTTTTTTTTTTTTTATTTGCTATATACTTGGAGTGATTTGGGGAAACCATGGAAAACCCAAATCTGGACCTGTTTCCTCTCAAATGTGAGGCCAGAGCATTACTGCTCACCCCCCACACTCGGTCAGCAAAATAAAAAGTTAGTTTGCTTTAAAAGCGAAGTAAATCTTTGAAAAACAGAAGGGTATTGTTTCCTATTCCAATATTTTCTGAATCACAGCTTCTTTCATATATATAAATTGTCAAGAAGTATTTAATTGTGTTTAAATGTTTAATACCAACTATTGGTTCTTCTCTTTAAGTATCATGTACTGAGTCTTCAAACCAAAGAAGTTGGGAAATTATAAACAAGAAGAAGCATCAGTAATAGTGTTCCTTCACCAATTGAGCACCTGCTGCCATTTTAGGGGCAACATGTCTCAAGCGTGATCAAGTGCTGATGGCTTTTATATGATTGTGAAGCAGGGCATACAACTGCATCAACCATGATGTAAGAGGCACGAATGTTTCCCTTCACAAATAAGTATGGAGTCAGAATCTTCTGCTATCTTAACCATTGCATGTGATCTGACCAACTTAATCACATGTTTAATATTTTCTTTCACTGCAAATATATACTTTGAGATTTGAATGAATTATGGGAGTTGTTGGCTAAAACAATCTGAGACAGTTTTACTTTGTTGGAACATAATGTTATAGGGTAGGATCAGAAATTAGTACGACTGAATTAATTTAATTTTATTGAACTAATTGGTACAAATCCATAAGTCCTTGAAATAGCACCCTTGTGCTTCAAAATAACGCAATTCCCAGTGCGTGTTCGCCTTCTGGAACTCATTTTCTGGGATCCTCTTCAGAGATGCTGTCACTGTCCCTTAAACATCTCCTAAGGAGCTGTATCGGTTTCCCTTGAGGTCCAACTTGAGCTGAAGAAAGAGGAAAAATTTCGGCAGTGCCAGATCTGAACTGTAGCATGGTGACGCAACATAGCTACCCTGTGCTTGGCCAAAAACTCCCTCACGAGCAGCGCGGTGTGGCATGGTGCGTTGTTGTGGTTAAACTTCCAAGAATCGGCAATGTCTGGTCACATGCGGAGGACAAGTTTGTGCAACCTGTCAAGCACGTCCACATAAAAACTGGCGTTCACAGTCTGTCCAGGGGGTACAAACTCCCTGTAAACCACACCACGGTGGTCAAAAAAAGCAGATGAGCATGGATTTGACCTTGACTTGCTCATTCTGGCTTTCTTCAGATGCAGGGACTTGTTGGTGTGCCACTCGGCGCTCTGGCATTTGGTCTCCGGGTTGTACTCAAAAAACCACGATTCGTCACTGGTAATCACATTGTCAAGGAAATTTGGGTTTTCTTAGACACAGTTCTGAATTTCCTGGGAAATTTGCACACGATTCACTTTTTGTTCATCACTCAGGACTCTTGGCACAAACTTGGCGCACACCTTTCACTCGGTCACATCCTCGGTAATAATTTTTTGGGTGCTACCGTACAAAATCCCTAACTCATCAACAATCAGACCAATGTGTGTCCAGGATCACCTTCACTTTGGCCACATTTTAATAAATCCTTGAAATTGACGGAAGCTGGTCGTCTTCGACAAGCTTCCGCCCCTCCTGGAACCACTTGTAGGTGCCCTTAATCATTCCAAGGGTCTGCATTCTGGTTTTTCCCGAGTTAGATGCAAAATTTGATGGCATAGCGCTGCTCGAGATTTTTCTCCATCTTGGATCGCGACGACACTTCTTAACAGAGGTTCACAGAAATCAGCGTGCTTACTATCCACAGGCGATCGGAACAAATATCGGTCTCTTCGGAAAGCTGTTCACTACCATGCCCAGGTGGTACGACCCCCTCGAGCACTCCGTTCACGCTACAGACATCCAGTCCTACTACTTTCTGATCCTACCATGTACATGTTCAAAACATTCAAATCAAGAACCATTCTAGAAAAATTGAAACAAAAAAATCATGAAACCTTCTGCGGTACAAACAATTTTCTGCTTACCGAACAACATATCAAAGGTAAAAACTGTAAGATTTGCATTACCATCTAACATATTTTAACTGCTCTATATGAAGAAGTACTGCACTATTTGTGAACAAACATTTAAAGAAATTGTGCCTTGTTTTCTCACTTATCACCATGCTATATGAAATGTATATTCTCACCAGTATATTTTTCCGATGACTGTTGCTTGATCTCCTCCACAGAAAAGAAATGTGCCAGTTCTTTTTGAAAATGATTATAAATAAGTCGAAAAGCAAGAAGACTATATGCAGCATGACCATACGTATGAAGCTGTGATTGACAGAAAAAGTTACAGTATTGCAAAGAACGAAACTGCCAGGAACATATTAAATGCCAAGAAAACAGAACTAGTCTCAGCCAATGAAAAAATGGAAAGATAAGTGGAACATCATCGGAGGTGCAAGCCATATTTTAAAGAATTGTTTTAGTAATGTTGTTTTTATTTTATTTTTTCCAGAATCGGTTGTCATTTCAAAATTTGATAAAAATGCAGGTACAGCAACAACATAAAAACTTTTACCTTGACTTTGTATTTTCATTCACCTGCAGGGTATAAATTTGTAAGGGAAGTGTTGGACAATTGTTTACCTATCCATATACACTTTACAGATTGTACAATGTGGTTCATGGCAATCTAGGCTTTACTACATCATTAGTTCATATTGGAACACTTTATGTCCATTTGTAAATATGAAACATATGGATGTGCCATCAAAAAAGGCATAATCTAGAATAGTGAAGATTTTGTGAGCTATTTGAACATGGTTCATGTAGACTGTTCAGCAAGTGATTTATGTATTTCTCATGTCCAGGACATAACATTATATCAGCTGAAACAAAACAAAAAATTAATTAATTAATATCAAACTTATGAACTATAGAACACAACCAAATGGTACATGTCCATAATTCTGCAGTCCTGATGGCCTTCTCATTTGGCCTAAAAAGGTCATCGATAGAGCAGCTTTCAAGTAGATTGCTGCATACCAGAAGATGTTGTGGATCCTGCAGCTCACCACAATCACACAGATTGCTTTCAGTATTGTAACCCCAATTTTTTATATTAGATCTGCATCGGGACACTTCAGTTCTTAATCTGTGTAGTGCCTACCACGTGGCATATGGCTGATTACACCCTGCGGCCGGTGCCTATTTGATATTCCTCCATTGCCCTTCAGGCAACGAATTTCGCCATAGTTCTAAACGGCGCACTCCAGGTGAAGATGTTATGGCTCTAGTTCAGTGGTCCGCAACGTTTTCCATCTCGCGGCACACCATTAGGTTATCCATAAATCTCGCGGCACACCTCACTGGGGAGGGATGGTTGAGGGGAAAAAAAGAAAGGTCGTCACAACACGAATTTTTTTGCGTATACAGCCTCCTAACACGTAAAAAATTATAACTACAAACAGCGGTTGCATAAAATTAATAATCAGACAGTTTTATATTACTACTAGCTGACCCGGCAATGCTGGACTTGAGTAGGCACATAGATTAAATGAAAAAATATTTACATATAAATTTTAAAGTGCTGTTTCATTCATTTTCAGTTGGAAAGAGTGAGAGGGGATGCACTTTGGAAAACATATGGAGGCAGTGTTTTTTTGTTTGTTTCAAAGTATAAGTGTACAAATTCTTATCTAAATCTGATAAAAAATGTGGTTTGCCTAAATTATGGGGTAAAAACGTAATGGGGTTGGAAAGGGGGAGAGGGGATGAATATTCCGAAACCATACATAGGCAGTATTTTTCTGTTTGTTTTAAAGTATAAGTGTACAAATTCTTATCTAAATCGGATAAAAAATGTGGTTTGCCTAAATTATAGTGTAAAAACGTAATGGGGTTGGAAAGGGGGAGAGGGGATGAATATTCGGAAACCATACGTAGGCAGTATTTTTCTGTTTGTTTTAAAGTATAAGTGTACAAATTCTTATCTAAATCGGATAAAAAATGTGGTTTGCCTAAATTATGGGGTAAAACGTAATGGGGTTGGAGAGGGGGAGAGGGGATGAATATTCGGAAACCATACATAGGCAGTATTTTTCTGTTTGTTTTAAAGTATAAGCGTACAAATTGTTATCTAAATCGGATAAAAAATGTGCTTTGCCTAAATTATGGGGTGAAAAAATTATGGGGTTTGGAAAGGGGGCGAGGGGATTAATATTCGGAAATCGTATGTAGGCAGTATTTTTACGTTTGTTTTAAAGTATAAGTGTACAAATTCCTATCTAAATCGGATAAAAAATGTGGTATTGCCTAAATTATGGGGGTGGAAAGGGGGCGAGGGGATTAATATTCGGAAACCGTATGTAGGCAGTATTTTTATGTTTGTTTTAAAGTATAAGTGTACAAATTCCTATCTAAATCGGATAAAAAATGTGGTTTTGCCTAAATTATGGGGTGTTATGGGGAATAGGGGGTGACTTTTTGGAATTTTTTTTTCACAGGAACCTTCGCAGACGCACACTCGAAAACTCTCCAAAGTTTCATTGCAATCTGATAAATGGTATAGGAATGCATAGAAGACGAACAAACCCACAAACATTGATTTTTATATATAAGACTAGCTTACCCGGCAATGCTTCACTATTGCTGGACTTGAGTAGGCACATAGATTAAATGAAAAAATATTTACATATAAATTTTAAACTGCTGTTTCATTCATTTTCAGTTGGAAAGGGTGAGAGGGGATGCGCTTTGGAAAAAATATGCAGGCAGTATTTTTCTCTTTGTTTCAAAGTATAAGTGTGCAAATTCCCATTGAAATCTGATGAAATATGTGGTTTTGTCTTAATTATGGGGAGGATGGGTGGGTTTTTTAATTTTTTTTTTTTTTTGACATGAACCTTCTCTATCATCCCGTCGACAACTCACCAAAGCTTCACCGTAACCGGACGAACGGTTTGCGGGTTTGTTTAAATTATGGGGTGTTATGGGGAAGAGGGGGGAATTAAGGTGGTGGAAAGAGAGGAGAGGGATTGGGTTTTTGTGAAATTAATGTGTACAGTATTTCTCCATCTTCTTTAAAGTATAAGTGTACAAATTCATATCTAAATCGGATAAAATATGTGGTTTGCCTAAATTATGGGGTAAAAACGTAATGGGGTTGGAAAGGGGGAGAGGGGATGGATATTCGGAAACCATACGTAGGCAGTATTTTTCTGTTTGTTTTAAAGTATAAATGTACAAATTCTTATCTAAATCGGGTAAAAAATGTGGTTTGCCTAAATTATGGGGTAAAAATGTAATGGGGGTGGAAAGGGGATGAATATTCGGAAACCATATGTAGGCGATATTTTTCTGTGTGTTTTAAAGTATAAGTGTACAAATTCCTATCTAAATCGGATAAAAAATGTGGTTTGCCTAAATTATGGGGTGAAAAAATTATGGGGGTGGAAATGGGGCGAGGGGATTAATATTCGGAAACCGTATTTTTATGTTTGTTTTAAAGTATAAGTGTACAAATTCCTATCTAAATCGGATAAAAAATGTGGTTTGCCTAAATTGTAGGGTAAAAATGTAATGGGGTTAGAAATTAGGAGAGGGGATGAATATTCGGAAACCATAAGTAGGCAGTATTTTTCTGTTTGTTTCAAAGTATAAGTATACAAATTTTTATCTAAATCGGATATAAAATGTGGTTTGCCTAAATTATGGGGTGAAAACGTAATGGGGTTGGAAAAGGGGAGAGGGGATGAATATTCGGAAACCATAAGCAGGCAGTATTTTTCTGTTTGTTTTAAATTATAAGTGTACAAATTCTTATCTAAATCCGATAAAAAATGTGGTTTGCCTAAATTATGGGGTGAAAACGTAATGGGGTTGGAAAGGGGGAGAGGGGATGAATATTCGGAAACCATACGTATGCAGTATTTTTCTGTTTGTTTTAAAGTATAAGTGTACAAATTCTTATCTAAATCGGATAAAAAATGTGGTTTGCCTAAATTATGGGGTGAAAAAATTATGGGGGTGGAAATGGGGCGAGGGGATTAATATTCGGAAACCGTATGTAGGCAGTATTTTTATGTTTGTTTTAAAGTATAAGTGTACAAATTCCTATCTAAATCGGATAAAAAATGTGGTTTGCCTAAATTATAGGGTAAAAATGTAATGGGGTTAGAAATTGGGAGAGGGGATGAATATTCGGAAACCATAAGTAGGCAGTATTTTTCTGTTTGTTTTAAAGTATAAGTGTACAAATTCTTATCTAAAACGGATAAAAAATGTGGTTTCCCCAAATTATGGGGTGAAAATGTAATGGGGTTGGAAAGGGGGAGAGGGGATGAATTTCGGAAACCATACGTAGGCAGTATTTTTCTGTTAGTTTTAAAGTATAAGTGTACAAATTCTTATCTAAAACGGATAAAAAATGTGGTTTCCCCAAATTATGAGGTAAAAACGTAATGGGGGTGGAAAGGGGGAGAGGGGATGAATATTCGGAAACCATATGTAGGCTGTATTTTTCTGTTTGTTTTAAAGTATAAGTGTACAAATTCTTATCCAAATCGGATAAAAAATGTGGTTTGCCTAAATTATGGGGTAAAAACGTAATGGGGTTGGAAAGGGGAGAGGGGATGAATATTCGGAAACCATACGTAGGCTGTATTTTTCTGTTTGTTTTAAAGTATAAGTGTACAAATTCTTATCTAAATCGGATAAGAAATGTGGTTTGCCTAAATTATGGGGTGAAAACGTAATGGGGTGGAAAGGGGGAGAGGGGATGAATATTCGGAAACCATACGTAGGCTGTATTTTTCTGTTTGTTTTAAAGTATAAGTGTACAAATTCTTATCTAAATCCGATAAAAAATGTGGTTTGCCTAAATTAGGTGGTGAAAACGTAATGGGGTTGGAAAGGGGGAGAGGGGATGAATATTCGGGAACCATACGTAGGCAGTATTTTTCTGTTTGTTTTAAAGTAAAAGTGTACAAATTCTTATCTAAATCGGATAAAAAATGTGGTTTGCCTAAATTATGGGGTGAAAACGTATTGGGGTTGGAAAGGGGGAGAGGGGATGAATATTCGGGAACCATATGTTGGCAGTATTTTTCTGTTTGTTTTAAAGTATAAGTGTACAAATTCCTATCTAAATCGGATAAAAAATGTGGTATTGCCTAAAATATGGGGGTGGATATGGGGCGAGGGGATTAATATTCGGAAACCGTATGTAGGCAGTATTTTTATGTTTGTTTTAAAGTATAAGTGTACAAATTCCTATCTAAATCGGATAAAAAATGTGGTTTTGCCTAAACTATGGGGTGTTATGGGGAATAGGGGGCGACTTTTTTGATTTTTTTTTCGCAGGAACCTTCGTTGGCGCACACTCGAAAACTCTCCAGAGTTTCATTGCAATCTGATAAATGGTACAGGAACGCATAGAAGACGAACATACAAACAAACAAACATTGATTTTTATATGTAAGATTAAAGTAAATAATTGTACACATACTTTCAATGTGACACCTATGCCTGCTTTACTGCACACAGTTGGCTGATTCGTGGGTAAATCGTTGACAGTGCAAGCCTCATTTCTTCATCGACAGATTTGAGTCTTTCCCTCTTGAATGGTTTAATCTCAGTCAACGTCGAGAAGCCCAAATCATATAAATATGTAGCTGAAAGTGGCAATAAAACATTAACTGCCATGTCGGAGATAGCCGTATATTCATTCCCTATTGTTAGCCAAAACGTATCTAAAGGAACGTCGAGGAGCTTTAATTTCAAAGTTCTGTCAGCTTTTAAATCTGCGAGTTCCTCTTGAATATTTATTGGAAGATGTTCCGAATTTCCAACGAATGGATCACGAACCCAGTCGAAATCTTCAACACTTTCCACAAAGTACTTTTTGAATCTCAGCTGCAAGCCTTTTAAATGTTCTTTAATTAAGCCCATCACCATTTTATTAAAGTGACCATACAGTCGGGAACACCTCACACGACCCATTTTCAATCCTCTGTAACCACAAATCCAGCTTGTTCTCAAATACTTTAGTCTTATCCATACCTAACAAGAATATTTCCGCTCTTTCCATGCATTTTAATGTTCAGCTCATTCAAGTGTACGAAAATGTGGGAAATCTGCGAATAAATCCGCGTACTTGTGTCTTTCAACAGTCAAAAATGCCTGGACCTCTTCTCTAAGTTCAAATATTCGTGTTAGCATCTTTCCTTGTGAGAGCCAACATACTTCTGTGTGTAGCAGGAGTGTAGTGTGTTCCGAACCCATTTCCTGACATAAAATGGAAAATAGTCTCAAGTTTAGGGGCCGCAATTTTATGAAGTTCACGACTTTTACTACTTCGTCGAGCACATATTTCAGAGAAGGTGGCAGAAACTTGGCAACAATGGCTTCGCGGTGAATGAGACAATGATCACATCGTACGTTGGGATTTACTTCGTGTACTTTAGCTGCAAATCCTTTCACTGGGCCTGTCATAGCAGCAGCTCCGTCTGTACAAACACTAACGCAATCCTTCCATGTTAATTCTTTAAGAAGCAAATATTCATCAGTCAAACGAAGTATTTCTACACTGGTAGTATGCTCTGGAAGTTCTTTGCAAAATAAGAAATTACTTACATCTCCATCGATGTAGCGAATGAAAGCCAGAAGTTGTGCATGGCGACTAATATCTGTGGACTCGTCGATCTGAAGTGAGAAATTCTGACTGTTGTTAATTTTCTTCCTCATAATGTCTTCAATATCACGAGTCACATCAATAACACGGAGACTGATTGTGTCAGCAGAAAGAAGAATTTTTGAAATTTCACTAGCAGATTCTAAACCCAGAACTATTCTCGGCATCACTTTACAAACAGGCTTTAACAGCGTTTCACCTATTGTATGTGGTTTGTTGACCTTTACAATAAGTTTGGCTGTCTTATAACTAGCTTCCTGTACTTTTTCCGAAACACGTAGGGCCTACTGTAGCGGTCATGAAATTTCTTTGTTTTTTCTTATTTTCCAACAACCTACGAAAATAATTGACATCTTTGTTTGACAGAGAAGAATGTTTTGTTATCAAATGTCGTTTCAATTTACTGGGAACCGTTGCAGCGTTGCTGAGTTTTTCACCACAAACGATACACTCGGGGATAGGGCACGTTTTCTCACCACACCAAGAAAACCCATAGGATAAGTAATTATCACTATATTTCCGCTGCATTAACTTTTGTTTCTTTCTTTCTGACTCAACGCTTTCATCAGTTGCACTCATAGATGGAACACTCCGCTCAAAAAATTTGTCCATCTTGAAGAAATAAAAGTCTGCGAATTGTAATAGAAATTATCCAGACCACTTCAGAGAACAGCTATGATAGAACTGAAGCAATTGTAAGAAGCGGGATTTATACACTTCAAAGAAGTCACATATACGGTGCTGATTGTTTTTACAGTGATGTCTAACAATGTGCCGGTGCAATGGTACAGGAACAAAGTAGTATTGTTGGAGAAGCAGCAACACCGACAACTTAATGAAATAAGGCTTGGAAAGTTCGGCTAATCCCAGCAGTTTAGACTGAGGGAAAAGCACATACACAGAACATGCGGCAAATATAACGGAACCTCAAAGCGCAGCAGTAGAAGCGAGGAATAAAAATATTTAAAAAATGAATAAACAAAACTAATAGCAAGTGTAAGTAAATAAATAACATTTCTTAAAATACGACTATAGGTAGCAATTTGCGACACATGAAACTAAAATGTAATAATAAAAAAATTGGCAATTAATTCCTTATAACTGGTAAAATTTCACGGCGCACCTTTCACCTTGTCACGGCACACCA
>JARYHS010006780.1:0-18014 GCA_031002005.1 Vandiemenella viatica
GGTTGCAGTGTGTGTGTGTGTGTGTGTGTGTGTGTGTGTGCGTGTGTGTGTGTGTGTGTGTCGCTGCACTGTATCCTTCATCTTTGGTAGGTGTTGAGTTTATTTTACCCAACCTTCTAATTTGCTGGCAAATTGTTGCCTTAGGTTTGAAAATACTTGTTAATTATTAGTCCTTGCTTAACAGATCCTGTAAAAGAGAGCCTACACCACATCCCTTTTCACTTCCTAGCACCAGAAAACATTTTCCACATATTTTCTATATTGGTTTCTTTGTCCATTAAGGTCTGCTTCATCATACCCTACTCCTGAAATCAGTATTGGGCTCTTCTCTCAACATGTCAAGTTGGTCAGACATATTTCTCCCGTAGTTCTCAAAGCATTTTAAACCTTGATCCCGTTTATCCTATTAAGCGTACAGCTACACTACAACCGACTTCAGCCGATGCATGCGACAATATGGGTTCTGGTTACACTATGACCGACCTACTCCGCCGGACTCTGCCAACTTCCGTCACTGATCAAATAATTTTGTTTCATTCAGCGGAACACGCTTGTCTCGCGTCATATGTGCATTCGTATTTAGCCCAATTGCCGCATCGAAATGAAAGAGTAGAAATGTATTTTTACTTATAAACGCATATTATTGTTTTGTTTTTATTTTCCATGTGCGTACTTTATAATCTACAAAAGAAATAAAGTACGTTAAGATAGTGTTTATACCTGATTAACGTTATGACCTCACTGTTTGATCTCTTAGTACAAAAATAGTATCAAAACGCATTCTTAATAAACCATAACTAAGTTATTGGCGCACTATACTGGATTGAGAGATTTTCGCATTTCTGAACCTGCATTTAATAAAATACCTCAGTGTCACGGCAAGCCTTTCTTCTGGAGAAATACATTTCCAGAAATTTGAATATTTGTCTACAGCAGGTCGGATTCCTTCCAAAATATAAAAAGTCACCGGTTTCATTCTAAAGTATTCTGAAAATGTAAATGGTTGTACCAATAGTTTCGAGAACAATGTATGAAATTGTCCCACAGCCTCTCTATCTAACAAAATGTCGTTTATCCCTTCACTTTTTCCATGATCAAACATGATAGTAAACATGTTGGTGATTTTTTTCGGCCCAAGTCCTTAGTTGCTATGATAACTGTTTTGTGGGTTCTTTCTGCCTTGCAACTAAACAAAATGCTTTTGATGGCATACGCGTTTCGCCTTTATTCAAGGCATCATCAGTGCCCTAGATAAACATATATACACATATATATACAATGCTGTTGTTTGATTTTTGTACAGTTTTCTAAAAAAGTATTAAGTGGGTACTTACAGTTTTTATATATTCATTAACACGTACAAGTTCGTGTTTCCATAACCAGCTACTCTTTTTGCACTATCACTACTGTCCCAAGTTTGTGTAGGCTGCATTTTTAGGTAATTTCACCGGCCACGAACTGTATATATAGTTATTTGTTGTTGTTGACATCGAAAAGTCGTGAGCCAAAGATTATGTGTTGTGTAACTATTTGTTATTTTGAATCTGCGGTCATTAGCTGTGTGTATTTTGTGGCGGTATGTTTGATTATAGGATATGTGTTATTTATTCCTGTTTTAATGTTTTGAACAAGGTTTGGTTCGTTAGGTGTATGTATTCGTTCATAACTTTTTTACCATTATTGATTGCTTTTTGTATTTGCAGGTTTTCCTGAATTGTCAGCATATTTTTGTTGTGATTATTAATCTTTCAGTATTTGCATATCTGTCTGTATATTAGTGTGTGAATGATTGTGTTGTAACAAGTGTTCGGCGAATGTTGAGTGGTTGGTACATCTGAGGGCTCTCAGGTGTTCCTTGTATCTGGTCTCAAATTTTCTAGCTGTTTGTCCTATGTATACAGTGTCACACTGCTGGCATGTTAATTGGTATATTCCAGATTGGTGGTATTTGTCTGTAAATGTACCTCTGTTAAACTGTCTTTGGATAGTGTTTTTGGTTCTAAATGCTATTTTTATTCCCATTTTTCTGAAGACGTTTGCTATTTTGTGTGTGTTTGTGTTTTGATATGTCATAGTGTACCAGTGTTTGTTGTCTTTTTGTGTGATGGATTGTAGTTTTATGTGGTGATCATTGGGTGTTTGATTTATGTTCTTGTTTGTTTGTTTTCTGATTTTTTGGTTAAGCTTTTCTACTGTGTTACTATTGTATCCGTTGTTCACAGCTATGTGTGTTATGCTGTTTAGTTCCTTGTTATAGTTGTGCTTAGTGAGTGGTATTTGATTCATCCTGTGTAACATATATCTGAGTGCTGCCTGTTTCTGACTGGAGGGGTGATTAGAGCTTTGGTGGATGATTATGTCAGTGTTTGTGGGTTTCTGTATATGCTAAAACTGTGCTTATTGTCAATCTTTTTGACTGTAATGTCTAGGAAATGTAGTTGGTTGTTTGTTTCTGTCTCCATAGTAAAACTGATATTTTTATGTATGTTGTTAATGTCTGTGTGAAATTCTTTTATACCTTAAACTACACCGGACGATCCAGCACATCCGTTTCAACAAACTGTGTAAACAAAATTGCATAAAACCAAACTATGTAAACGTTAAGGTTCGTAACAGTTCCATACCAGCGCAAAAAGCAAAGCAAGCAGCAGAAACCAATTGGTTAAACAACGAAATTAGAAATCACTATGCAAACAAGGAAAAAATCAATAAAACACTGTATCTGATGCATCTAGAATTATCACATACAATAAACAACCCACAAGTTCTACAAAATACCATTGACATTGTAGAAAAGAACACAGCACACCACATTGAAATACTAAAGAGCACACATAAGAGGAAAATGAGCATACTTATGAGCACACAACATGTTTCAAGTACAAATAACAAACAATATAACAACCACACTACCAATACAGACATTCACCCACGTGTAGTCAACTTAACAACTACAAATCTAACAGAAAATAGAACAAAAATTACTAGAGAAAGGTACTCAAACACAATCTAAATAACTCAGACAAGAATAATTTCATTGAAGACACCATAACTGAAGCAGAATACATACTGACACAAGAAGAAAAACACAGTAACAACCAGATAAACACAACTCTTGCTAGAGAGCTTATAGTAAAAGAAATAAACAGCATCAAGTCTACTCACAACCACAGAAATGTAGAAAACACAAACAAAACTTTACAACAACTAAAGAGAAAACTCACAAAACAGGATATTGTGGTAACCAAGGCAGATAAAGGTAATACTGTTGTACTAATACAAAACAATGACTACATCACAAAAACTAACCACTTCATAGAAAACAATAACATATCCAAGCTCAAGTCAGACCCCACTAATCGATTCCAAACAGATGTTAAAAAATGCTTAAAAACCACCACATTATTATTAACAGACTGGCAGAAACAAAATATGACTCAGAAAAATCCCACTGCACCCAAAATGAGAAGCCAAATCAAGATACACAAAGAGGACATTCCAGTAAGACCTGTAGTAAATTTCAGGAATGCTCCAACTTACAAAGTAGCCCAATATTTACATACATATCTCACAAAACACTACAAATACCACAAAGACAGAAACATAAAAAACACCCAACACCTGACAGAAATATTAGAAAATACCTTCATCCCAGACACAGCAACCATTATATCATTTGATGTAGTAAGCATGTTTTCAAAAATCCCTGTAAACCAAACAATAGACCAAATACACAGAAACTTGACAACACACAGCAAAATGCCCTCAGCCCTCATAACAGAAATACTGGCCCTACTAAATTTAGTCACAGCACAAAATTACTTTGAATTCAATAATGACTACTTTATACAGAAGGAAGGATTGCCAATGGGGAGCCCAATATCTGGAATAATGGCCTCCATCTTCATGGATTATATAGAAAATGAAATATTCGAATCCATTGTCCCCAGTAAACAATATAATGTAATCTATTGGCTTAAATATGTAGATGATGTAATTTGTCTCCTAAATGAACCACCAGAACGCATAAAAGAATTTCACACAGACATTAACAACATACATAAAAATATCAGTTTTACTATGGAGACAGAAACAAACAACCAACTACATTTCCTAGACATTACAGTCAAAAAGATTGACAACTAAGCACAGTTTTAGCATACTACAGGAAACCCACCAAACACTGACATAATCATCCACCAAAGCTCCTAATCACCCCTCCAGTCAGAAACAGGCAGCACTCAGATATATGTTACACAGGATGAATCAAATACCACTCACTAAGCACAACTATAACAAGGAACTAAACAGCATAACACACATAGCTGTGAACAACGGATACAATAGTAACACAGTAGAAAAGCTTAACCAAAAAATCAGAAAACAAACAAACAAGAACATAAATCAAACACCCAATGATCACCACATAAAACTACAATCCATCACACAAAAAGACAACAAACACTGGTACACTATGACATATCAAAACACAAACACACACAAAATAGCAAACGTCTTCAGAAAAATGGGAATAAAAATAGCATTTAGAACCAAAAACACTATTCAAAGACAGTTTAACAGAGGTACATTTACAGACAAATACCACCAATCTGGAATATACCAATTAACATGCCAGCAGTGTGACACTGTATACATAGGACAAACAGCTAGAAAATTTGAGACCAGATACAAGGAACACCTGAGAGCCCTCAGATGTACCAACCACTCAACATTCGCCGAACACTTGTTACAACACAATCATTCACACACTAATATACAGACAGATATGCAAATACTGAAAGATTAATAATCACAACAAAAATATGCTGACAATTCAGGAAAACCTGCAAATACAAAAAGCAATCAATAATGGTAAAAAAGTTATGAACGAATACATACACCTAACGAACCAAACCTTGTTCAAAACATTAAAACAGGAATAAATAACACATATCCTATAATCAAACATACCGCCACAAAACTACACACAGCTAATGACCGCAGATTCAAAATAACAAATAGTTACACAACACATAATCTTTGGCTCACGACTTTTCGATGTCAACAACAACAAATAACTATATATACAGTTCGTGGCCGGTGAAATTATCCTAAAAATGCAGCCTACACAAACTTGGGACAGTAGTGATAGTGCAAAAAGAGTAGCTGGTATGGAAACACGAACTTGTACGTGTTAATGAACTATATAAAAACTGTAAGTACCCACTTAATACTTTTTTAGAAAACTGTACAAAAATCAAACAACAGCATTGTATATATATGTGTATATATGTTTATCTAGGGCACTGATGATGCCTTGAATAAAGGCGAAACGCGTATGCCATCAAAAGCATTTTGTTTAGTTGCAAGGCAGGAAAGAACCCACAAAACAGTTATCATAGCAACTAAGGACTTGGGCCGAAAAAAAATCACCAACATGTTAAATCAGCTCTGTCAAGCATTTCCAACAGGCCTATACAACAAATACAAGAGGACTCACCTTAAACTACACCGGACGATCCAGCACATCCGTTTCAACAAACTGTGTAAACAAAATTGCATAAAACCAAACTATGTAAACGTTAAGGTTCGTAACAGTTCCATACCAGCGCAAAAACCAAAGCAAGCAGCAGAAAACCAATTGGTTAAACAACGAAATTAGAAATCACTATGCAAACAAGAAAAAATCAATAAAACACTGTATCTGATGCATCTAGAATTATCACATACAATAAACAACCCACAAGTTCTACAAAATACCATTGACATTGTAGAAAAGAACACAGCACACCACATTGAAATACTAAAGAGCACACATAAGAGGAAAATGAGCATACTTATCAGCACACAACATGTTTCAAGTACAAATAACAAACAATATAACAACCACATACCAATACAGACATTCCACCCACGTGTAGTCAACTTAACAACTACAAATCTAACAGAAAAGAACAAAAATTACTAGAAAAAGGTCTCAAACACAATCTAAATAACTCAGACAAGAATAATTTCATTGAAGACACCATAACTGAAGCAGAATACATACTGACACAAGAAGAAAAACACAGTAACAACCAGATAAACACAACTCTTGCTAGAGAGCTTATAGTAAAAGAAATAAACAGCATCAAGTCTACTCACAACCACAGAAATGTAGAAAACACAAACAAAACTTTACAACAACTAAAGAGAAAACTCACAAAACAGGATATTGTGGTAACCAAGGCAGATAAAGGTAATACTGTTGTACTAATACAAAACAATGACTACATCACAAAAACTAACCACTTCATAGAAAACAATAATCATATCCAAGCTCAAGTCAGACCCCACTAATCGATTCGAAACAGATGTTAAAAAATGCTTAAAAACCACCACATTATTATTAACAGACTGGCAGAAACAAAATATGACTCAGAAAAATCCCACTACACCCAAAATGAGAAGCCAAATCAAGATACACAAAGAGGACATTCCAGTAAGACCTGTAGTAAATTTCAGGAATGCTCCAACTTACAAAGTAGCCCAATATTTACATACATATCTCACAAAACACTACAAATACCACAAGACAGAAACATAAAAAACACCCAACACCTGACAGAAATATTAGAAAATACCTTCATCCCAGACACAGCAACCATTATATCATTTGATGTAGTAAGCATGTTTTCAAAAATCCCTGTAAACCAAACAATAGACCAAATACACAGAAACTTGACAACACACAGCAAAATGCCCTCAGCCCTCATAACAGAAATACTGGCCCTACTAAATTTAGTCACAGCACAAAATTACTTTGAATTCAATAATGACTACTTTATACAGAAGGAAGGATTGCCAATGGGGAGCCCAATATCTGGAATAATGGCCTCCATCTTCATGGATTATATAGAAAATGAAATATTCGAATCCATTGTCCCCAGTAAACAATATAATGTAATCTATTGGCTTAAATATGTAGATGATGTAATTTGTCTCCTAAATGAACCACCAGAACGCATAAAAGAATTTCACACAGACATTAACAACATACATAAAAATATCAGTTTTACTATGGAGACAGAAACAAACAACCAACTACATTTCCTAGACATTACAGTCAAAAAGATTGACAACAAGCACAGTTTTAGCATACACAGAAAACCCACCAACACTGACATAATCATCCACCAAAGCTCCAATCACCCCTCCAGTCAGAAACAGGCAGCACTCAGATATATGTTACACAGGATGAATCAAATACCACTCACTAAACACAACTATAACAAGGAACTAAACAGCATAACACACATAGCTGTGAACAACGGATACAATAGTAACACAGTAGAAAAGCTTAACCAAAAATATCAGAAAACAAACAAACAAGAACATAAATCAAACACCCAATGATCACCACATAAAACTACAATCCATCACACAAAAAGACAACAAACACTGGTACACTATGACATATCAAAACACAAACACACACAAAATAGCAAACGTCTTCAGAAAAATGGGAATAAAAATAGCATTTAGAACCAAAAACACTATTCAAAGACAGTTTAACAGAGGTACATTTACAGACAAATACCACCAATCTGGAATATACCAATTAACATGCCAGCAGTGTGACACTGTATACATAGGACAAACAGCTAGAAAATTTGAGACCAGATACAAGGAACACCTGAGAGCCCTCAGATGTACCAACCACTCAACATTCGCCGAACACTTGTTTACAACACAATCATTCACACACTAATATACAGACAGATATGCAAATACTAAAGATTAATAATCACAACAAAAATATGCTGACAATTCAGGAAAACCTGCAAATACAAAAAGCAATCAATAATGGTAAAAAAGTTATGAACGAATACATACACCTAACGAACCAAACCTTGTTCAAAACATTAAAACAGGAATAAATAACACATATCCTATATCAAACATACCGCCACAAAATACACACAGCTAATGACCGCAGATTCAAAATAACAAATAGTTACACAACACATAATCTTTGGCTCACGACTTTTCGATGTCACAACAACAAATAACTATATATACAGTTCGTGGCCGGTGAAATTATCAAAAATGCAGCCTACACAAACTTGGGACAGTAGTGATAGTGCAAAAAGAGTAGCTGGTATGGAAACACGAACTTGTGCGTGTTAATGAATATATAAAAACTGTAAGTACCCACTTAATACTTTTTTAGAAAACTGTACAAAAATCAAACAACAGCATTGTATATATATGTGTATATATGTTTATCTAGGGCACTGATGATGCCTTGAATAAAGGCGAAACGCGTATGCCATCAAAAGCATTTTTGTTTAGTTGCAAGGCAGAAAGAACCCACAAAACAGTTATCATAGCAAACTAAGGACTTGGGGCCGAAAAAAATCACCAACATGTTAAATCAGCTCTGTCAAGCATTTCCAACAGGCCTATACAACAAATACAAGAGGACTCACCTTAAACTACACCGGACGATCCAGCACATCCGTTTCAACAAACTGTGTAAACAAAATTGCATAAAACCAAACTATGTAAACGTTAAGGTTCGTAACAGTTCCATACCAGCGCAAAAAAGCCAAAGCAAGCAGCAGAAACCAATTGGTTAAACAACGAAATTAGAAATCACTATGCAAACAAGGAAAAAATCAATAAAACACTGTATCTGATGCATCTAGAATTATCACATACAATAAACAACCCACAAGTTCTACAAAATACCATTGACATTGTAGAAAAAGAACACAGCACACCACATTGAAATACTAAAGAGCACACATAAGAGGAAAATGAGCATACTTATGAGCACACAACATGTTTCAAGTACAAATAACAAACAATATAACAACCACATACCAATACAGACATTCCACCCACGTGTAGTCAACTTAACAACTACAAATCTAACAGAAAAAGAAACAAAAATTACTAGAAAAAGGTCTCAAACACAATCTAAATAACTCAGACAAGAATAATTTCATTGAAGACACCATAACTGAAGCAGAATACATACTGACACAAGAAGAAAAACACAGTAACAACCAGATAAACACAACTCTTGCTAGAGAGCTTATAGTAAAAGAAATAAACAGCATCAAGTCTACTCACAACCACAGAAATGTAGAAAACACAAACAAAACTTTACAACAACTAAAGAGAAAACTCACAAAACAGGATATTGTGGTAACCAAGGCAGATAAAGGTAATACTGTTGTACTAATACAAAACAATGACTACATCACAAAAACTAACCACTTCATAGAAAACAATAACATATCCAAGCTCAAGTCAGACCCCACTAATCGATTCCAAACAGATGTTAAAAAATGCTTAAAAACCACCACATTATTATTAACAGACTGGCAGAAACAAAATATGACTCAGAAAAATCCCACTGCACCCAAAATGAGAAGCCAAATCAAGATACACAAAGAGGACATTCCAGTAAGACCTGTAGTAAATTTCAGGAATGCTCCAACTTACAAAGTAGCCCAATATTTACATACATATCTCACAAAACACTACAAATACCACAAAGACAGAAACATAAAAAACACCCAACACCTGACAGAAATATTAGAACATACCTTCATCCCAGACACAGCAACCATTATATCATTTGATGTAGTAAGCATGTTTTCAAAAATCCCTGTAAACCAAACAATAGACCAAATACACAGAAACTTGACAACACACAGCAAAATGCCCTCAGCCCTCATAACAGAAATACTGGCCCTACTAAATTTAGTCACAGCACAAAATTACTTTGAATTCAATAATGACTACTTTATACAGAAGGAAGGATTGCCAATGGGGAGCCCAATATCTGGAATAATGGCCTCCATCTTCATGGATTATATAGAAAATGAAATATTCGAATCCATTGTCCCCAGTAAACAATATAATGTAATCTATTGGCTTAAATATGTAGATGATGTAATTTGTCTCCTAAATGAACCACCAGAACGCATAAAAGAATTTCACACAGACATTAACAACATACATAAAAATATCAGTTTTACTATGGAGACAGAAACAAACAACCAACTACATTTCCTAGACATTACAGTCAAAAAGATTGACAACAAGCACAGTTTTAGCATACACAGGAAACCCACCAACACTGACATAATCATCCACCAAAGCTCCAATCACCCCTCCAGTCAGAAACAGGCAGCACTCAGATATATGTTACACAGGATGAATCAAATACCACTCACTAAGCACAACTATAACAAGGAACTAAACAGCATAACACACATAGCTGTGAACAACGGATACAATAGTAACACAGTAGAAAAGCTTAACCAAAAAATCAGAAAACAAACAAACAAGAACATAAATCAAACACCCAATGATCACCACATAAAACTACAATCCATCACACAAAAAGACAACAAACACTGGTACACTATGACATATCAAAACACAAACACACACAAAATAGCAAACGTCTTCAGAAAAATGGGAATAAAAATAGCATTTAGAACCAAAAACACTATCCAAAGACAGTTTAACAGAGGTACATTTACAGACAAATACCACCAATCTGGAATATACCAATTAACATGCCAGCAGTGTGACACTGTATACATAGGACAAACAGCTAGAAAATTTGAGACCAGATACAAGGAACACCTGAGAGCCCTCAGATGTACCAACCACTCAACATTCGCCGAACACTTGTTACAACACAATCATTCACACACTAATATACAGACAGATATGCAAATACTAAAGATTAATAATCACAACAAAAATATGCTGACAATTCAGGAAAACCTGCAAATACAAAAAGCAATCAATAATGGTAAAAAAGTTATGAACGAATACATACACCTAACGAACCAAACCTTGTTCAAAACATTAAAACAGGAATAAATAACACATATCCTATAATCAAACATACCGCCACAAAATACACACAGCTAATGACCGCAGATTCAAAATAACAAATAGTTACACAACACATAATCTTTGGCTCACGACTTTTCGATGTCAACAACAACAAATAACTATATATACAGTTCGTGGCCGGTGAAATTACCTAAAATGCAGCCTACACAAACTTGGGACAGTAGTGATAGTGCAAAAAGAGTAGCTGGTATGGAAACACGAACTTGTGCGTGTTAATGAACTATATAAAAACTGTAAGTACCCACTTAATACTTTTTTAGAAAACTGTACAAAAATCAAACAACAGCATTGTATATATATGTGTATATATGTTTATCTAGGGCACTGATGATGCCTTGAATAAAGGCGAAACGCGTATGCCATCAAAAGCATTTTGTTTAGTTGCAAGGCAGAAAGAACCCACAAAACAGTTATCATAGCAACTAAGGACTTGGGCCGAAAAAATCACCAACATGTTAAATCAGCTCTGTCAAGCATTTCCAACAGGCCTATACAACAAATACAAGAGGACTCACCTTAAACTACACCGGACGATCCAGCACATCCGTTTCAACAAACTGTGTAAACAAAATTGCATAAAACCAAACTATGTAAACGTTAAGGTTCGTAACAGTTCCATACCAGCGCAAAAAGCAAAGCAAGCAGCAGAAACCAATTGGTTAAACAACGAAATTAGAAATCACTATGCAAACAAGGAAAAAATCAATAAAACACTGTATCTGATGCATCTAGAATTATCACATACAATAAACAACCCACAAGTTCTACAAAATACCATTGACATTGTAGAAAAGAACACAGCACACCACATTGAAATACTAAAGAGCACACATAAGAGGAAAATGAGCATACTTATGAGCACACAACATGTTTCAAGTACAAATAACAAACAATATAACAACCACATACCAATACAGACATTCCACCCACGTGTAGTCAACTTAACAACTACAAATCTAACAGAAAAAGAACAAAAATTACTAGAAAAAGGTCTCAAACACAATCTAAATAACTCAGACAAGAATAATTTCATTGAAGACACCATAACTGAAGCAGAATACATACTGACACAAGAAGAAAAACACAGTAACAACCAGATAAACAAAACTCTTGCTAGAGAGCTTATAGTAAAGAAATAAACAGCATCAAGTCTACTCACAACCACAGAAATGTAGAAAACACAAACAAAACTTTACAACAACTAAAGAGAAAACTCACAAAAACAGGATATTGTGGTAACCAAGGCAGATAAAGGTAATACTGTTGTACTAATACAAAACAATGACTACATCACAAAAACTAACCCACTTCATAGAAAACAATAACATATCCAAGCTCAAGTCAGACCCCACTAATCGATTCCAAACAGATTGTTAAAAAATGCTTAAAAACCACCAACATTATTATTAACAGACTGGCAGAAACAAATATGACTCAGAAAAATCCCACTGCACCAAAATGAGAAGCCAAATCAAGATACACAAAGAGGACATTCCAGTAAGACCTGTAGTAAATTTCAGGAATGCTCCAACTTACAAAGTAGCCCAATATTTACATACATATCTCACAAAACACTACAAATACCACAAAGACAGAAACATAAAAAACACCCAACACCTGACAGAAATATTAGAAAATACCTTCATCCCAGACACAGCAACCATTACATCATTTGATGTAGTAAGCATGTTTTCAAAATCCCTGTAAACCAAACAATAGACCAAATACACAGAAACTTGACAACACACAGCAAAATGCCCTCAGCCCTCATAACAGAAATACTGGCCCTACTAAATTTAGTCACAGCACAAAATTACTTTGAATTCAATAATGACTACTTTATACAGAAGGAAGGATTGCAATGGGGAGCCCAATATCTGGAATAATGGCCTCCATCTTCATGGATTATATAGAAAATGAAATATTCGAATCCATTGTCCCCAGTAAACAATATAATGTAATCTATTGGTTAAATATGTAGATGATGTAATTTGTCTCCTAAATGAACCACCAGAACGCATAAAAAGAATTTCACACAGACATTAACAACATACATAAAAATATCAGTTTTACTATGGAGACAGAAACAAACAACCAACTACATTTCCTAGACATTACAGTCAAAAAGATTGACAACAAGCACAGTTTTAGCATACACAGGAAACCCACCAACACTGACATAATCATCCACCAAAGCTCCAATCAACCCCTCCAGTCAGAAACAGGCAGCACTCAGATATATGTTACACAGGATGAATCAAATACCACTCACTAAGCACAACTATAACAAGGAACTAAACAGCATAACACACATAGCTGTGAAACAACGGATACAATAGTAACACAGTAGAAAAGCTTAACCAAAAAATCAGAAAACAAACAAACAAGAACATAAATCAAACACCCAATGATCACCACATAAAACTACAATCCATCACACAAAAGACAACAAACACTGGTACACTATGACATATCAAAACACAAACACACACAAAATAGCAAACGTCTTCAGAAAAATGGGAATAAAAATAGCATTTAGAACCAAAAACACTATCCAAAGACAGTTTAACAGAGGTACATTTACAGACAAATACCACCAATCTGGAATATACCAATTAACATGCCAGCAGTGTGACACTGTATACATAGGACAAACAGCTAGAAAATTTGAGACCAGATACAAGGAACACCTGAGAGCCCTCAGATGTACCAACCACTCAACATTCGCCGAACACTTGTTACAACACAATCATTCACACACTAATATACAGACAGATATGCAAATACTAAAGATTAATAATCACAACAAAAATATGCTGACAATTCAGGAAAACCTGCAAATACAAAAAGCAATCAATAATGGTAAAAAAGTTATGAACGAATACATACACCTAACAAACAAACCTTGTTCAAAACATTAAAACAGGAATAAATAACACATATCCTATAATCAAACATACCGCCACAAAATACACACAGCTAATGACCGCAGATTCAAAATAACAAATAGTTACACAACACATAATCTTTGGCTCACGACTTTTCGATGTCAACAACAACAAAGTTCGTGGCCGGTGAAATTACCAAAAATGCAGCCTACAAACTTGTGTTATAGTGCAAAAAGAGTAGCTGGTATGGAAACACGAACTTGTGCGTGTTAATGAACATATAAAAACTGTAAGTACCCACTTAATACTTTTTTAGAAAACTGTACAAAAATCAAACAACAGCATTGTATATATATGTGTATATATGTTTATCTAGGGCACTGATGATGCCTTGAATAAAGGCGAAACGCGTATGCCATAAAAAGCATTTTGTTTAGTTGCAAGGCAGAAAGAACCCACAAAACAGTTAAATGTATTCAATTCACCTAGCTTTTTCAGCATCATAAATAATGGAACAATCACACCAATTATTTAAGAACAAAGCTTTTCACGTTGTTGTAAATAAATAAACAGCTCTCAAGCTTCCAGCTGCATACAAATTGTTATTAAAGTTATACTGTTGGTTGAAAATGATGGCAGAGGTGGACTCCCCCAAAATGTCCCATATTTGTGCCATTTATACACAGCTAGAAGCACTAGTACAGTTTATTTAATATCACCAGTTGACAGTAGAACAATACAGATACATACAGAACAAAATGATGTGGACTGAGAGATGGTTTAGTGCACATTGTTAACAAACTGTAAACTGGTAACTAGCTGCACTGGAGTGATGGGGTAACAAATAATGGATGATATATAAATAAGATGTTGGATAATTAATGAAGAGAATATCCTGAAGGTATACAAACAAAAAATAAAAAAATACCTCTATTTTTGCTGAGCTCTATAAGAGACTTTTATGATCTACACATCATGGGGAAACCAATGAAATCTTTCATTACATTACCAGTTAATGTGCAATCAGTGACGGATATGATAAAGGAGCTGGAATGGGATTCATTGCAAGACAGGAGGAGGATGAGGAGGGTCATGGGAGTGTACAGGGCATATACTGGCGATGAGGCATGGAAAGATATTGCAATAGGTATGGAAAGTAGTTCATGGAAGGGAAAAGATGACCACGACCACAAGCTGGCACTCGATTTCAGGCAGAAGGTTGTGGAAGATTCTCTTTTTTAGGTAAGGGTGTCAGGGATTGGAATAAGTTACCAAGAGAAATGATGAAATAATTTAAAGATAAATTTTGTAGAGGGCAAATGTAGATGGGTGCAGGATAGGGGGAAGATGGGTGTGTAGGGAAATTGCCACCGGAGCCTGTGCTCCATTGCAATTAAATTAAATTAAAGTAAATTAAAACAACTGTTCAATAACTTATGTACATCTAACTACTGACTTTCACACTTCCAAGAAAGCACAATCAGACAGATGTGAGAATTATCACACTATGAGTCTAAATCACATGTTTTCAAAATTACCAACCAGAATAATACACAGAAGAATGGAAAGTGTAGTAGAAGGGATAGTAGGTGAATATCAGTTTGGGTTTAGGAAAAACTGCTATACAAGAGAAACAATTCTGACCTTCAAAGTGGTTCAAGGAAAGCAATGATACTTTTATGACATTTGTTGATTTAGAATTTGAACAAAATAATTAATTGTATACAACATGACTTTTGCAAAACTAAGTTTTAAAAATTATTGTTTATTTTTATTCTCTCTTTTTTTTAAAAAAATCACCCATCTTTGGGGTACGTCAGATCAATCACTTCTCGGATGCTTGCATTTTCTTCTTCTCCCAGTATTTCTTCATTCTATCTGATCTCTTCCTTCTTTCCTCTTCTGATATTTGAATCGGTTTTCTGGTGTTTATCGCAACTTGGAACCTCTTACTTTGTCTTTGGTCACGGTCTTGGCTCTTTATTTGACTTTGTAACATATGATTGTTTTTACTTTGATTATGACTCATATTGTATGTATGTATATTAACCATGACATGTTTCACATCCCAAAGGTCCTTCCTCAGCAGGGATCAATGAGATAAGATTGATAAATAAATAAATAAAATAGAAAAAGGTTTTGATAATGTTAGGTGGGACAAGATTTACAAAATTTTAAAGAAGTCAGGGATCAATGAGATAAGATTGATAAATAAATAAATAAAAATAGAAAAAGCTTTTGATAATGTTAGGTGTGACAAGATTTACAAAATTTTAAAGAAGTCAGGTCTAAAATATTGAGATAGATGAATACTTTATAATCTTTATAAGAACCAAGTAGCTACAATAAAAGTAGAGAAACATGAGAGAAATTCATCAGCTAAAAAGGGTGTGAGGCAAGGTTGCAGTCTATCCCCATTAAGATTCAACTTGTATGTAGAAGAAGCAACACAGAAAGTGAAAGAAAGATCTGAATGTGGCCTAAGTGTTAAAGAAGGAAAATAAGTATGCTGCAATTTGCTGATGACTTTGTCTTGTTAGTAGAACAGGCTGAGGATATCAAGAAGGTACTTAATGTCATGAACAAAATACTGAAGGAAGACTTTGGACTAAATATAAAAAACGCAAGACAAAAGAGATTAAATGTAGCTGAAATGATACTAACAAAAGTAGATTAAGTAAAAAATAGGGTCGGATGTGATAGAAGAAGTCAGTGAAGTTTGCTACCTAGGAAGTAAAATTACAACTGATGGCTGAAGTAGGAATGATGTTAAAAGCACAATAGCAATAGCAAAAAGAGCTTTCATGAAAAAGAGAATTTTTTGGTTTCAAATATTAATCTAAGACTCAGAAAGAAATTTTTAAAACTATGTGTGGAGAACAGAACTTTATGGCAACAAAGCATGGACTTTATGGGAAAGAAGGAAAATTGATGCATTTGAAATGTGGTGCTATAAAAGGATGCTAGAAATTAAGTGGACCAATAAAGTACAAATCATGAACGAGTTATGGAAATGATAGGTGAGGAAAGCAGTTTGTGGAAAAGCCTTCCAGAAAGAAGAGACAGGATACTAGGTCATATTCTAAGATATGCCAGATTGGTTAATTTGTTTGTGGAGGGAATAGTCTAAGATAAGAACTGCAGAGGAAGACAGAGATTAGAATATATGAAGCAGATAATTGAGGATGTGGGTTGTAAGAGGCATATGAGATGAAAAGGTTAGCACAAGATAGGAAGGGATGGAAGATTGCATCAAACCAGTCAAGAGAAAAAAGTTCCCACTCTCTTTTGCCAGATTAAAACGTCAGCTTATGATTATGGCCATCTCTTCCATGATTTTTGTCTCACAATCAGCTGTGGTAAAATAATGGTTATTTCTGTATAATTATTATGTTTATTAAATGCTGCTCCAACACTCTTTGTTTCCAATAGATTGTATCATACAGTTATATATGATAATAAAGAAGAGGAAAATGCTGTAAGGCAACATTAACATTGAATTGACTAAGTGCATTAATCATTTATCAAATTGAAGAAAGGTTTCAAAGAAAATAAATGATAAAATAAAAATACATTCAATGACTGAACAAGCAGGGAAACAATGTCCTTACATATGTTTGAATACATGTGTTGGTCAATTATTCACCTTGCTTAAGAAATGACATTTTTCTATATAATTTAAATGGTTTGTGTTTCTGAATATCGAAATAATGAAATCAACTGAAAGGAATAGCATGGTTTGTTTGGTGATGTGTAGGAAACAAGAGCAGTAATATGCCACTAGGGATCGTGAATTTTAACCATCACAAATTTTAACTTTTAATAAGATAGGATAGGGGGGGAAAACAGATACCCGTCACTTATGACAGATGAATGCAAGAGGGCGAAACACGTAAAAACACAAAAACATAAACACAAATGCACAATATTTTGGCATGAGTCATAATCATGTGAGATGTGAGACATATGACAGGGGAAAAGATGAAATTTAGATATATAAGTAACTCACTGTAAAGGAAAATGAAAGATAGCAAGTGACAAGTTTAACGTAAGTTTAGGCCGGGATGTGTCTGGTGTCAAAGATATGTTGATAGGCTAGTTCCCATCTGTGGAGTTCTGAAGGGGTGGTGGTATTTGGAAAAAACTCTAATAGCTCTAGACCATTGTTAGGCATAGATGTGAATGGGGGGATCAACA
>JARYHS010006781.1:0-16000 GCA_031002005.1 Vandiemenella viatica
GGAGGGGGGCGGTTCGAATCCCCATCTGGGCAACCAGATTTGAGTTTTCCATGGTTTCCCCAAATCACTCCACTCAAATTCCGGGAAGCTTCCTTCAAAAGACCATGACCGAATTCCTTCCCATTCCTTGCCCCCCATCCTTTCCCGTCTCTAAAGACCTCGCTGTTAAAAAAAATCTTTAATTTATTTCAATTTTTTTAATATAAATATTTTTTTTATTGAGCTTGCTACATTCTCATACAGATGAATCTGCGTCCAACTCATCTGCATGCTCATTTACTAGTGTCCCAGTATGGGCTATTATCCACCTAAAATCTAGTGTCAATTATTTATTTTGTTGTGTTTTAAACGAATTACCCATTTTAACTATTAAAAATTATGGCTCTCTTGAATTTTCAATAAATCCATAGTTAACCTACCGTCAGTATATGTGATTTGTCAAAGCACTTGGATATGCCTCTTATCTATTTGAATGTAGAGAGTCATCAGCCCTCCTTACTTCCTTTTTGTAACTGTCATTTAAATACAAAAAAGTTCGACTATACAATGTGGTCTAACCAAGTAATTAAGTTTTTCAGACAAAGCCTAACATACACTTGCTATCAGTAGGACAACACTTTCACTTGCCGTCGCTCGCAGTGTAGGAACTGGTCCGCTGGCCTCACATTTTAAGGGTCGCCGGTTCGATTACAGCCTAGAACATGGGTGGTTTTAATTAAAGGTTATATTTGTTTTGTGTTGTCATCAGTTTAGTCTCCCAGAATTAGGTATGCCACAACAGTTAGAATAATATAAGAGTAGGAGGAGGTTGTCTTAGCTGGAACACCCGTGACGTCACAAGATGGCCGCCCGGAGGAGGTTGTCTTAGCTGGAACACCCGTGACGTCACAAGATGGCCGCCCCCCGTTGGTGTGACCAAGATGGCCGCCGAGCGCACCGCCCGGTCGTATGACGTCACACGTTAGTTCCTCGACCTGTCGCACAGATGGCGGTAGCTGCCGGGCTTTGACGTCACACGTTAGTTCCCCGATCTGCGGATAGATGGCGCTGCACCGTTAGTTCCCCGATCTGCGGATAGATGGCACCATCTCCCAAGGGCTTAATTTCTAGTTCATTAGGTGGCGGCTAGATGGTGTTCGGTGGCATTATTTCCGGCGCGCTTTGCGAAATGTGTACACTGTTATCTCTGTTTACTAAGCGTGACGAAATATGTATTCCTAGCGTCCTGTTAAGCAAGCACTGAACATCTTGGCTACTATCGACACACAGTAAAATATTTTGTATCGTGAAAAATACTTAGGCGATTTTTTTACGTGAACAGACATCGGTAGCGTAGGGGTTAGAGTGCCGAAGGTCGCCGGTTCGAGTCCGGCCGCGGTGTTTTAGCCGTTCCAACTCGTCAATTTCAAAATTTTAGTTTCCATACCTAGAGAGGATACCTGCCTTGAATAAAAAAAGCATAAATGTTTCCTTTTAACGGGAAAAAAAGCGTCATAAACTCCAGATATAAATTCTATGTGTACCTGTTTTCATGAAATTATTTAGCGTTTTTGCCTCTCATTCGGGAGGACGGAGGTTCCAGGCATCCATGGTTTCCCCCAGGTGAATGCCGGGGATGCTACCTTCAAAAGGCCATGGCCGAATTCCTTCCCGTCTCTAAAGACCTCGCTGTTAACATAAATTCCGTTCATCGAAGCAGGCAGACATTAAAAATTAATTCACCGACGAAGAGACGGGAAACAAACTCACTTTTTCATTATGAACAATATAATATAACTCACGAGTGTCACCTACAGTCCGTGTATTTTAAAGGATGTATTAAATTGGGGGTATTTATATTTTTATTTATATTTCTCGTGTCCAGGACATAACAAGTTGAAAAAACAAATAACATTAATTAATTAATATTAACTATAAACACAATTATATAGAATGTGACCAGAATTCCGCAATCTTGATGGCCGTCTCGTTTGCCCTGTAAAGGTCGTCGATATTGCAGGTTTCAGGGAGATTCCTGCATATCAGAAGATGTTGTGGGTTCTGAAGCTCACCACATTCACATAGATCGTTGTCATTAGTGTACCCCCATTTTTTAAATATTATATTTACATCGGGACACTTCAGTTCTTAGTCTGTTTAAAGCCTTCCATATAGCATATGGCTGATTACATCCCGCAGCGGGTGCCTCTTTGATGTTCCTCCACCAGGACAAATTTCAAAATTAGGGGTAATGAAATTGTGTGTCTCCAAGTGAATGCCGGGGATGCTACCTTCAAAAGGCCATGACCGAATTCATTCCCATTCCTTTCCCCGTCTCTAAAGACCACGTTGTTAGAGAGACGTTAAAAAAAAAAGTACCTGTTTTAGCGTTCTGACCTTGTATTCGAGAGGACGGCGTTTCCGAGGAGCATCCAGATTTGGGTTTTCCATGGTTTCCCCAAATCACTCCAGGTGAATGCCGGGATGCTTCCTTCAAAAGGACATGGCCGAATTCCTTCCCATTCCTTGCTCCCCATCCTTTCCCCATCTCAAAATGCCAGGTTGTTAGAGAGACGTTAAAAAGTTTAAAAAATGAAATTATTGTGATAAAGTATAGCAAAACCACACATACGTTATTCCTTTCAAAATTCGTAGCCTCAAAAACCCATCAATGGTGAAATCCTTTCATTGAAACCGAGAGACATTCACCGATGAAGGTAGGGAAAACCATAAAAAAATTCCGTTCATCGAAGCAGGCAGACATTAAAAATTAATACACCGACGAAGAGACGGGAAACAAACTCAATTAGTCACATCATGTTGGATTCGTTATAAACAATTTAATATAGCTCGCGAGTGTCACCTACATTCCGTGTATTTTAAAGGATGTATTAAATTATGTGTAATGAAACACAGACACTTTTTGGACTCAAAGAGGCATTGAAGGGGTTTACTGATGGATGTAAGTATAACCTCGATTGGTTGAGAGCCTCTAAACTAAAGCAAAGTTGTCGATTTGAAAACCAGGCTCGTAATTGTTGCCATCCAGGTCAAACCTTTGTCGTTTGTCTATCCAGGCCAATCTATGTATCAATTCTGTTATGCTTTCGTAAGCAATCACAAATTGAGTGTCCTTAGCTGTACTTTGTCTAAAATTCCATTAAATCCCTTGTGACACATCAGTGATTGACACCTTTAACTGTATTTTACAGTACAGCACTTATGTTCCAGGAACGAAATACCGTCTGTTAATCTTACTAATTTCACACCTGGGGAATCTAAGTACGCCAGTCCTATGTGATAAAAATCGAGCCACGCTAAGGCAGTGCTTTCGCAAAGTCTTCTGCTAATCAGTAGCCAGGTACCAAAATGTTCATTTAAGGTGGTTCTACTGCAGTTTTCAGGGAAATTCTCCCCTTTTCCAGGAAATTATTTTTCAATAAATCAGGGGGACGAAATACGTCTGTTAATCTTACTAATTTCACCCCTGTCGAATCGAAGTACGCCAGTCCTATGTGATAAAAATCGAGTCACGCTAAGGCAGTGCTAAGCACTGAACATGCCTGAGACCATCGCATGTGACCAAGGTGGAGATACTCCCTTATAGAAGAAATCCAGTGCCAGCTTCTACTGATATTCTATTCCTAATTCTTTCACCAAGATCCACCCCTAGCCTCATCACCAACATACCCACAGCACTTCCTCAAACCACCTTCTGTTTTCCAATGATTCCCAATCCAACCCCTGATCAGTTACAGACAGGGTTACCTTCTGTTCGTGCGTTAAAGTAAACCAAAAATTCAAATTCGCAAAGTCTTCTGCTAATCAGTAACCAGGTATCAAAATGTTCATTTAAGGTGGTTCTACTACAGTTTTCAGGGAAATTCTCCCATTTTCCAGCAATTTATTTTTCAATAAATCAGGACCCAGGGGAGTTCTCCATTCGGCTTAAAATGTTCCCATTTAACGCCAACCTTCGGATTCAGGACCAAGTCTGACATTTGTTTGTAATTGCATGCTTTGTTCAAGTAACCACGATAAAGTTACCATAATGCTCTTAGCTCACTGATAGTTTCATGGTCATCAAACAGGCATCATAACCCACATTTTCATAGAAGATCCCCACACATCGACAAGTATCCAAAGGTGCAGACACTAGTTCTATTGCGCCGAAGATAGCACCCACGCTTGAACTGTCGTAAATTGTTAGGTCAAAGTGGGTGTTTGGATATTTTATCCATTCAGTCCTCATCATCTAAAGTCTAATGCCAGATTGTGGTCATTGCCAATATTTCGCCAATATCCATTCTAACAGCATTATACACCACATACACCCCCTGACACTCTTCCAATGACATCCAGTCCAGTTCCTTTATTAAGGCACTTGTTGAATATTTTCCACTAATAAATCTAGCTGCTATATTTTGCACCTTGCATTTGATGTACAAAAAATGTGGTCTCCATACTACACTTATATATACAAGAAATGGTCTGACTGTGGGTTTGTACCCAAGTCCTTCGCTTCTCGGGTACATCCCCTCATCACCCCCTCTGTTAAATGATTTTTATGTAGTGAAAAACGTGAGAAACACAATTCGTATGCCAACACAAACGGCAGTAAACTGTAAAGAGTACAGTGAAATGGGAGATTGCCAAAGCCCTGAAGCAATGGTTAGAAGCACACGTTGATGGTGAGCATAATTCTATAACCATATATTTTAGACTCAAATTAACAGAGGAAGTAGACACACGCACACACTTGTACATGCATACAGCGAGGTCGACAGAACTAACAGCAAGCATCATGGAAACGATGAAGTGGGGCAGAATTGTCGTTACCACTGATTAACTGGGCAGAACTATCGTTAAAAAAATCATCAGACAGACGAGTTTAAGTCAGGTATCACAATACTTACACTTACATGCACAAAGAGAGACGCAGATATACATGTACAAGTCTACAGAAAGTTCAGGACAACTACCTGCACCAACCATGGAAACAAAAAAAAGTGGTGTAGTACTTTCTTGCCCCCATGACTGGCTGAAAAACAGAACTCTCCTTACATATCATCTGCCTGGCGAGATAGAGGGTGTGCAAAAGATGGCATGTTTTCACCATACACCTAAGTATTTACATCATAAATAGTGTTCATCACACACAATTGATTACATTTACCATCAATACGTTTCCCCCACACTGCATCCCTATCTGCCATTCATTAAGAGTGCCCCAGGTACCATGAGTTACAATAGACATTTGACTATCAGCAGATACCAGAACCCCTCATATTCATACTAGGTCTCAACCACAAATCCATACGTATCCATGCACAAGCTCAAAGAAACAGGAACAGCAAATCATACATCCAGATAAATGAGTTTAAGGAAGGTATCACCATACTTACGCACACAGACACATATATCCATGCCTACAGCGAGATCAACACAACAACGAGCCCAATCATGGAAAATAAAAAGTGGGACAGAACCCCCATGGCTCAAGACTGACGAAAAAAAATCATCATTAACATGTGTTCCAAGTAACAAACTCCTCACATCAAAATCATATCATTTAACTCACACAACAGACCTCACTACCATCCAGTATCATGTGTGCTAGGTACAAAACTGTTCACATTAGCACCACCACATCTATCCCACACCTTAACCCTTACTGCCATTCAGTAACATTTACCCCAGGTACCACGAGTAGCAGTAGACATCTGGTCATCAGACAGATATCATAACTCCCATATTCATACTAGGTCTCAACCAAAAATCTGTACGTCACCTCACACAAGCAAGGTATCACCACATTTACGAAAAAAACACACAGAGATAGAGACGCATACACACGTTCATTTCCAGGCCTACAGCGATCTCGACTCAACAACTAGCCCAATCATGGCAACGAAAAAGTGGAACAGAACACGCATGACTGGCCAAAAATCATAGAAAGACACACATAAACACATACATACACACTAACATGTCAATGCATTCAAACAGTTCCATTCATCACCACACATAACTGGAGGAAAAAACTGAAGAGTTACAGGATGTGTGAAGTTTGAAATCACAGCCACATCTCTCCCACACCGCAACCCTTTTTTGTCATTTAGTAACATGTGACCCAGGTACCATGAGTTACAATAGACACTTGTCTATCAGACAGTAATATGTGCCCCCCATGTACCACGAGTAGCAGTAGACACTTGGTCATCAGACAGATATCATAACTCCCATATTCATACTAGGTCTCACCCACAAATCCATACGTCACCTCACACAAGCATAAGTGCAGGACAAACGAGATAAAGGAATGTATCACCACATTTACGCAAAAAACACACAGAGATAGAGATGCATACACACGTACATTTCCATGCCTACAGCGATCTCGACTCAACAACTAGCCCAATCATGGCAACGAAAAAGTGGAACAGAACACCCATGACTGGCCAAAAATCATAGAAAGACACACACACACTCACATGTCAATGCATTCACACAGTTCCATTCATCACCACACATAACTGGAGGAAAGAGACTGAACATGCTAGATCCAAACTGAAGAGTTACAGGATGTGTGAAGTTTGAAATCACAGTCACATCTCGCCCACACCGCAACCTTTTCTGTCATTTAGTAATATGTGCCACCCATGTACCACGAGTAGCAGTAGACACTTGGTCATCAGACAGATATCATAACTCCCATATTCATACTAGGTCTCACCCACAAATCCATATGTCACCTCACACAAGCATAAGTGCAGGAACAGCACATCATACATCCAGACAAACGAGATAAAGGAAGGTATCATCACATTTACGCAAAAAAAAAAAAAACACACAGAGATAGAGGCGCATACACACGTACATTTCCATGCCTACAGCGATCTCGACTCAACAACTAGCCCAATCGAGGCAACGAAAAAGTGAAACAGAACACCCGACTGACAAAAAATCATCATTAACATGTGTTCCAAGTAACAAACTCCTCACATCAAAATCATATCATTTAACTCACACTACAGACCTCTCTGCCATTCAGTATCGTTGGTAATATGTACAAAGCTGTTCACCACCTCTATCCCACGCCACAAGCCTTTTCTGCTATTCAGTAATATTTGCCCCACGTACCACGAGTATCAGTAGTCACATGGTCATCAGACAAATATCATAACTCCCATACTCATACTAGACCTCACACACAAACATAACTGACCAAAAAACCATCAGACAGACGTTAGAGTGTGTGCAAAGGATGACATGTTTTTGCCATACACCTCAGTACTTATCACATTATCAATTAATTACATCAACACATAGGTAGCCAGTCATTGTGAAATCTCAAAGTCGAATATAATCCTATCGTGATAGACACACAGCCACATAGAAAGACACACAATCACATGTCCATGCATACACACAGTTACCATACATCACCACACACATACACGTAACTGGAGGAAAAGGACTGAACACCATAGGTCCAGACTGAATAGCTACAGGATGTGCGAAATATTTCATTTCTTTGCCACAAACCTCGGTGCTCATCATACCCAAATGATTACATCTACATAGGTGGCCACTGATGGAAAAATCTCAAGTAGACTCCTACCACCATAATTACACACATAACCACACAGGAACACGCGCACACACACATACAGTATGTCCATGCATATACCACAATTTCATAAGTTACCACATACATACAAGTAACTGCAGGAAAGGGACCCGACACACGACGTCCACACTGAAGTGTTACATGATAGGCAGACCATAGTATGTCTTTCCAATGCACCTCAGTGCTCACCACATAACTTGATTTTTAATGTGTCCATCAGTATAGCTGGTGGCTGGAACTAAGCTCTTGGCAATGTTTGGTCAAAAGTCATTTGTTAATAGCAGCTCATCAAAGACAAATTTTGGGTCAACCTGCCCGGGCGGGCGCGGCGGGAGGGGGCCACCCTTCCCCACTGCGGACCGAAATACCGCAATTCGCCGGTCTAAAAGCGCGGACCGCGTTGGTTTACCGGAGTTTCCCGACCGGGACCTATTACCGGTAACCGCATTTTTAGGACCGGAGTTCTCCCGACCGGGACCTATTACCGGTAACCGCATTTTTAGGACCGGACTGAAGACCGGAATTTCATTGCGCTAGTAAGCGGTTATATCCGCCGGTATACCGACCTACTAAAACATGATGTACGCGTCCGCTGTGAGGAAGGGTGGCCCCCTCCCGCCGCGCCCGCCCGGGCAGGTTGACCCAAAATTTGTCTTTGATGAGCTGCTATTAACAAATGACTTTTGGCCAAACATTGCCAAGAGCTTAATTCCAGCCACCAGCTATACTGATGACACATTAAAAATCAAGTTAATGTGGTGAGCACTGAGGTGCATTGGAAAGACATACTATGGTCTGCCTATCATGTAACACTTCGTGTGGACGTCGTGTGTCGGGTCCCTTTCCTGCAGTTACTTGTATGTATGTGGTAACTTATGAAATTGTGGTATATGCATGGACATACTGTATGTGTGTGTGCGCGTGTTCCTGTGTGGTTATGTGTGTAATTATGGTGGTAGGAGTCTACTTGAGATTTTTCCATCAGTGGCCACCTATGTAGATGTAATCATTTGGGTATGATGAGCACCGAGGTTTGTGGCAAAGAAATGAAATATTTCGCACATCCTGTAGCTATTCAGTCTGGACCTATGGTGTTCAGTCCTTTTCCTCCAGTTACGTGTATGTGTGTGGTGATGTATGGTAACTGTGTGTATGCATGGACATGTGATTGTGTGTCTTTCTATGTGGCTGTGTGTCTATCACGATAGGATTATATTCGACTTTGAGATTTCACAATGACTGGCTACCTATGTGTTGATGTAATTAATTGATAATGTGATAAGTACTGAGGTGTATGGCAAAAACATGTCATCCTTTGCACACACTCTAACGTCTGTCTGATGGTTTTTTGGTCAGTTATGTTTGTGTGTGAGGTCTAGTATGAGTATGGGAGTTATGATATTTGTCTGATGACCATGTGACTACTGATACTCGTGGTACGTGGGGCAAATATTACTGAATAGCAGAAAAGGCTTGTGGCGTGGGATAGAGGTGGTGAACAGCTTTGTACATATTACCAACGATACTGAATGGCAGAGAGGTCTGTAGTGTGAGTTAAATGATATGATTTTGATGTGAGGAGTTTGTTACTTGGAACACATGTTAATGATGATTTTTTTTCGTCAGTCTTGAGCCATGGGGGTTCTGTCCCACTTTTTCTTTTCCATGATTGGGCTCGTTGTTGTGTTGAGCTCGCTGTAGGCATGGATATATGTGTCTGTGTGCGTAAGTATGGTGATACCTTCCTTAAACTCATTTATCTGGACGTATGAATTGCTGTTCCTCCCATATGTTTGTGCTTGTGTGGAAACGTATGGGTTTGTGGGTGAGACCTAGTATGAATATGGAGGTTATGATATCTGTCTGATAGACAAGTGTCTATTGTAACTCATGGTACCTGGGTCACATGTTACTAAATGACAAAAAGGGTTGCGGTGTGGGAGAGATGTGGCTGTGATTTCAAACTTCACACATCCTGTAACTCTTCAGTTTTTTCCTCCAGTTATGTGTGGTGATGAATGGAACTGTTTGAATGCATTGACATGTTAGTGTGTATGTATGTGTTTATGTGTGTCTTTCTATGATTTTTGGCCAGTCATGCGTGTTCTGTTCCACTTTTTCGTTGCCATGATTGGGCTAGTTGTTGAGTCGAGATCGCTGTAGGCCTGGAAATGAACGTGTGTATGCGTCTCTATCTCTGTGTGTTTTTTTCGTAAATGTGGTGATACCTTGCTTGTGTGAGGTGACGTACAGATTTTTGGTTGAGACCTAGTATGAATATGGGAGTTATGATATCTGTCTGATGACCAGATGTCTACTGCTACTCGTGGTACCTGGGGTAAATGTTACTGAATGGCAGTAAGGGTTAAGGTGTGGGATAGATGTGGTGGTGCTAATGTGAACAGTTTTGTACCTAGCACACATGATACTGGATGGTAGTGAGGTCTGTTGTGTGAGTTAAATGATATGATTTTGATGTGAAGAGTATGGTACCTGGAACATATGTTACTCATGATTTTTTGGTCAGTTATGAGCCATGGGGGTTCTGTCCCACTTTTTATTTTCCATGATTGGGCTCGTTGTTGTGTTGATCTCGCTGTAGGCATGGATATATGTGTCTGTGTGCGTAAGTATGGTGATACCTTCCTTAAACTCATTTATCTGGATGTATGATTTGCTGTTCCTGTTTCTTTGAGCTTGTGCATGGATACGTATGGATTTGTGGTTGAGACCTAGTATGAATATGAGGGGTTCTGGTATCTGCTGATAGTCAAATGTCTATTGTAACTCATGGTACCTGGGGCACTCTTAATGAATGGCAGATAGGGATGCAGTGTGGGGGAAACGTATTGATGGTAAATGTAATCAATTGTGTGTGATGAACACTATTTATGATGTAAATACTTAGGTGTATGGTGAAAACATGCCATCTTTTGCACACCCTCTATCTCGCCAGGCAGATGATATGTAAGGAGAGTTCTGTTTTTCAGCCAGTCATGGGGGCAAGAAAGTACTACACCACTTTTTTTTGTTTCCATGGTTGGTGCAGGTAGTTGTCCTGAACTTTCTGTAGACTTGTACATGTATATCTGCGTCTCTCTTTGTGCATGTAAGTGTAAGTATTGTGATACCTGACTTAAACTCGTCTGTCTGATGATTTTTTTAACGATAGTTCTGCCCAGTTAATCAGTGGTAACGACAATTCTGCCCCACTTCATCGTTTCCATGATGCTTGCTGTTAGTTCTGTCGACCTCGCTGTATGCATGTACAAGTGTGTGCGTGTGTCTACTTCCTCTGTTAATTTGAGTCTAAAATATATGGTTATAGAATTATGCTCACCATCAACGTGTGCTTCTAACCATTGCTTCAGGGCTTTGGCAATCTCCCATTTCACTGTACTCTTTACAGTTTACTGCCGTTTGTGTTGGCATACGAATTGTGTTTCTCACGTTTTTCACTACATAAAAATCATTTAACAGAGGGGGTGATGAGGGGATGTACCCGAGAAGCGAAGGACTTGGGTACAAACCCACAGTCAGACCATTTCTTGTATATATAAGTGTAGTATGGAGACCACATTTTTTGTACATCAAATGCAAGGTGCAAAATATAGCAGCTAGATTTATTAGTGGAAAATATTCAACAAGTGCCTTAATAAAGGAACTGGACTGGATGTCATTGGAAGAGTGTCAGGGGGTGTATGTGGTGTATAATGCTGTTAGAATGGATATTGGCGAAATATTGGCAATGACCACAATCTGGCATTAGACTTTAGATGATGAGGACTGAATGGATAAAATATCCAAACACCCACTTTGACCTAACAATTTACGACAGTTCAAGCGTGGGTGCTATCTTCGGCGCAATAGAACTAGTGTCTGCACCTTTGGATACTTGTCGATGTGTGGGGATCTTCTATGAAAATGTGGGTTATGATGCCTGTTTGATGACCATGAAACTATCAGTGAGCTAAGAGCATTATGGTAACTTTATCGTGGTTACTTGAACAAAGCATGCAATTACAAACAAATGTCAGACTTGGTCCTGAATCCGAAGGTTGGCGTTAAATGGGAACATTTTAAGCCGAATGGAGAACTCCCCTGGGTCCTGATTTATTGAAAAATAAATTGCTGGAAAATGGGAGAATTTCCCTGAAAACTGTAGTAGAACCACCTTAAATGAACATTTTGATACCTGGTTACTGATTAGCAGAAGACTTTGCGAATTTGAATTTTTGGTTTACTTTAACGCACGAACAGAAGGTAACCCTGTCTGTAACTGATCAGGGGTTGGATTGGGAATCATTGGAAAACAGAAGGTGGTTTGAGGAAGTGCTGTGGGTATGTTGGTGATGAGGCTAGGGGTGGATCTTGGTGAAAGAATTAGGAATAGAATATCAGTAGAAGCTGGCACTGGATTTCTTCTATAAGGGAGTATCTCCACCTTGGTCACATGCGATGGTCTCAGGCATGTTCAGTGCTTAGCACTGCCTTAGCGTGACTCGATTTTTATCACATAGGACTGGCGTACTTCGATTCGACAGGGGTGAAATTAGTAAGATTAACAGACGTATTTCGTCCCCCTGATTTATTGAAAAATAATTTCCTGGAAAAGGGGAGAATTTCCCTGAAAACTGCAGTAGAACCACCTTAAATGAACATTTTGGTACCTGGCTACTGATTAGCAGAAGACTTTGCGAAAGCACTGCCTTAGCGTGACTCGATTTTTATCACATAGGACTGGCGTACTTAGATTCCCCAGGTGTGAAATTAGTAAGATTAACAGACGGTATTTCGTTCCTGGAACATAAGTGCTGTACTGTAAAATACAGTTAAAGGTGTCAATCACTGATGTGTCACAAGGGATTTAATTGGAATTTTAGACAAAGTACAGCTAAGGACACTCAATTTGTGATTGCTTACGAAAGCATAACAGAATTGATACATAGATTGGCCTGGATAGACAAACGACAAAGGTTTGACCTGGATGGCAACAATTACGAGCCTGGTTTTCAAATCGACAACTTTGCTTTAGTTTAGAGGCTCTCAACCAATCGAGGTTATACTTACATCCATCAGTAAACCCCTTCAATGCCTCTTTGAGTCCAAAAAGTGTCTGTGTTTCATTACACATAATTTAATACATCCTTTAAAATACACGGAATGTAGGTGACACTCGCGAGCTATATTAAATTGTTTATAACGAATCCAACATGATGTGACTAATTGAGTTTGTTTCCCGTCTCTTCGTCGGTGTATTAATTTTTAATGTCTGCCTGCTTCGATGAACGGAATTTTTTTATGGTTTTCCCTACCTTCATCGGTGAATGTCTCTCGGTTTCAATGAAAGGATTTCACCATTGATGGGTTTTTGAGGCTACGAATTTTGAAAGGAATAACGTATGTGTGGTTTTGCTATACTTTATCACAATAATTTCATTTTTTAAACTTTTTAACGTCTCTCTAACAACCTGGCATTTTGAGATGGGGAAAGGATGGGGAGCAAGGAATGGGAAGGAATTCGGCCATGTCCTTTTGAAGGAAGCATCCCGGCATTCACCTGGAGTGATTTGGGGAAACCATGGAAAACCCAAATCTGGATGCTCCTCGGAAACGCCGTCCTCTCGAATACAAGGTCAGAACGCTAAAACAGGTACTTTTTTTTTTAACGTCTCTCTAACAACGTGGTCTTTAGAGACGGGGAAAGGAATGGGAATGAATTCGGTCATGGCCTTTTGAAGGTAGCATCCCCGGCATTCACTTGGAGACACACAATTTCATTACCCCTAATTTTGAAATTTGTCCTGGTGGAGGAACATCAAAGAGGCACCGGCTGCGGGATGTAATCAGCCATATGCTATATGGAAGGCTTTAAACAGACTAAGAACTGAAGTGTCCCGATGTAAATATAATATTTAAAAAATGGGGGTACACTAATGACAACGATCTATGTGAATGTGGTGAGCTTCAGAACCCACAACATCTTCTGATATGCAGGAATCTCCCTGAAACCTGCAATATCGACGACCTTTACAGGGCAAACGAGAAGGCCATCAAGATTGCGGAATTCTGGTCACATTCTATATAATTGTGTTTATAGTTAATATTAATTAATTAATGTTATTTGTTTTTTCAACTTGTTATGTCCTGGACACGAGAAATATAAATAAAAATATAAATACCCCTAATTTAATACATCCTTTAAAATACACGGACTGTAGGTGACACTCGTGAGTTATATTATATTGTTCATAATGAAAAAGTGAGTTTGTTTCCCGTCTCTTCGTCGGTGAATTAATTTTTAATGTCTGCCTGCTTCGATGAACGGAATTTATGTTAACAGCGAGGTCTTTAGAGACGGGAAGGAATTCGGCCATGGCCTTTTGAAGGTAGCATCCCCGGCATTCACCTGGGGGAAACCATGGATGCCTGGAACCTCCGTCCTCCCGAATGAGAGGCAAAAACGCTAAATAATTTCATGAAAACAGGTACACATAGAATTTATATCTGGAGTTTATGACGCTTTTTTTCCCGTTAAAAGGAAACATTTATGCTTTTTTTATTCAAGGCAGGTATCCTCTCTAGGTATGGAAACTAAAATTTTGAAATTGACGAGTTGGAACGGCTAAAACACCGCGGCCGGACTCGAACCGGCGACCTTCGGCACTCTAACCCCTACGCTACCGATGTCTGTTCACGTAAAAAAATCGCCTAAGTATTTTTCACGATACAAAATATTTTACTGTGTGTCGATAGTAGCCAAGATGTTCAGTGCTTGCTTAACAGGACGCTAGGAATACATATTTCGTCACGCTTAGTAAACAGAGATAACAGTCGTTGGAACAGTGTACACATTTCGCAAAGCGCGCCGGAAATAATGCCACCGAACACCATCTAGCCGCCACCTAATGAACTAGAAATTAAGCCCTTGGGAGATGGTGCCATCTATCCGCAGATCGGGGAACTAACGGTGCAGCGCCATCTATCCGCAGATCGGGGAACTAACGTGTGACGTCAAAGCCCGGCAGCTACCGCCATCTGTGCGACAGGTCGAGGAACTAACGTGTGACGTCATACGACCGGGCGGTGCGCTCGGCGGCCATCTTGGTCACACCAACGGGGGGCGGCCATCTTGTGACGTCACGCGGACGAGTGGAGTCTCTTTACAGTTGTCCAAAGAGCTTATCAGGCTAGCTAAGACAACCTCCTCCTACTAGCAACATTGTACTAACACTATAATATCAGACTATATTATTGATGCCTAACAGACTACTTTCTGGTTCGAACACTATTTGCCCATACGATTCTGATGGCGTATGTGTTGCAGTATACGACAAAGAAGTGTTGCAAGTTCAAGATAGTTGTTGTGATAATTGGTACAACCTCTGAATGCAGTGATGTATGTGCGGAGGAGTAGGGAAAGAAACTAGGAGACAATCAGGTTTTTGTGAGGAGAACAGATGTTGTTGGTGGTAAATATTGGCGTCGAGCGCCGGGGATTCGTTGGCAGCATCCTGAGTCACGCTGACTTATCTGGACTGCCCACTGCAGCATTATGCACGCACTGTGCGTAGCCGCTGGCTGACTCACCTGCGCCGCGTGAGAACAAAGACGTGACACAAGCAGACCAAGCTCCTCCCTGGACGCCTCCTAGGGCAAGGAGTTGTCTTACGACGTATCTACGAGAACTACAGTCAATTCTATTAATGTGAAACAGTTATTTTTTTCTTTTTCTTACAGAAGTTTATTACAGGAAATATTCGGCTTTGGGGGCATCCAATGAATTACGTGAGGTGAAATAGAGGGGTGCTGCGAAATCTCACCGGGGGAGGGGGGGGGTTTCCTACGGAAAACTCACGTGAGGTTTTGTAAAATTTTTTTGGACGGTAGAGCTAAAAAAAAAGTCTCAAAAAGTTTCGAAGGTGATTTCTAGGGGGGGGGTTCTCATGGATCAGATCTCGGCAGAGGGGGGGAGGAGGGTGGAAAGGTAGGAGGGGGGAGGGGGGGAGGGGGGATCCGGAGAAACACTCACGCAATTTATGGATGCCCCCTTTCCTACCTCCAGATTTGGAGTCGAAGTGCTTTTCAGGCATATGTGTGCTTGAGCGAGTATACAAACGTTTTAAGAAAGTCGAAATCGTGTGGCCTATTTTACCAGATTAATTTCAGACACGTGTTATTAAGCTACGTGTGTTCAAACTAGTCTGTAGTACCGATGTGTATTAAATTTATACTAGTCTAGGAGGATTTTGATAAAAAGAATCAGAACTGATGCCACAGTGGCAGTTTCATTTGCTTCGTATTTTGATTCTGTCATCACTAAACGTAATTGGGTAATACTATTGAGAACATAACTTAACAGAGTATGAAAGTTGTGGTCGCTCATAG
>JARYHS010006782.1:0-25009 GCA_031002005.1 Vandiemenella viatica
GGATTGAAATAATGTCCACTGTAAGTTCCAATAAATTTCAAACAATGTATTCAGAAAATAATTACATCACTCGTTAACCAATCTATAGCATCAAAACTTCTTTTCCAAAATCATTTGATTGCAGGTATGCATGATGCAACCCCAAATCAGTTAAATTGAGAGCCTACCCACTCTAGCACTATCAATTCAAAAATCTAAGATGGAGGCCTATCTGGTCTCATTTCTGCCTTGCTTCTTCTCCAAGTTTCTTGCTGCCACGGCCACGCACAGCCACAACCTCCCTCCTTGAGTGCTTTCCAATGTCAGTCCCCTACAACGTTTCCCAAGGTCTATTTGTAGTATACGGTTTGTAATTATTCTTATATTTAGGCACACACACATTACCATTCATAACTACATGTTCACAACAGTCAGACTACAACTATTCTTTGAGGCACATCTCCAAAGATATAGTAAGTATTAGAACATTCTTCTCTGTAATCGATACCAGATCAAGTCAGATATAAAAGTACTATACTCAACAAAATTATGTAGTTCAAAAAATTGGTTAGATATCGAGTTTAAAAGTGCTTTATTATTAAGAAAATGTATATAAAAGTTATTTACTATATAAATGGTAGATGATAGGTGCCGTACTAAATGGTTTGGGTCAATTTACAGATATATTACAGTGACGATGATGATGACAGGCATACCCAAAACATGGTCATAGGCTTATGCCTTTTGATCCTAAAAATGGGTATTATTCCAGAATTGTGACCATATGCAAATATGTCTATTGTTGACTTTGTATAAACATTTTGCACACTCCTTCAAATATCAGAGAACCTCAATCACTGAAAAGACATCTAGTTTAGAAAATATCTGTGAACTATCCAGCACCATAAACCTTTATGAATGAGTAAATTTATTTTGAGTAAACACAAAATTATGTGCAAAACCTTGTGTCATTTAGAGGAGTAGGCCTAATGGGAAGTGCGCTGTGTGTCACCCTCTCCTGTCTCCCAACTCTCACCTTCAACCCAAACAAAATGCTACAATGAACACACACATCATTTTGGTCATACAAACTCTATTGCACTGTGTATATTTGAATATACAGATTTTCATAACCCTATACTGGCTCATACAATGCAACTGTGCCATTCACGAGCAGTGTATAGTTAGATATACATCTGTGCTTTTCGTGTATCACAGCAGATGGCAGCATCTGCTTATGGCAGTGGAGTAAAGGTTCACAGAACTGTTTGTATGTCTAGAAGGCTGCTAGTCTCACACCGGCGATTGTTTGAATTTCTTTGTTGATGAGTGTAGTGTCACAGAGCTTTTCTTTCAATGTAATTCTCTTGCAAGATCTCTACATGAGCTAGAAATGTATTGGTTGTTTTGAAATAATTATTTCTGTGCTTTTTATCCAACTTTTTTGCGTGTATATTTGAATGAACAGTGTGTAGTATAGGCAAAGTGAATTGTACCTGAAAGAAATATGGATATCCGTTTGTTTTACAGAAAAAGGCAAAGGAGAAACTATATTCCTTCTGAAAGCGGGGACGAGGACTGTTTCGACAGTGATGACAGTGATCTGGACAAGACTTACATTCCTGAACAGCTTACAGGTGAGTTAGAAATTCAGTAGCAATTTTTAGATAAATCACCAAGAATTACATCAATATGAGAATCTGATTGGAAGTTAGTTACAGTGACAACATTTACTGCTCTCATATACAATTTTTAACGTTTTTTTCATAAATGTTCATTTTCTTGTGACAATATATCAATTGTTGATGACACAGATGTGTTTCCTGCTTTGCATCTACAAAATTATGACTGTGGCTATGATCTGGATTGTACCCTAGTCAGTTTTATGTAGTTTCCCATCATCACCACCACATAAAATATGTTGAGTTTCTGATGTTAGGTAAATGGCTCTCTACTTTTCCGGCTCACAATCAGGTGATAGCAGCAGCAGTAGTGAAGAAAACTGTGATGATCGAGATGAAGTGGGAGTGCCTAATGTTTCACAAACAGAGCAGATGGTTGAACCTGAAGCTGGTGCTAATCTTTGTGATGCACAATCTTCTTCTCGTTGTAATGTGCTGAAATTGAACCTTCTTTGGAAGAAGAACACTGAGAAAATTGAATTTCCTTCTCCTGTTTGGACTGGAGAAATTCCACCATCCGCAGAAGTCTTTTCACCGCTAACATACTTCAAACAGATTTTTGACTCAAGTATCATTGACTACATATGTCATCAAACAAATCTTTATTCTAAGCAGTGTGATGTGGCTACTACCTTCAGTGTTACATCTACTGAAATTGAACAATTTATTGGTATTGCATTCTACATGTATGTGATTGCTATACCTGGTAACAGAAGATACTGGAACAAGAAATGTGGCATGAAACATGTGTCTGATGTAATGACTCTACGCAGATGGAAACAAATAAAGAGATATTTACATTTTGCTGACAATACACAGTTACCTTCTGCATCTGACAGACTGTTCAAGGTTAGAATGCTAATCGAGATGCTGCAAAAAAAATTTATCGAAAATACCAATTGAAGAACATCTTGCAATGGACGAACAAATTGTGCCATTCAAAGGTCACAGTAGTCTCAAACAGTACAATCCCAAGAAACCAAAGAAATGGGGCTACAAAATATATTGTTTAGCAGGTGCCAGTGGTATTATTTATTATTTTGAAGTCTATTCTGGACTCGTCGATCAACCCAGTCATCTTCCCAATTTAAATGCAAGTGGAAATGTTGTGCTTAGATTGGCTGAAAGAATACCCAAGCATAAAAATTATAAATTGTTCTATGATAATTGGTTCTGCAGTCCAGAGCTTCAAGTTGAACTGATGAAAGATGGTATTCACAGCCTGGGTACAGTACAGCCCAATAGTGAGAAACAATAAGATGCCATCTGATACTGAAATGAAAATGCAAGGAATAGGCTTTGCCGTTGAATCAACTGCATCAGCTTTTGGACAGGACGTGATTCTGGTGAAATGGCAAGATAACAGGTGTGTGAGCCTTCTGAGCACTTTTTCAGGTACATACCAAGAAAGCCAGGTTGCAAGATATGACAATAAAAACCAAGCAACATGTCCAAATACAATGACCAAGGATTGTGAAGGTGTACAACAAGTTTATGGGAGGTATTGACAATATTGACTCCTTATTAGCTCTGTACAGAACAAAAATGAGGTCAAAGAAATATTACATGAGACTTTTTTCCATTTTTTGGACATGAGTTGTGTTGTTGCTTGGCTACTTTACAGGAGAGCTTGTATTGAAAATGGTATTGAAGATAAAAATCAGATGGCTTTGTTTGATTTCAAGCTTGAAGTTGCTGAATCCTTATGTTGGTCAGGAAAAACATCTAAGAGAAAATCGTTGGATAGCTCACCAGGCAATAGCACCAAAAAGAGAAGGCAGCCAAATATAGCAAATACTGATATTAGGAAGGATGGATTCGACCACTGGCCTTACTACCATGAAAAATCTGCCAAATGCAAATATAATAAATGTCAAAAAATAACAAAAGTAATGTGTACAAAATGTGACACCTATTTGTGTTTTGTGCCAGATAGAAATTGCTTTTACAATTTTCACAATATATAAATTCCGGAAATATGTAATTGCCAAGCTGTAACATATTTTCAACTGATGTATCCCGAATTTTCTTATGTCTTTTATTTAATTAATAAAATTTTATTTTAAAGTACGTATTAATTTGTAGATGTACAATAAATTTTCAATGCTGTTCCCCAAAAAATTAGTACCTTCTACGAACTAATATGTATGTACTCCCTAAATCCATATACATGTGCTGTGTATATTTGAATATACAGAGTTATATTTTTCAAAATATATATCCTAGGAAGTTTATGATCAACTATTTTTCATTCATGGGCACCATAAAGTATAGTTCCAATATTTTTACCGAAACATTCTTACTATAATTGTTCTTGTGCAATAGAGGGCTAACTCTCATAAAAAATATCAAAATTGGCAATGGTAATGGGAAATCACATCACTTACATCTCTCTGGGATGTTACCATTGAGCAGTAAAATCCTTAAAAATAACTGCCTAGTCCCTATACTGGTTGTGAAACACCCTTTAACTTTGATGTGGAAAGGAAGAAAATTACAACAGCATCTTGATTTCTTGGATAAAGAAGTTGGTTAATGAGTCTGACACTGATATGGATTGCCACTGGTAGTGTTTAAGAATATCCTTCAATTGATGAAAGAACTTAAGATTATTTTTACCATGCAAACAGACTGTCACATGCTGCTGGAAGCTTTTTACTTAGTCATCAATTGTGGCACTACTAATGATACACAAATAAAAAAAACTAAAGATTGATTATGATTATAAGGTGGAGAAAGAATTGCTTGTTGAAGACTTGAAATGTAAATATCTTGGCATTACATTTGATAAGAAGCTTAACTGAGCAGGAAACATTGGTTAGTAGGAAAAGGTTTCAAAATTTTGCACTTGTTGGAGAGAGTGATGAGGGGATGTATGAGAGAAGTAAAGGAATTGGGTTACAAAACTTTAGTCAGACCATTGCTTGAATATGTTAGTGTAGTATGGGACCCACATTTTGCATATCAAATACGGGAGTTGGAGAGGTTGCAAAAAAGGGCTGCTAGATTTGTTTCTGGAAATTACCACAGAATGCAATCAGTAACAGATATGATAAAAGAGCTGGAATGGGATTCATTGGAAGACAGGAGGAGGGTGAACAGGGTTGTGGGAGTGTACAAGTCACATATATTGGTGATGAGGCATGGAAATATATTGGTGTAAGAATTAAAAGTAATTCATGGAAGGGAAAAGATGACCATGACCACAAGCTGGTATTCGATTTCAGGCACAAGGGTGTGGGAAGATTCTCTTTTTTGGGTAAGGATGTCAGGGATTGAAATAAGTTACCAAGAGAAATGATGAATAATTTACCAAAATCATCAAAAAAATTTAAAGCTAAAATTTGCAGAGGGGAAATGTAGGTGGGTGCAGGAAAGGGGAAAGATGGGTGTGTAGGGAATTGCCTCTGGAGCATGCATGCCATCGCTAGTTTAATTAAGTATTATATTACCATTAATGATATCTAAGCCTCATCACAGTTGCAGAGTTTGAAAACATTATTACCATAAACTGAGCCCTGTTCGGGTCTTTTGGATATATTTTCTCATTTTCAATTAAATTGAAGTTGCTGCATTATGTTAGAGGTCCAGTATAACATCTGTGTTACTTGTTGGCTTGCTTCATTATTTTTGACTGTGGGAACATGGGCTGCAACAAATTTTAATCATATTATCTTCAGTGACGTTGCTAGGTTAACAGGAGTCCCAGTGCAAAAAGATATTTTGGGCCCCCAGGCCAGATGGGTGACCTTTTTTATTTTTAGCTCACAAAGTCTTGTGATATTTGCTGGGACTTCCTGATCTTTAGGGGGACCCTTGAGCTTAGGGGCCCCAATGCACGGCCTCGCCTAGCCCTCTGATAGCTACTACTCCCCTGATTACCTTGGTTCTCCAGGTGGAGCCGCGTCTACTTATTAAAACCTAATGTTTCAGCCATTGTGCTGTGGCTTTCATCAGAGGAATCCTCTGATGAAAGCCACAGCATGATGGCTGAAATGTTAGGTTTTAATAAATCGACACGACTCCATCTGGAGAACCAAGATAATATGTACGATGACCACGGAAACCTACACAATTAAATTGTTATCAAAATTGTGCCACTGCTATTTTACTGATTATGGTATATTTTTAAGGATTATATTAATAAAACACCAGTGCAATCTTGTGAGATTGGCAAAGAGATAGCAACAGTAAATTTCCTGTTTGTAAAAATGAGTTTAATGACCGAAAATTTAAAGAATTATGCAGATTCTGTCATCTGAATGACAATTTTGATTTTTATAATGTTTACAACTTCACTAGTTGTAGATGTAAGATAGAGGATGAAATGTAGGCAACGTCATTCCTTTACATCATTTATGTTTCCTTTTTTAATTCTCAGCAAATCTTGATGTCTGATGCATTTCAAGTGAATATTGTTCCATAAAAAAGTTGGTACAATAACTCATGATGAAATATTTGATTTTGTAGATTGACTATTACCTGCTGTATAATTTGTAAGGAGAAGATGCACCGTTAAATTATTTTTCATGAACCTAAGTACAGTTTTCTACAATGTAATTGTTGGATTGTTTAAATTAGTCTAAATAAAACAAGAAAATAATTGTTGCCTAATAAATGGATGGAATTTATATATACCTGCATTTAAATATATTCATAGATATAAACATTTCAAACTAGAGGGAGGGAGGGGGGCAGCAAAAACAGCAGATATTGAAATCTGTAAATCTGAAATTGGAAAAGAATAGCTGCTACAAGAACTAACCTGTGCTCTGAAGACACTGCCTATGAGGAGTCCATAGCTTTCTGACACAAATGAAGCAATAACGAACACGAAGGCATACCACAAGAACCTTTCCCATTCGAGAGGCTGTCCAGACAGGATGTATGAAAATACAACATAGAATACTGACAATCCATGCTGAAATTAAATAAATATACTTATAAATTATCTATGCTGATAATACCATCAACAAAACAGTAAATAATGTAAATGATAAGTCACTTGCCATGAAGGGAATCCTTGCAATAGTTGCTGCCAAAACATAGGAGTTAAGTGAATACCAACCATTCCTGTATTCACGTCTTACCAGTTCAAGTTCAGTTGGATCTGTAACAGAAAACAGAAATGATAAATAAAATAGGAAATATCACAACACACTTAAGAACAAGAGGAAACAATAAAAATGAAGTATAAATTAGTTTGAATTCTAAGAATTTTTTACTTTATTTTTTCAAAAAAGGATGAATGCAGTCAATTTAATTTCAGTAATGCCTCAGTTGTGTGAATGAGTTACTGAGACATATAGCAGGTTTTACAAGGGTTCCTTTATAAGGCTTTTATATTTGTACAAGGGGTGTAAGGGTTTGGGAGAGACTATATTAGCCTTTTCCAACCAAATTTCAACCTCTCTTTCATGTGGTGCACCCTGTTTGCATGGTCAAGGCTCTGGCGACTGAAAGAGTCCCGGTATAAGGAGTCACCCACTGCTTGACAATGGCCTCTGAAAGGAGGGTGGAAGAGCGGGGAGTGGTCCAGGGCACCATCTTGCCCTTGGTGTTGGATACGGCCCCTAAAGGCGGATGAATCAAAAATGATCAACGACATGGGGATGCAGAAGGAAATGGGAAACCACTGCATTAAAGAACCAATGGGTATCCTGAGGACATGTAATCCTCTTAAATTACATTTATCATGATAGCTTCTTCCTGGGTAAAATATTCCAGAGGTAAAATAATCCCCCAATCAGATCTCTGGGTGTGGAATACTCAGGGAAGAGTCATCAGAATGGATAGAAACATTCTACGAGTCAGAGCGTGGAATCTTAGAAGTCTGAATAAGGCAGATAGGTTAGAAAACTTAAAAAGGGAGATGGAATGACATAAGTTAGATGTTGTTGGAGTTAGTGAGATTAAATGGAAGGACACACAGGATTTCTGATCTGGGGAACACAGGATAATTAGTACACTAGCTGTCAATGGAGTAATTGGTGTAGTGTTTGTAATGAATAAGAGAGTAGGGAAATGTGTGAGTTATTATGAACAGCTTGGTGACAGGATTCTTTTGATGAGGTTAAAAACTAAACCCACCCCAACCACATTAGTATAAGTCTATAAGCCAACGTCACAGGAGGATGACGAAGAAATAGAGAAAATATACGCCTAAAAATCAAGTAGCTATAATGAAAGTAGAGAACCATGAGAGACATGTATCAGTTCAGTTAAAAATTGTGTGAGACAAAGTTGTAGTCTATCCCCGTTCATATTCAACTTGTATGTAGAAGAAGCAATAAAGGAAATAAAAGAAAAATTTTCATGTGGCATAAGTGTTCAGGGAGAAAAAATCTTGTTAACAGAATGAGCTGAGGACATTGAGAAGTTACTGCGTATCATGAACAAAATACTGAAGGCTGATTTTGGACTTAATATAAATCATAGCAAGACAAAAGTGATGAAATGTAGCAGAAATGATACCGATCACAGTAGATTAAATATAAAAATAGGATCGGATGCAATAGGAGAAGTAAGTGAATTCTGCTACTTGGGAAGCAAAATTGCAACCGGTGGCCGAAGCAAGAATGATGTTAAAAGCAGAATAGTACTACCAAAAAGAGCCTTCATGAAAAAGAGAAATCTTTTAGTTTCAAATATTGATCTGTGAATTAGAAAGAACTTTTTAAAACTCTACGCGTGGAGCACAGCACTTTATTGTAGTGAAACATGGATTTTAGGAATACCAGAAAGAAAGAAAATTGAAGCATTTGAAATGTGGTGCTACAGAAGAATGCTGAAAATTAAGTGGACAGACAAAGTATGAAATGAATGAGTTTTGCAAATAATAGGTGAGGAAAGAAGTTTGTGGAAGCTTACAGAAAGAAGAGACATGTTGGTTGGTCATATTTTGAGGCATGCTGGATTTTGTAGAATCCAGCACTACTTGAACAGAACAGAAACTGTAATTAATGAATATCTTATTACTGATAGACACATTTGAAGACAGTATAGTGTTCACTGAATAGGAATTGTATTGTTACCACACTGAAATACATTGTCAGTGGAGTTTAATAGTCCAATAGTTTTAAAATATCTGAGTTCCTATTTAGATATTTGCATTGTTTAACTTGTTAATGTTTCTAACTGATACTGGGTTCATTTAGGGCTTTTGATCAGACATTGATATACCAATAATTTCTCATAATAAGTAAAAGGTATATTATAACAAGCAGACAGTGGTAACATTAATTAATATAGTCATTTTATTGGAGGCCAGTGACCCGATTTGTATGTGGCAATTGAATTAAGGTTAAGTAGCATTTTAATTTCTATTTTCTAATTTTCATTAAGGAATTCTCAGCAATGATGAGCCTAATTATTCAACAAGTGAAGGAAAATAAAATTGTTTATCATATCCCAGTATTTCAGAATTTTACCAGTGTTGTTTATGCAGATAGCAAATGTGGTGAAAGATCAAATATATATGAGGGGGTACCCAAAAAAACCAGAATTATTTTTTTAAAAGCTCTATATTTTCAATTTTTTTACAAAACAACCTTATCCTCTTCAAAATATTCTCGATTACAACTAATACATTTGTCCCACCGGTGCTCCCACTGTTCGAAACATTTTCTGTAGCCAAATTTAGAAATGGCTGAAAACTCCTCTCTCATTTTTTTTTTTTTGTGAACTCATCAATGTTGCCAAATCAGTGTCCTTTCATGCCCTTTTTCATGTGTGGAAATAAGAAAAAGTCGCACGGATCCAGGCCAGGCGAGTAAGGTGCATGGGGCAGTGGAACCATGCCAATTTTAGCCAAAAACTACCTAACAGAGACAGATGTGTGTGTAGGTGCCTTGTTGTGGTGAAAGAACCAGTCTCCTGTCTGCCACAAATTGAGTCTATTTCTGATGAACACTGTTATGTAATCATTTTAAAATTTCCAAATAAAAGGTTTGATTGACAGTCTGATGTGGGGAAACAAACTCTGAATGAACTATGCCTTTGGCATCAAAAAAGCAAATGAGCATTGTTTTGATGTTAGATTTGACAACTTTTTTTTTTTTTTTTTGATGGGGTATCAATAACGTTTTCCATTGGCTTGACTGTTGCTTTGTTTCTGGGTTGTAACCATAGCACCATGACTCATCACCAGTAATGATCCTTGACAGAAAATCTGTATCAATTTCAAGCTGTTGTTTCAAAGCATGACATGTTTCAACTTGATGTTCTTTTTAATTGTCAGTCAGAGCCCAAGGAACAAACTTGGCAGCAACTATTTTCATTCCCAAATCATTGGTTAAAATTCGCTGAACCAAGCTCCAAGATAAGCCACTAATCTATGACAGTTAAACAATTGTCTGTCGATGGTCTGAGAGCACAAGCTCTCTAATTTTTTTAATACATTTTCAGCAATTTGGGCAGTTCATGGACATACAGAATGAGGTTTGTCATCAATCGACGTGTTGTCATTTTTAAACAGAGCGAACCACTTGTACACTTGAGTTTGTCCCAAAGTGTCATCTTCGTAAGCTTTTTTCGACATTAAAACAGTTTCAGCAGCATTTTTACTGAGTAGAAAACAAAATTCCACACCTGCACATTGTTCACTTAAATTTGATATCATATAAAATGAAACAATAACAAAACAGAGCTAGCAAAAACAATCACTGCAGATTATCAGAACAAGCCAGGTGGACAACACAGGTGCCACTGACCAGGCAATGAGTTGAGCTATAAACCCCTAGCAGCAGAAATGCATACTACACAAGCTCCACCCACAGCAATGCTATTCCGGTTATTTTTGGGTACCCCCTCATATATATATATAGATGTTGGGATCAAAGACTGAAAATGCTCATTGAGTGAAAAAATGACCAAAACATTTTCTGGTCTCTTTAAAATGGACACAACACATTGTTGCTTACCAATATCTAACTGTTTGTTTTTATGACGAATTGCTGCAAGGTGCATTTAATATATATGATTATTCTTACCTATCATGTTACAAGTCTGAAAAAAATTGAGTTAGCCACAATGTATTCCGGGTGTCATAAAGTGAATAATGTGTTGTGGCGAACTTTTTCCACTCAGTGAGCATTTTCGGTCTTTGAACCTAGCATATATATAGGTGTGACATGACACTTGTGGTGTTTTGTGTAAACTGACCTAGATGACAACTTTGATTAAGAATATTTTGGAACTTTATCAAAATTACCTTACATTAAAACAATTTTCAGACATATATAGTTATTGTTTTGGAAAACATCAGATTTGCTTTTCCCAGAGCAATTAATAAATTATGTCAAGATTATTTCCGTGTCATCTGGCTTCTTATTTCTTCTGTATATTTGAAACAGCGCTACCACCTGTAACTCTGACAGGAACGTTGGAATGTAAAACAATGTTATATATAAATATGAACCAGAAATATATGTAAACTTACAAAAGCTGTGGCCTGAAGGGTTTTACTGACATAACATAAGATTAAAATGAGGAAAGATAGAGAAAATAACCCACAACTTACTACAGATTATGGCAAGAGGGCCAGAATGAACACTAAAACATGATGCACTTTACAATATTTAATCACGTAAGAGGAGAGACATATGACCAGGGAAAGGTGTGTACACATTCAGACCTACCACATGAGTAGGATGGGATATTCATCTATGGCAAGTGATGTGTTATTTTCCCTTTCCTTTATTTTCACTATCTAACAGCAGTTTCATTGTCACTATTGTCAAAATAAGATGAAAAGAAGATATAAACTATATTCCAGATAAAAAAAGTTAATACATATTTGTTGAAACCTCTCTGCCTTCAATTTTGGTTAGTCATTAATTAATTTCTATAATTTGTTTAATTTCATACAACCCCAATTTAAGTAATAAATATTTACATAAACATGAGTGATGTCTCTATCTCATCAAGAAAGGCATATAAATAAATTAATAGGACTGGTTTCACAAATACAGCATATCCAATGTTCCATGAGTTAAATTTTCTTTGTACAAGACTTTTCTTTTCTTTCCCTCTCATTTTTTTTATCAAAAAAGAAGAAACCAATTGCATTTACTACATACTATCATAAGATAGTTATTACTTGAAAGCTTAAATGATGTTACTAACAGACTAAGGTAGGTGTCATGATTTGGTAGTAGACAGCAGTGACAAGGGAGACAACCATGTAGTTGAAATGGGCTAGTGGATGTTCTCCACTCATGCCTGTCTGGAAGAAGATGAGTCCAGTCAGCAGTCCTCCAAGTGTGAACGATATAAACATGACTAGCATTGACACCTGTAAAAAAATATGAAGGTCATTTTAGGTTCAACATTTTGTAAATGATATCATTATTTTCTTCCATGATTCATTGAATCACTGTTCCACAGCCTATTTTTATTTCACAAATAAAGCACTAAATGAAATTTAGTAATCTAATTCCCTTACAAACAAAATGATACAGTATCCTTTCACTACACAAGAAGGAAAGGATGCTTGTTATTATAATAAAGTTATGGGTAGAGAAGAAGGTCATGATTTACCACAGCACAAGATCTAATGGCATGAGACACTGATACAATCAGATCAGGAACCCCTATTTATTATAGCAAAAGATGTCTAAGCAAATGAACACAAAATTACATATAACACAAAAATTGTTGATAACTATGAAAAACATAGTATCACTAGCAGAGGCAGCTCACATTAGTAGATTCATATAAACAAAATTAAAAAAAGGAGAAAATGGAGAGAGTACACATAGATAAATGCTAGACACATGGGATAATGTTGGATTATTTTCTGACACCAGAAATAAATAAATAATTAGGATGACAGAAATTATGGGAAAAACAAATGACCACACAATGAGTTGCTAAACACCAAGACAAAACAAGAGAAAGTTGCAAAGAAAAAGTAATGGAACATGTGATAGGAACATGCAGCATAAACACATAAGGAGGCCATTAAGCTACAATAATGATCCTAGTGAATAGGTTCTTATGTAATGAAAATAACATTTGATAATGAAAGTGGTTCTATCACTCACAACGAATGGAGGCAGGAGGGCAGCAATAAAACACACAAAAAGAGAGAGACTAGCACATGGAGATATAAGAAATTATGGCGACAGAATGATTTTACCTGGTGTATGAGAATTTTAAAAATAATACTAATAATAATAATAAAATACTTTGACCATAGGAACTCAGCTGAGAAATCAACTGGGGATGTTAACTGTGTGATAAAAAAAATGAAGTGGAATGTAGAGAAATGGAGAGGAATAAAGTGAAGGGAAACAATAGAGAGGAAAAATATAGGGGGTAAAGCTAGGGTGTTGTAAGTGACAAAAATGAATAATAATAAAGGATGAAAGCATTAATTAACTCAGTTGACAGTAGGAAGGCTCACAGAATTACAGTGTGTCTGTACTTTTATTCCATGAACTGTGTATAGTATAATAATGCAAAAAATAGAGAAATATTGTTCATGCAGCACCTTGTCGGATTTTTATTTCTGTTTTCAGTCAATAAAATACTACATTTGTTTATTGATTGAATCTCAGTTTAATCCAGTCAGGTGATACACACTTTGGGAAAAAAATGACTTGCAGAGTAATTGTGTTCTATGAAAATACCTTAACAGTTTTGATTTTGTACCTGATAGCAACATTAAAAATATAAATGGGGTAACGTTGGTCCTCAGATAAAATTTTTATGGCCAAATTTTATGTGTATATAATCTATTTAACCAGCAGACCATACTGCATTTTTAAATTCATTTGTAGGATTTTTATAAAAACCAACTGAAACAAAAGCTGAAGTTAAGTGGATACCTTATTTCTACTGTGTTGTTTGGCTGTTCTCAGTAACAAGATCCAGAACTGCATCAGGAATGAGACTGATCCTATGTGCAGGTTTCTGTTTGTCCATTCTTCACTTCTGTCTATTGAACTCAATTTTCTGGAAAGAAATGCATCTGCAACAGAACAGAAATAATAGAAGTTGCAAATGTTTTTGTTTGGCTTATACTGTACAGATCCATGTACCAAAAAATTATAATTATTATTATTTTTAAAGTTATGTCATATTGAGGTACCAGAATCTGAATAACTCTTAGAAAATATATTTATGGCAAATATTCTAAGAAACTTGGACCGTGTTATCTTCTTTTATGGTGCTGTCATTCTGAAAATAAATTGCTATCATGTTCTCATAGTCATTACAACAAAACCTGTTTCATAGCTTTATTTAACACATAAAGGTTTTCCATATTGCAAGACTATTTTTTTTTTTTAAATTTAAATTTCAGTTTTTATACCTCGCTCCATATAATACACATCTACTTTCATTATTGTTTCCATCCATAATCATTATCATTTGAACATTACCACTTTTTTGGATTGTCTGGCACAATCTATTTTCAAGGCTATGCTTAATTTGAAAGCAAGATTCCATCTATTACCAGCTTGCTAGGCTTGTCACAAAAATAGTTTACGAATTTCTCAGCAATAGGCAATTTTTCATCAGCTTTCAGAATTTACTTGCTAGAAGCAGAATGGTCTGAAGACCCCCCCAAAAAAGAGGTTTATTTGCACAAAAAATGCACTAAGTGAAATCTGAATGTGACTTGATGGATTGACTCTGCTGAACAGTGTAAACCCAAAATTGCTCGGTGTAATTCTTGACAGAGGTCTCATTTTTAAATGCCATCGTCGCAATGCCAAGATGAAAGTACCATCACACAATATCTTAAGCATGTTGACCGGATCTAGTTGGGTAGCTAACCCAAGCATCATCCGCACCTCTGCCTTAGCATTATGCTACTCTGAAGCAGAGTATGCATGTCCTGTGTGGCAAAAATCAAGTCATGCTAAGAAAGTAGACATTGCACTCCACAGAACATGCTGGCTCATCACAGGTTACCTCAGACCATCGCCTGAGGAAAAAGTGGAGATAATAGCTAGCATCGCTCCTGCAGATATATGCTGGGAAGTCAACACTAGCGTGGCAAGGCTTAGAGTGAACACACTCTACATGGCTATACATTGACACTAAAGTCCCGATCAAGTTTCCTGCAGTCTTCAAAGCCACTAAATGGAACACCAAGCAATGAAAGTATATTGGCTTGGGAGAAGAAAGTACAACATGATTTTGAGTGGATGAAGTGAAAAGAGGGTCTATCACCCATGTCTGAACAACCATGACCCATATGGAAGTTGTTAAATAGGCTTCGAACTGGAGTTGGCCATTCTGAAAATACTCTTGCCTCATGGGGATACCTGGCAGAACAGCCAGATACCTCATGTTCGTGTGGGGGGAGAGAAACTATAGTATATCTGTTGTCTTGTCCACAAATTGGAATGAATGTATCCCAATTTGACCTTCAACCAACTACTGACAAAACTATTGCATTGACGGGAAAAGTACCTCGTATTTGATGCTATCATCGACACGAGAAGAAGAAAAAGGCCTGTCATAGTTTTGATGGCGAAGTGAATGTGTTATCATCTTTCTGTTATATATGTGAAACTTATTTTACATATGTGAATAGTATATTTTTGTTTAAGAAATGTATAGTTTATGACACAGTGATTGGGGGAATCGATGATCATGAAAAAATGCTTTTAAATCACAATAAGAATGACTGCCAAACAGGACCTGGAATTTTAACCTGGGCTCATTGTACCTCCCTGATCAGGTGTAGTGGCTGCAGCCCCATTGGCTGGTGGTGTTGTTATTGTTATTATTAATAGCAGTTGAACTTCTTTATACACTTTCGAATGCCTTCCACATGTTTTTACTGTGAATTCTTTGAGTGCTTGGGGTAAAATTATTTAGCATTTTCCTTCATAATTTATTCCAGTTCCCAACTCCCGTAACATCAAATGAAATTTTTGACACCTTTATGTCTAACATAAAGTGTTAATTTTTATAGGATCATCTTTTTCATTCCAGTATTACTCCTAATTTTTCACAGAATATCTATCCATTCCTCATTATCAGTTTATGCCTTATACACACCCAACAACATTTCCACTTTGCCTCCAATCACTGCAAACTCAGAGCCTTCATCATTTAAGTTTCTAAATGTGCTCTATGATAATTTCTGCTAACGAACCTGACCAACCAACCCTTTGTTTGTGAACCTCCAAATCCTTTAATTTCAACCATGATTTTGTTCCAGTAAATAAAAAAAGGCTGATGGAATTTAAAATTAAAATTCATAATTAGCAAAAGTAGACAGTTGGAGGATGATGGGTGAATTTACACACAAAGCATATAAGAAAATAATAACAAAAAAATGTTAATAGATGACAATGGAAATTGCCACTGGATCTTGCACTCCATCTCAAATAAATTCAATTCAGTTCAACAATATTTACATGGAGTCATTGTTCTTTCTACACCAAATTTTTTCTTCCAGGTATTTGCAATACATAATCAAAATCTTAATGCCATGCTGTGCTTTCACAGGAAATGCATTGTAAGGTCACCGAAGGCATTAAGTTGATTGTTAAGACATTTTCCTAGGTACTGAATTTATTCATCCCTGCTAGCTTCAGGGAGGTCCTATATATTTATGTTTAGAGGGAAGGAAATACAACACCTTGTATTGTATGAGCTTCCTTGGCTACAGCAAAAATTAATAAAAATCAGCTTAAACTATTTAGTAATATTTTATGTTTTAATGTTGGATTTTAAGAAGATTATTTTTCATACTAAAGTGGCAATAGAAAGATACAAAAAAAAAAAAAAGAAATTAAACAAAAAGATTTTTAAGTGCAGATGAAATAAAACTAAACTTACGTGTGGTTTCTGTTTTTGAGTCCTGAATAAAACATTTCCCATTTTGTACTGATTCAACCATAGCCAAAACAGCTTCCTCACTGGCTTCATGGAGAACCTCGATCACTGGAAAAGAGTTTTGAATTCACATAATCACTTAAAATATGGTTTAACTAATAATAACTTAGATAAACTTCCTCAAGGCTTCCTCTTAGTAAAATATTGCACATGTAAAGCAATGACAAAATCAAAATACCAGCAGAATGTACTCAAGTTGGAGTGAGAGATACTGGAGTGTTATTATTAGTGTCTGACCGAAACAGGATTTTTAGCTGAAACCGAAACTGAATCTTCGGCCTCCGCCTCAGTTTTGGCCGAAACCGAGACCGAAACTTACTCAGACATGATTCCTCAAACTTCCATGGCCATCTTTGTTCATGATTAATTGACTTTCGGTTTATGCCGTGTTGTTTATTTCATTACCTAAGCTTTCGGTTGGTATACTCCAGCCTATTTATGTTGACATAGCAACGAGCACCAAGCATCGCAGAGTAAAAGGCCGCTATCTTCGTTGATGTTGTTGGTATTTTTGAAAATTTCTGCTGCCTCTTTCACCCGTCGGGGCCACCACTGGTCTTCTCTCCACCGGGCATGAAGTAAAATTTCAAGAAACGAGGCTACTGTGGAGAGAAGACCAGTGGTGGCCCCGATGGGTGAAAGAGGCAGCAGAAATTTTAAAAAATACCAACAACATCAACGAAGATAGCGGCCTTTTACTCTGCGATGCTTGGTGCTCATTGCTATGTCAACATAAACAGTATCTCTGATGAAGGCTGGAGGATACCTGCCGAAAGCTTAGGTAATGAAATAAACAATGCGGCATAACCCGAAAGTCAATTAGTTACTCAGACATGTTAAAATTAATTTTTTATACTGAAATTAATTGTATTTTACACATATACAGACAGTTAACTAGTTTCAAATGAAATTAAAATGATAAATGAAGTATGTAACAAAAAAATGCTTTATTTATGATATTTTTAACAATTTAACACGAAGAAAAATAATAAACCCGTTAAAGACTTACTCTTGTAAATAAACACTGTTAAAAATCAACACATAGATATAAAGTAAAGACTCTTTATAAATTGAGTATTTTAATTGTGTTCACAATATTTATATGATTAATTTATTGTTTTAAATAATAAAAATTAATCACCGTGTGATACATACAAGATCTCAATAAATATTTCATTTATTGAGATTTTCTATATAGCACTTGGGGATTACCTGATTATCAGTCTCAACAAAGACTACAATAATTAATTTGTAATACAGTCAAGTACATAATTTAAAAAACAGTTATGAAATCAAAAGAAAAAAATGAATTATTATTACTATTTACTTTTAGTATTCATCATTAAAAAAATCTTATATTCTATGCTAAGAAAAGTATTTTTTCTACATTTTCACCAACAAGATGTAGTATTAGTCTGGTGCCTCAGTGGTTAAGGTATCTGACTGGAGATCAAAATATTCCCGGCTCGAATACTTGTCTCGGCGGGTATTTTCACAATCTCTTACCCGACCTTCACCTCAGGCACAGCTTGCTGTGTAAGGTGAAGTACGCCAGAACGCTTCCATGGTTTGGATTCCACGCTAAACTGTAGATCCCCTGTACCCACTAGGATTGCTCTGTTAGGTTAAGGCGGCTACGACAGAGGCGAATGTGCAGCCAAAAGAAACACATTCATCTGGTCATTACAACCACACGGAATTATTAATATACCAAACTGATAATTACGACAATAAATGTATATTTGTTCAGTGGCATTAAACAACTGCTCTCTTGGAACACTGGTAAGCAGTGCAGAAAGATACCTTACAGCTCATTTTCTCAGTGCAGCACGGTTGTTCCAGTAACAATGTCAGCATTGCGTTATTATAGTGGCTCTGACAGATAAGACTGAAATCTTGCTTACAAAACATTTTTTTGGCCCTTCAGATCCAGTTGCCTCCATAGGATTAGGAGTATTATCGAGTGTATCCCAAAGACTCTCCTTTTCTTGCTGTATGTTGGAGGGTCGCAAGATCATTTCTGTAGAAACTGAGTGAACATTAACTCCATCAAAATTGTTATTATTTCTGTGGCTGGGACATCCACTTCATCGGAATTGAGATATTTTGATTTAATTCTTTGGTCTAGTATTGTCACATCGATCAATGAAGGGTGTCTTTTTATAGAAAAGAATTTGATGTTCAATGACTTGTACAGTGATTTTTTCATGGTTGTCATCATCTCATCTCCATTTTTGGATCGAACTTGCAGTTTGCGGGTTGATAATGATATCAAAGGCATGCTTCATCAAATTATAAATCAAGTATATCAAAACATCTGTGAGGTTCTTTATAACATTCCCATTCACTAGAGAAAAAAAATCTCAATATTACTATATTCAACACTGTACAAGTTGACTACATTCTTTTGCTCTAAAAGCCTTTGTAACCTCAAGTGTATGCTGCTCCTCCTCATATCAACAACTTGCACCAAAGAGTGTGCTGGCAGTCTGCATTGTTTTTGACATTCTGTCAATTTCTGGTTGCTTCCTCGTTATAGTTGAAATGGCCTACGATTTTTCTGCATTTTTAAAATAAGTCTTAGGTTTCTTTGTCTGAAAATAGTGAGTGTTTTACCACCAACTACAGTGTGTGTGTGCCACACAAACTATAGATTCATATTGACTATGCATGGGGCAAACCTAAGGTCACCTGAAACGTTTTTTCCGTTTAAACTCCTTTTATTCACCATCTCTACAAATTTTTTCCCAATGTATTTTCTGGTATGATCCCGTTCCAGCACACATGCACCCCGAATAACTTTTAAGCGTTGATGATTTAGGATAAAATAAGCTGTACAGCTGAGAAGTTGGTCCAGTTATTAGTGGTAGCACTCACCTATCTGCTTTTTGCCATTTAAGTTTTTGTTTTAGATTTTGTAGTCTTAATTTTATCATATGTTTGTGGCATCATTGATGTTCTAAAATATTTTTCAGATTTCATCCGATATTTGTGAACTGTGTGGAATCAGTGAAATTGAGTCACCGCAATGCTACGCCTTCCACCAAAGCATAAGACAGCACATCCTCAATTATTAGGTGCATTATTGCCTCATCAATTCTTTTTGCAATCGCATGATTACCAGTCCATTGTACAAGTTTAGATTTAGAGGTCAGACTTGAGATCCTTGACTCAACAAGATTTGGTTGATCAGTACTCAACACTTCCAGTGATATCTTTGAACCCATTCGCTTTAATTTAGCTTCATTTAGATAATTTTTCAATTCGTCCATCGCTGATTGTCATCTTAAAACCTGCCTGTGTAACACCCAATGATACTTCGATAAATTTTGCTTTACTCCAATGCACTGTTTCTTTGTTTTTGGGGTCAGGGGTGGGGGGGGGGGTTAGTTGGTACCAAAGGATATGATTTATTACAAATTTTTCAACCATCTTTAGATGAATTGGTAGGTTTTTTTTCGAAAAGTTGCTGAAGGTCACACAGCAGATAGTTGTCTGGGTGATTAAAATAAAAATACGATTACAAAGTGTAATCTGTCAACAATTACCTAAAAATGTAAGTAATGTGTGAATCAATATTAACCTATTTAATTTTACATAATTCTCATCACAAATAAATGCGAGTTAGTAGTTTCGGCACGGCCGTAGTTTCGGCCCATTTTTGGCTGAAACTGAAATTGTGGCCGAAACTAGATTTTTGGCCAAAACTGGCCGAAGCCGAAACCGAATCTTCGGTCGGTCATTACTCATTAGTTATTAGTATTAATGCAACTGTGATGGAGCTAATGTTCCAATGGCAATTTTCCTAGTGATCTAATTACCCCTTTTTATTTTTTTGTTCGAAATTTTCTTTTATAATTGGAGTGTTAAATTCCTCCTCCATCTACTTTTCTGGTTTACAAATTTTAATTTTAAATTCGTTAAGCGTTTTTGATAAATTATTCATCATTTCATTTGGTAATTTGTTCCAATCCCTGACATCTTTACAACTAAAAGAAAATTTTCCCACTCCCTTAAGCATGAAATTGAGCACAAGTTTGTGGTCATGGTTGTCTTTCCCCTTCCATGTACTATGCCTAACCCTTTGATCTATATCCCTCCAAGCCCCATCACCAATATATGCCCTGTACATTCCCAGCACTCTCTTCACCCTCCTCCTTTACTCCAATGACTGCAAATCCAGGCTCCTTTATCAGTTACTGACTGAGCCCTGTGATAATTTGCACAAACAAATCTAGCTGCTCTTCTTTGCACACCCTCTGACTCCTGTATCTGATAACCAAAATGTGGATCCCAAAATACACTACCATATTAAACCAATGGTCTGACTAAAGTTTTGTAATTCTTTAATTTGAATAAATCTGTTAGATCAGATAGTTTAATGGCTGGCTTCATAGACGTAAAGCAGTAAAAAAAAAAAAAAATGAATTCTAAAGATGATGATGATCAGATTGGGAAAATAAATGGCAAAACAGAAGAGATAATTAAGAATGTTAAAGGTGTGATAAATATGATGGACAGGAGTTACCATGTTAATTTTTAAAAAAATGAACAAATGTAGTGGATTACTTGCTGGGTGAAAGAACTAGGCAATTGAAAATTTATATAAAAAAAATAAATATTAACAAGCCATAGCAAATGTGATTAGTAATCACATGAGAAGAATACATAAGTTTAACTATTCAGGAGATACAAGGAAATAATCAGGTAGAATATATTATGACTAATCAAAAATCCCAAAATCAAATGGAATACTGGTTTCAAGGACCTGTTGAAAGAATGTAATAACAATAATAAAACAAAAAAAAAAATCAATTGACATTGTGTTGTTAGCAGAAAGGGCTGAGAATATTGAGAAATTACTGAAGGAAGATTTTGGCCTGAATATAAATCAAAGCAATACTAAAGTGATGAAATGTAGCAGAAATGATACAAATGATATAAAAATAGGATCGAATGCAATTGGAGAGGTAAGTGAATTCTGTTATTTGAGAAGAAAAATTACAACCGATGGCAGAAGCAGGAATGATGTTAAAAACAGCATAGCACTAGCAAAAAGAGCCTTCATGAAAAAGAGAAATCTTTTAGTTTCAAATATTGATCTAGGAATTAGAAAAAACTTTTTAAAACTCTATTTGTGGAGCACAGCACTTTACGGTAGCAAAACATGGGCTTTAGGAATACCGGAAAGAAGGAAAATTGAAGCATTAGAAATGTGGTGCTACAGAAGAATGCTGGACAAACAAATTAAGAAATGAACGAGTTTTGGAAATGATGTGTGAGGAAAGAAGTTTTTGAAAGAAGCTTACAGAAAGAAGAGACAGGTTGGTAGGCCATATTTTGAGAAATGGTGGAGGTGGGCGCAGCTCCAGCTGTGCCCACCTCCCATAATGTTCTCCCGTTGATGAAGGGTTTATCCTGAAAATTACTTTATTATTTGTGTTTGTGTCTTTTCTGTGTGTTCGCGCCCCACATCCATCATCTAATGGTAAGTGGTGGCTCATTTCCCTATCCTAACTTGACTCCTTTCCGCTACTTAGTGTCTTGATTTCATTGCTGCTATATATATATAATTTGGATCTGTTATAATATTGTATCTGAAGGTTGAAATATAACTCAATAATCACTATAGCTGCATCAGAAAACAGAATTCATGAAATAGTGTGTAATTACAGTTTGGTTATTTCTGCTAGAGTCTTAAAGTGAAAACTGGATTGGAAGTTGAGTATATCTAAATTTTTGCAAAACAATTATTGCCATGAAAATCTATGATTTGTTGGGTGTGAATAAATCTATCTTTTGTTTTAATAGACATGATTTTTTTTTTTTTTGTATTTGTTGCTTGCTAAATAGTAAACTTATTGAAATGTACCACACGAGTACTACTTGTCTCACCATAGTCAGCAGGATTGTAGGTTGTAGGACACCGGAAGCCTGCTGCATCAAGGAAAGGAACTAACTGATTTGTAGCTCCTTGGTAGGTGCACAATCCTCTGCTCATCAGGTACACCTAAGAATTAAAGCAATTACGAGAGCACTTGAGTTCTAGTACAATCAATGATACTACATGAAAGAAATATTCAAGTACTGATAATAAGACAGTCAAAAGATATGACTGGAAAGGTGAATATAAGTTTGCAAGCTAGAGAGAAAATTATTATCATGATATACTGTTAAAATTTCACAAAGCAGCTTGATAGGTTATGCTATTGAGAGCAAAAAACCAATAGATCTTAAATGGTTTATCAAATCGATTGTTCAGTTTGTGGTATGTAGACTTTCTGTTAAGGAGTATGGTATTGAGTTCTTAAATTTACTACTGTAAATGGGGTAGATTTTTTTAAAAATGACCTGGGCTCTTCATGCTCAGCTTATATCGTTAAAAAGGAATGGAGGAAAGGTTGGTTGGAGCTGGCATCAAGTTACAGGCTGAAGGCGTCAGACACTTCAGGAATTGCTGGGATTAAAGGTTTGAGCTGTTAGTGTCAGAAGAGCCCATGTAGCTGAAGCAGTAAGTAAAGTACAGCAGACCTTGAGGTCCAGAGGTGCAAAAATAGGAAGATAAAGGTTCTGCTGCTAGGTAGTAGCACTTGCAGAGCTATTGCCCCACTTCTGCAGTATCATTAAGTTATGAGGTACTAGATCACAAGAGTTTTCAATGGCTGATATAAGATTATAATGTAGGATATCATTATGGAGAACAGAGTAGTGATGGAGGGATTCAGTGGTATAATTATACCGTTGAGGCCCGTGGCTTATTCACTGGATGGAAGCCTCCTTGACTGCTGCGATTACGAGGGGCTGAGGGGGCAAACCAGGGACCCCCTCTAGCCCTTTTTGCCCATCCTACCATCCTATTCTTAAGCCACTGTGGGGAATACTGTAATAGTATCAAGAAAGTTAGTTGGTGAAGGAGGCACAGCATATCAAGGTGAAACTGGAAGGGAGATGAGGTATTTCTATATTCATTATGGACGACCATTCAGTGATGGAAGGGAAAAAATTCACGTATGCTATGGGGTTTCCTAAAACTATTAAACCATTACTGATAGAAGAAGTTAAGTGAGTGATAGTATGCAAACTAATGTTACAATTCTGGGATGAAGATATGTTTTTACCAAAATGTTAGGGGTGACAGATTTTATCTGTGACCTCTCTGTCAAAGTACTTGGAAGATATTCCTTTTATTTTTTGTATGGATGTGTACATTATCATTTAAAGCAAACCTATATTAATGTTCAGAATATAATTACAACATACCTGATCAAACTGTTGGAAGATAGTTGCACAGGGCTGATGGATTGAGCAAATGACAGTTCGACCTTGTCTCGCAAGCATCTTCAATAGGCGAACACATTGGGAACTGGCCTGATGGTCAAGGCCACTGTAACAAGGGCGAGAATATAGAGCATAAAAACTAATTCATATATTTGGGTGAGCTGTCCTTTATATCTGGTAAAGGTTAAATTAAAATTATTATTTGGACCAAAATATTGTTTTTCCAGAAATCAGTGTGACAGAATGTATCAACCTTGACCTTCAGTACAATCATGAAGATGAAGCATCAAGAATGAAATTTAGCTGTTGTGTTATACCTAAAATTGGTGTGCCATGGATGGAATAAACAAAAAAATAAAATGTGAATGAATATAATCTTCAGGCCAATGTTTCAAAGTTTATTTACAATTCAGATTAAATTTGAAACTGATAGGTATGATATGTTCTTACATTTTAATTTGAGACTGAATCAATAAGATTTAACAAAATTTCGTTTTTAGCTGCTTGTGGTTTTCCCTCTGAGATTTTTTATTTGTGTTATGCTTTTTATGGTTTCATATAAGATCATGTGTGTAAACCTTTTTTAAGAATTTTGCTTTAATATTCATAATTAAAAGTCATGTTTACATAAAATTTATATCAATCATATTTATAACAAAAAATAATAATGGCAAGTTTCATAATTTATATCCAAGCAAAATCTGTTGTTTCCTAAGAAAGATAATAAGTACCAGTTGTTAATTTTCTGAATAGATATGCTTAATCTCGCAGTAATCATCCTGCATTCATAATATAATGTTTACCTATTTCAATACTTAAATTTACCTGATCGAAGGTTTAGATTAACTTAAGTTTAAGTTTACCATTAGATGTTAATATACACTAATGAGCCAAAACATCATGAACACAGACTGAATGCCATCTGGTGACGTTGCGGGTACATTATGAAATAAACAAAGTATATAAACGGAGTGGAGATGAATGAGAAGGCATTCTAGCGACGATATATGTGGCATAGTGGGAAATGCACTGACAAGTGATTTTGACAAAGGGCAAATTGTTATAGCTCGGAACCTGGGAACGAGCATCTCGGAAACGGCGAGGCTGGTAGGCTGTTTGGGTGCTACTGCAGTGAGCATCTGTGGAAAGTGGTTGAAGGACGGTGAAACCACGGGTAGGCGACTGGGTGGTGAACGTCCTCCTAATCA
>JARYHS010006785.1:0-14941 GCA_031002005.1 Vandiemenella viatica
CCACAAATAGTCCCATAACTAGCACTCTCCGGTGTCGCACCTAGCCTCCCGCACCTGTTTCCTGCCTTTTCGGCTAAATTTTGAAGTTCATTCACCTGTGGTGGATCTACGAATTTTTCGAGCAGGATCAAAGACCTGCGACTGCCGCCCCTTCAAATATGAATTTATGAATTTGCCGCTCGCAGCAGTTTAAAGCTGTTCTTTGAGTTTCCGCCCCCGAAGGTTGCCGCTCAGGGCAGTAGAGCTAAGAAAGAATGTCACCGCCCACGAATTTGTCACTTACTGCCCCTTTAAACATGATTTTGCCGCCCGGGGTAAGCGCCACGATTTGCCCCCCCCCCCCCTCTCCCCCTCTAGATCCGGCAGAGTCATTTGCATGTAGGTGCATGAGGCGAGATTCAACCTACATATCTACTTCTAAAATGTTATACCATACGTGATTGCAATTAACGTTTGTAGCATAAATATTTACAAAATGAAATGTCTTTTATAGACAAGACATGTCGCTACATGTATTTATTTATTTTTAAACTAAACTAAGGTGAAGCTGAGGAGGCTTCAAAATTGCTTGAAAAATTTCTTAGAATAGAGATGTCATCTGAACTGTCGTCATCAGAACTAGTTCAACACGTGACGGAAGAAAACTTATTTTATAGAAGTTCTTCAGACGAGGCTCATGATGATAAAGAGCAGCATGTACAATAAGATTTTGCTATGGCCGCTACGTCGTCTGCACATCAAAATGGGATATATCAGACATAAACCGTCGCAAATTATGATGATATTTCATAATGGTTGCTCATTGACCATGCAATCAGAGATGAATATATTAATGATACTTTGCAAAAGTTTGATTTAGATATGAACGATTTTCGAGGCCAAAGACATGACAATAGATCCAGTATAATAGAAGGAAAAGCAAAGCAGAATTCTGAACCAATATCTTCTCAAGCATTTATTGATCCATTTAGCTGTCATGAAAAAATTTGGTAATAGCAGGTATCGCCAAAACATCAATTAGATCGGTTTCTTTTTCGGATTTCTGTAAAGAACATTTGTTCCATTCTCTCAATCAACAAAGCGATTGGAAGTGGTATGCAAGAACTTAGGACTATTGCCAAAAAAATTTGCGAAATTCATTCGGAGAATAGAGTTTCAAGCCTCGTTGCAGACCGTTATCAGTTTATCACTATTCTTTAGTTCGTGACGCCCCTCTGGAAACGAATTATTCATCTGCAGCAACAGAAGCCTTGTCCCTGAGCCAGCTCATGCAGTAATTTGAGTTTATAGTTACAATGGTGATTTGGTATTGATTCAAGTATTATTTATTGTAAGCAAGGCTATCCAGAATGAAAGGGGATTCATGAAACGCTCCACAATTGCTGTGAAAGATCTCGGAATTTGTGAGAAATTGTTTCTCAGACCGAGACATACCCTTTTTTTTAAGTCAGTTAGATACCAAACGAAGAAGAGATTTTTTGAGTACGAGGCCGTAGATAAGATAGCAACAGATCCAGTATAATTGTTTACAGTGGACGTGTTTTAGCATCTGATCGATACAATTACGAAGGCTTAGGACACTCAATTTTCACAACTATCTAAATTTAATGATACACTGTAGTTCTTACACATTATCAAAACAATTCTTGAATTGTAATGATTGAAATAATCCTGTGCATATTTAGAAATGAGTTTAACGAATGGAGAAAAATGTGACATATCGGATTGTGAATTGACTGAAGAATTTTCTAACTGAAACTGTTGTTAGTGGGGCTTGAATCGGTGGAACCTGCAACCTTTAGTCTCCAATCTATATATATATATATATATTATTAATTATAACTTGGTATTAAATAATGATTAATAATTAAAAATGTAAATACTATGAAATTGTAAATATAACGAGTTCCACAGACGCTTTTAATATTGTACTGGGGTAGTTGTAAGCTCTTAGGTTTAGGTCATGGAGGAAGGAATAATATGGAGATGACGCAAGAGACCTTTACCACGCATGGGAGTGAAGCAGGCCGGCGAAGGAGTGGGGGGGCATGGCCGGAGTGCTGGGGGCTTGACCGCTTCCCAACAAACACGGGGAATATATACAAACACCTCAAGGGGACTCTAGGATAAACGTGACGCCGCAATCTGGTGATGGATTATTATGTAACTCGATCAGACAAATAAAAAATGAAGAATAAAATATTTTGATATCCTGCTTAGTTTTCGAGATATTCTGTCTCAAATGTGAAATGGTTTTGGTTGAAATTCAGAAGAAAAAATTATTCAAAGTCAAATTTTATGATGAATTTTTATTTAAAAAGACGAGACAAATAAAAAATAAAGAGTAAAATTTTTCGATATTTCACCTAGTTCTCGACATATACTGTGTCAAAAGTGAGGTGTCTTGAGTTGAAATGCAGAAGAAAAATTTCGCAAAAGTCAAATTAAATGATGGATTCTTATGTAACACGACGAAAAAACTCGATAATAAGGAATAAATGTTTTCGATATCTTGCTTAGTTTGGGGGATATACAACATCCAAATTGAGGGGTTTAGGTTTGGATGCAGGCTGGACCAAAAATTAATTCTGTCAAAGCCACAATGATTACATGGTTGACATGCAGAATGGATATTTCAGTTTTATTACTACCACTTGTGGTTAGTCTGAAATGTGTCCTAGACCAGAAAAAAAGTAAGAGGACCCACTCTAGGGATGAGCAACCCAGACATTTTGTAGGCTGGTACCAGAAATAAAATGTTTATTCAGTCACCTTAATGAACATTCTCTTGATCAAGATGTGTTGTCTAATTTCACAGCCCTACTTATTAGGACAATTGTAAAAAAATTATCTCTCAGTTAGATTTAGATACGGGGGGGGGGGGGGGGAGAGAGAATGTTGTACAAAAAAAAAAGAGACTAAATTAGAAACACATTCCCCAAATTGATTTTGTTCAAAGGCCAATAACTTCTTTATTTATGAAGCCCATTTTTATTTCTGCATGAACCTGTTTCGACATAAATAGATGAGAAAGATTTCAAAATCGGTAAAAATAACCTAAGTCAATGGCCTGAAATAGCTATTTAAAAAATTAATAAAACTCACAGCTTCTCACATAACAGTTAATTTCATCATCCATTGTCAGTATAATCAGCAACGTGACGAAAGAAATCGTAATAGTAAATTCACTGAATCGCGAAGTAAAACACGCCCCTTTAAATCTCATTTTAAACACTCGTTAAAAAATAATGCTAGTCTATTATGTGCAAAATAGCAAGGTTTGCTGATTTTCTACACTACACCAAGAAAAATTTGAGAACAAAGTCATCCCATTGAGAGCTATGACTAAATATTTATAGACGTGCTGCAAAGTTTGCGGTGTCTACCGCTCACTTCAACAACGATAATTACAATTCAACTTACTTATGAAATGATATTCCAGGTTCTTTCCTATCTGGCCTATTTGTGCAACCCTACGCAACACAAGCTGACATTTTTAAACACTTATACACAATACTAAATGAAATAATCACTGCATCTACCACAATGTGAACACCTTAATTGTTGGGAAGCGCCATATGGTTGCTGCCGGTGCTGCCACCATGCGGGAGAGTTTAGTGCTTGCTTCACCGATTTAACGTCACTTCTCCTCCATATAATTCCTTCCTCCATGGTTTAGGTAGGATTAGTATTGTCTTTGGAGAGTCAGAGAGGAAGAGAGACGTGCAGAAGCAAGCACATAAAAAAGTCTTGGCGTGAGGTGCGCTGTGGTGTAATTTTAGGAGAGAAATGTATTAATTGGTGATGTTTGTAATACGGTGTTAGAGTTGTGATATTAAAGGTGAAGTATACCTATGTACTATCGCCTTTCATTTAGTCGTTGCCAAACTTATAAAAGTTATTTAAAACCGTTGCACTTAACATTACGGGCCGGGTTTCAAGCAAAGATATTCTTGGAACCGAATTGTTCCTTTATTAATTAACATTTTGGAGCTAATCCTCCCAGTACGCCCTTCTGAGCGTACAAAACTGGATATAACCTCCCAAATGCATTAGCCTCACACAGTAATTAGTTTTACTGTTATGTGAGAAGGGGAGGTTACATGTGGCTTACCCTGCCAGGATCTAAAGTTTTTGTGAAGCAGCGGATTGTATGTGGACCAGGTTGTCAGAATTGGTAAAGCAGCAGAATTTGTAAGTTAAATTCAAGGATAACAAGAGATTATTGTAAAAGAAGTTAAAAACTAAATTTGTAAAAGGAATCTAGTAGAATGTTTACCTTAAAATTAGGCGTCTGTGGATATCTCGTAATTAATAAGGCAGAGAAATAAAAGTAAATTATTGAACAAAAAGGGGGGCATTTATTTTATAAGTAATTATATAACTTTTTTTTCTATTTGTATGTGTGTGTTTGGATTTAAATTTCAGCTCTGTTCTGGAGTGGATTTATTCTGTTCTGCATTTCTGAAATGTTTTACAGAAGCTACAAAGAATAGTAGTAAGTAAAGTTGGTTTCTTGGTTTCTCTGGTCAATGTTATCGGCGTTGATATCAGTGTGGTACTAAGGGTATTAATGATTTAATTTGATAAACCAGGAAATGTTGTGAGTTAAAAGAATTTCTTGTTGTTCCAAATAATTTTTTTTTTCTGTGTGTTGGGTACGTCAAGGTATTTTTTTTTGGATAAGTATGGCAAGTAATTACGTTGATTTAATGAAAATGAATGTAGGAAGTGATTTCGAAGATACAAGTGAAATGTCGGGTTGGCGGACAGACAGTACTGGTGCAATTAGTCTAAATGTGGGAGATGCGAGCAATGATTTGCAAGGTCCGACAAGAAATACTAGCAGTCCTAATGGCGAATCCGAGGTAAAGAGGGTGGATGAATATTTTGATAATAGCAGTAATGATCAGAATGTCGAGCTAATGAATGGATGTAATATTAATGGGGGGGAGAGAATATCATGATGATGGAACGATCTCACCAGAATTAAGCCGGTCACTAAAAACTCGAGAAAGGAACCAGGATACCCAATCATTAATGTCGTTTTTGATGAAAATGGAAAAGAAACTAGAAAAGGCAAATCAAGAAATGAAAACAGAATTTGGAAAAGGGTGGTTAGAAATTAATGAAAGGATCGATTTGAGTCAAAAGAAGACCGAAGAAGGATTACTATCTGTGAGGGATGAATTAAATAAATTTCAAGAGAAATGGAAGCAAGAAGTGAAAGCAGAATTAAACAATTTTCAAGAAAAGGTACAACGAGAAGTTGCGGTACTGGTGGAACAGGGTGTGCGAAGTAACAATGAGAAACAGTGTGCGGTTATTGAAGACGTTAAGAGAATTGTTGCTGAGAACCAAAGAAAATGCAAGGAGGAATTAAATGCTGTAAATAAAAATATAGTCTCTGTAGAGCTTGGTATAGCCGAGGGGAAAGAAGAAACTAAGGAGAAATGGATCCAGATCGAAAATCAAGCTGTTAAAATAATGAGAATATTGATAAAAAATTAAATGGCTTGAAAAATGAAATTGAAAACATTGGGTGTAGATATAAACATGTGGAAGAAAGATTAGAGAAGGTGGAGCGAAAACCAACAACCGTAGTTAGTGGGGCGATAACTACGAGTATTCAATCAATTTTACCGGAAGCAATATTCAAGCCATGTGGGAAAATCCATCCGGCAGATTTCGTAAAAATATATGCTAAAGATTTGCCAGAAGAATGGTCTGATATAGAAAAGATTCGTTTCGTGAAGAGCAAATTGAGAGATGAAGCCTTTTCATGGAGCTGCGAAGCAGCAGTTGATTGCTATAATTACGACGAATTTTTGAAAATGTTCCGGGACAAGTTTTGGTCCTATACAAAAACAAAGAAAAGTAAAGAGCGAATTTTATAATGCTCGACGGTACAGTAGGAGCGATGGACGGATGAGAGAATTTTGTGAATTGATAAGCTAAGACTTGAAATATTTGGATCAACCTGTGGGAGACGTGGAGCAAATAGAGATCTTGCTGCAGAAATTGCCTCGACCAGTACAGGACAAGTTAGTGATTAACCAGTGGGACAGGATGGATGAATTTTTAGATGCGCTTGAACGGATACACCGTTGCAATGAAGTGTACGATAGCAATACGGAGAATTATCGAAATGTTGGATATGGAGGTGAAAGGAACGGAGGTAGATTTTACAATAGCCGTTCACAAAATTGGTCACAGAAGGGAAATAGTGGTTATGGGAGAGGAGGCGCGCAAGTGCATCAGCAGGGCAAAGAGAATGTGCGGCAATATGAAAATAATACCCACAATGGAAATAAACCTAGCCATAGCTTTCACGAGCGTAGTAATCAACAGCCGCAATATAGACAAGCAATGTATTTACAAAGCAAGCATCAAAGGAAGCACAGAGGGCGGAAAACTCAAAACCCCAACTGTGAGAGAAGGGGAAGATATCTAGTGAGCCATTTAATGTTTGTGCTATGGAAAATCTTGGTGCAAAAAATATTTATGAGAGCAAGGAAACAAGTAAGGGAGAGTATTTAAAATGGTGGAAGTGTTTAAATAATATGGAAAATCGCAAGTGTGAGCCCGAATTAATAAGCCACGAAAACAACTGGAAAGGCGATGAATTATCGGAGTTGTGTAGAATCGATTTGTGCGAGGAAAGCTATAGAAAAGAGGAAGTTGAATTTGAGGATAATCATGTGAAAAAAAAAAAAAAAAAAAAAAAAAATAAAAAATGGTCCTGTAAAGAATATTTCCACGGAAGATGAATCCGAGCGGGATAGTACCGAGCTACCATTAAACCAGTACGTGAGCGAAGAAGATTTGTCCAAGTTGCGAAAGCGAAGATTGTGAAGAAGAAAATGACGAGGATAAAATAAGAATATTTTATGTGCGATGTTTCAACGAAGAAGTGAAGAATTCGAAGGTATCTCAAAGAAGAATACTAGAAAACATAAAAAGTGGGAGCTATAATAAAGTGGAAATGTCTACGGGGCAAGATGATGACAAGGTCGCGGTGCATTCTGAATTCAACAAAAGCGGAGATGGCGAGAATGTTTTGGTCCGAGGTGCAAAGCGGGAGACGCAGCAACAATTAAAGATGAATAACCTAAGAAAGGAAGAATTACACGTGGATGAATGGGCACACAAAGAAATTGCAAATGATTTATTAAAAGAGGAAATTTTCGAAGCTGTAGAAGAAGAAATACGACAGCCTTTACTCAACGTGAAGATATTTGGCACTGAATGTCAGGCTTTAGTCGACACGGGAAGTGACCTTACGGCAATATCGCAAGCATTGTATGAACACGTAAAAGGAAAGCACAAAATTACTGAAATGCCTATAAATTATGTACAGATTATGGGGGCAACTGGGAAGTTGAGCAAGCGGTTAAAAATTCAAATTTGGATGGAGTTAGAGATAAATGAAATTAATATAGAGCACAGATGCATCGTAATACCCGGTCTAAATGTAAACTGTATATTGGGTATAGATTTTTTAATGAAGTATCGAGTTACCATTGATTGTGGCAAAGGAGAAATTAAAATTTTAAATGGATGGAAGAGAACAACTGATAAAATTTTGGCAAGAAGTAGTGAATGATTCCGGAATTTTGGGAAGTATGAAATTACATGCGCTACAACAGATATATACTGAGGAAGATGATTTTAATGTTGCTGATAGGTTTGAAGAGGATAATAATTTGTCGCGTGATGTTAAGATAAGGGACAAAATACACGATTTGGAAAATATTACTTGGAAGCAGAAAGAACAATTAATAGAAATTTTGGAAAGAAATGTGGACAGGTTCTCCGATTGCCCTGGTGTGGTGAAGAATTTTGAATGTAAGCTAAAAATTAAACCGCATGTACCGTTTTTTGTGAAACCATACCCAGTGCCTTTAGCTAAAAAGGATGCTGTTGATCGAGAGATAAATAAAATGTTGCGCTGGGGTATTATTGAGAGGAGCGATAGTCAGTATAATAGTCCATTAATCGTTGTCGGGAAGAAGGATGGTTCGGTAAGATTAGTTTTAGATGCAAGAACACTAAACAAAATCGTAGAGAAGGAAACGGATAGACCTGAAAGTTTAGAAGAAATGTTACAAAAATTTCATGGTGTAAAATACTTAACAAGTTTGGATTTAACAGCGGGATATTGGCAAGTGCCTCTGGCCGAAGAATCGCGCAAGTACACTGCATTCCTGTATGGCGGTAAATCTTACCAATACCGAACTGTACCTTTCGGACTAAATATTTCTGTTTCGGTGTTTATACGGGCACTAGATCAAGTTCTTGGGGAAGAGTTGTTAAGCAAACTTTCTATATACGTCGATGATATTCTGGTCAGTTCTACTAATTGGGAAGACCATTGTAAGACGCTGGAAGATGTTTTTGAAGCTTTAAGAAGAGGGGGCATGACGTTAAAATTATCTAAATGTGATTTCGTTAAGTAGGAGTTAAAGTTTTTGGGACACAAAATAAATTCTGAAGGAATATTGCCTGATCCAGAAAAATTAGCAGTGATTGAGAAATTTCCGATACCGCGAAATAAGAAACAATTAAAATCCTTTTTTGGTTTATGTGGCTTTTATAGAAACTTTGTGACCAACCAATCATTTAACGACCCACATCTAAATAAGCTGATCAAGAAGAATGCGATCTGGATATGGACGAAAGAATGTCAACTTGCTTTTGATAAAATAAAACAGGAGCTAATCAACAGTAAAATATTGCACCATCCGAATATGAATTTACCCTTTTATATGGAGTCTGACAGTTCAAATTACGTACTTGGTATCCATCTTTTTCAAGTAGAAAATATTGATGGCAAGGAGGAGCTGAAATCGATAGCGTTCGCCAGCCGATTACTGAACAAGCACGAACGAGCGTACGGGGTATCAGAAAAGGAGGCGTTATCATTTGTATGGGGTTTTCAAAAATTCAAATATTATCTATGGCGGCACCGAACAGTGATATTCACGGATCACAAGGCATTAACGTTTCTACAAGAATGTAAGTTATTACATGCAAGACTAACTCGATGGGCTTTATTTCTTCAGCAATTTGATTATGAGATACGGTATATAAAAGGAACAAACAATAAGGTCGCAGACGCTTTGTTACGCCTGCCGACGGGACTCAATGCCACAGACGAAATATTGGATTCAGAAAGAATATGTAAAATTTATTATATCAAGGGAATCTCTTATGAGAAAAATGTTAAAATTATTTGTAGAAATATGAGAAGGAAGCAGAATGAGGATGAATGTTTGAAAATAGTAAAACAGAATTTGGGAAGGAAAGATGACAAAAAATTAGAAAAGTATTACCGAGTGTATGACGGTGTATTGTTTCGTAGAAAAGAAGAAACGTCAGAAGACTGGAAGGTTTGTTGGCCGGAACCGTTTATAGATGTTATAATTGATTATACACATGCAGGCTATGGACATTTCGGCGCGGAAAAATGCTATAGGAAATTGGCGGAAGTAGTAATTTTTGACAATATGCGCAGACGAGTAGCAAAAAGACTAGCTTCTTGTGACTTGTGCCAACGTGTGAAAGTATCGACGGTAGCGACAAGAAATTTTATGCGGAGCATATTACCAGAAGAAGTTTTGGAGTTAGTAGCTGTTGATTTATTCGGACCACTGCCGAAATCAAAATGGAATGTTGCGTATGTTTTTGTAGTATTGGACGTTTTCTCTAAATTCATAAGGTTGTATGCTTTAAGAAAGGCTACCAGTAGAGCAATAATTAAGAAGTTGGAGAGAGACTACTTCGAGAAAATAGGACTTCCAAAATCATTGCTTTCAGACAACGGAAGTCAATTTACGTCAAAAATATGGGAGATTTGCATGCAAAAGAATAATATTCGTCATATAAAAATTTCGGCCTATCATCCGGCTTCAAATCCTGCGGAGAGAGTAATGAGAGAATTGAGTAGATTTTTTAGGACTTACTGCAGTCAACATCATTCTAAATGGGTTAAATATTTAAAGGATTGCGAAGACATAATAAATAGCATACCAAGTGAGAGCACGGGATTTTCGCCGCACCGTATTCTATACAATGAAAATCCACCTAACATAATAAAAGAAAACATGAAATTTCCTCCCACAAAAGAGGTTGAACGTGAAGAATTATTAACACTAATTAGAGATAGGATGAAGAAGAACGCTGAAGAGCGGCAAAAGAGATACAACAAAGGGATCAAACCGACCGAGTTTGAGGTTGGCGACTTGGTTTTGGTGAGATCACGAAAGAAATCGTGCGAACAAAATTCTGAAATAAAAAAGTTTTTTAAGATCTATTACGGACCTTTTAGGGTTGTGGAAAAACCTAGTCCTAATGCTTACGTATTAGCTTATCCAAGGTCTAATAAAAAATTTGGACTAAGAAATATAGTGGACCTAAAATTATATAAATGTAAATGACACAAGAAGGTAATAGTAGTTATGTACTATATGGTTTGCTAAACAATTTTACTATGGAATGAACTGAGCATTGCTAGTAAAGTTAACTTATGATGACTGTGTAATTAAAATTGCCAGAAGCAGGTGTAACATGTGAATGTATTGTGAGATGATTCACACTGGACTAGTAGCAAAAGGAATGCAGATGGACAAGGGGTATAATACATTTCGACAAATGAATACTGTTTGGTGGCATAGAAGTGGTGTGACAGCATTGCATTTGTCTCAATGTGGGGGCATATGCAACCTTTAGTCTCCAATCTATATATATATATTATTAATTATATCTTGGTATTAAATAATGATTAATAATTAAAAATGTAAATACTATGAAATTGTAAATATAACGAGTTCCACAGACGCTTTTAATATTGTACTGGGGTAGTTGTAAGCTCTTAGGTTTAGGTAGGATTAGTATTGTCTTTGGAGAGTCAGAGAGGAAGAGAGACGTGCAGAAGCAAGCACATAAAAAGTCTTGGCGTTAGGTGCGCTGTGGTGTAATTTTAGGAGAGAAATGTATTAATTGGTGATGTTTGTAATACGGTGTTAGAGTTGTGATATTAAAGGTGAAGTATACCTATGTACTATCGCCTTTCATTTAGTCGTTGCCAAACTTATAAAAGTTATTAAAACCGTTGCACTTAACATTACGGCCGGGTTTCCAAGCAAAGATATTCTTGGAACCGAATTGTTCCTTTATTAATTAACATTTTGGAGCTAATCCTCCCAGTACGCCCTTCTGAGCGTACAAAACTGGATATAACCTCCCAAATGCATTAGCCTCACACAGTAATTAGTTTTACTGTTATGTGAGAAGGGGAGGTTACAAACCAAGGTAAGTTTAGCTTACGAAACGGAATGGTTAGCAGGATATTAATATTACTTCGCGAGTCACTAAAAGTGGGTGGCGAGGGGTGTATTACACCAATCCTAATGTGTAACCATTGGAGCATAGGACGGGATATACGCGCCCACGGGCTATTTATAGGAGTCAAAGTTTAAGTTTACTTCTTACTATTCCATTCCCTAATGTCTCGTGGAAAAAATGAGTACAGAAATAAATCTGTTCTGGCCTGATTTCTCTTATCTTATTTTCACGGTCATTCCTAAATATGAATGTTGTTGCTAGTAATACTTGTTTGCTGTCATTCCAAAACAAGTCAGCCGTGAATTTTTCAATTAGCTTCTGTCGAGAGCAACGCCTTCGGTGTTCCAGATCTTCCCAACCTATTTCTTCAACATTGCACTTACACTTTATTTCGATTTTTTTACGATATATTTCCGAATGTGTGGACGGCACTTAATTTTGCTAACTACACCTGTAACTGTCGCTAAAGGAGACTGAAGTTTCAGTAAATTAAAATGTATTAAAACTTATTTCCGGTAAACTCGGACTCTAGATAGACTTTTAGATCTTTAAATTTTTTTAATTATAAAAAATGATATTGCCAAAGGGCAAAAACGAGGAAGTTGACAATCTAGGCCTTTTGGTTATGAATTTATTTCCTCATTTGTTTTAAGCAGTTTTCTTAAAAACTATGTAAATTTTTCGTACACGTGACGTGAGTATTGCGTACACTACAGTAGCGTAAATTAAAGTTTTCAAACATCTAGTGGTCATTTTCACTGTTGTTTCTCATTCGTACCATTGCTATCCTGTACACCAACCTTTGTGAAGTTTGAGTTATTATTAATATATAAAGATTGTTTTCTGTCCTCGGCATTGCTTGATTGGAATTCATAACGCACTCATATACGTATTGGAATCCCACGGAAACTACTTTATCCTAAGCCATCCAGCGACGTGAAACTGTAACAAATATTAAAGAAAACAAATTTTTAAGTTTGTAATTTTAGTAGTATGTAAATAATTAATGTTATCTTCAATCTGTCTAAATGGACACCTTAAACACGAATAAGCGAGTGCACATGAGAGGCGCCACAATGAGATCTCGCACCACCTGAAAAACTTGCTAGGGCCGCCTCTGTATGTAGTTGAAAATGGCAATAAAACATTAACTGCCATGTCGGAGATAGCCGAATATTCATTCCTTATTGCTAGCCAAAACGTATCTAAAGGAACTTCGAGAAGCCTTAATTTCAAAGTTCTGTCAGCTTTTATATCTGCGAGTTCCTCTTGAATATTTATTGGAAGATGTTCCGAATTTGCAACGAATGGATCACGAACCCAGTCGAAATCTTCAACACTTCCTCCAAATTACTTTTTGAATCTCTGCTGCAAGGCTTCTAAATGTTCTTTAATTAAGTCCATCACCATTTTATTACCGTTATCAAGTGACCATACAGTCGGGAACATATCACACTACCCATTTTCAATCCTCTGTAAACACAAATCCTGCTTGTTCTCAGATCCTTTAATATTATCCATACTAACAAGAATATTTTCGTTCCTACCTTGCATTTTGATGTTCAGCTCATTCAAGTGTACGAAAATGTCGGAAAGATATGACAACTTACATACCCATTCGCCATCTGCGAATAAATCCGCGTACTTGTGTCTTTCAACAATAAAAAATGCCTGAACCTCTTCTCTAAGTTCAAATATTCGCGTTCAGCACCTTTCCTCGTGACAGCCAACGTACTTCTGTATGTAGTAGGAGTGTAGTGTGTTCCGAACCCATTTCCTGACATAAAACGGAAAATAGTCTCGAATTTAGGGGCCGCGATTTTATGAAGTTCACGACTTTTACTACTTCGTCCAGCACATCTTTCAGAGAAGGTGGCAGAGACTTAGCAACAATGGCTTCGCGGTGAATGAGACAATGATCTCATCGTTCGTTGGGATTTAATTCGCTTACTTTAGCTTTAAATCCTTTGACTGGGCCTGTCATACCAGCCGCTCCGTCTGTACAAACACTAACGCAATCCTTCCATATTAATTCATTAAGGAGCAAATATTCATCAGTCAAACAAAATATTTCTTCACCGGTATTATGCTCTGGAAGTTCTTTGCAAAAGAAGAAATTACTTACAATTACATCTCCATCGATGTAGCGAATGTAAGCCAGAAGTTATGCATGGCGACTAATATCTGTGGACTCGTCGATCTGAGGTGAAAACTTTTCACCGTTGTTGATTTTCTTCCTCATAATGTCTTCAATATCACGAGACATATCAACAACTCGGCGGCTGATTGTGTCAGCAGAAAGAGGAATTTTTCAAATTTCACTAGGATATTCTAAACCCAGAACTATTCTCACCGTATCTTCACAAACAGGTTTTAACAGCGTTTCTTGGCCTTTACGATAAGTTCGGCTGCTTATAACTAGCTTTCTGTACTTTTTCTGAAACACGTACTGTAACGATCATGAAAGTTCTTTGTTTTTTCTTATTTTCCAACAACCTACGAAAATAATTGACATCTTTATTTGACAGAGAAGAATTTACTGGGAACCATTGCAGCGTTGCTGAGTTTTTCACCACAAACGATACATTCGGGGATTGGGTACGTTTTTTTTCACCACACCAAGAAAACCCATAGGATAAGTAATTATATTTCCGGTGCATTATCTTTTGTTTCTTTCTTTCTGACTCAACGCTTTCATCAGTTGCACTCATAGACGGATCACTCCGCTCAAAGGATTTGTCCATCTTGAAGAAATAAAAGTCTGCTAATTGTAATAGAAAATATCAAGACGAACTACTAACACAGTTTTCAGAGCACAGCTATGATAGAACTGAAGTAGTTGTAAGAACCGGGATTTATACACTTCAAAGAAGTCACATATACGGTGCCGATTGTTTTTACAGTGATGTCTAACAATGCAGCGGTGCAACGGTACAGGAAAAAAGTAGTATTGTTGGAGAAGCACGAACACCTACAACTTAATAAAATAAGGCTTGGTAAGTTCCGCTAATCCCAGCAGTTTAGATTGAGGGAAAAGCAAATACACAGAACATGCGGTAAATATAACGAAACTTCAAAGCGCAGTGGTAGAGGCGAGGAATAAAAATATTTAAAAAATAAATTAAAAAAAACTAATACCAAGTATGAGTAAATTATTAACATTTAATTTCTTAAAATACGACTATACGTAGCAATTCGCGGCACATGAAACTAAAATGTAATTAATAAAAAAATTGGCAATTAATTCCTTATAACTGGTAAAATTTCGTGGCACACCTTTCACGGCACACCGGTTGCGGACCACTGGTCTAAATAACATGGCGTAATCCACTTACGGAGTGGTTAGCTATCACTTGGCTGCCCATTTCCCAGGATAATTGGTAGCTTACATTTGGGCGAACCTGTCGGGATAACTCACATTTGGTTACCAACGAAAAGAGTAGCTTACAACCTTATATTATCCCCATAAGCTCGTGGCGATAATGAACCAGCAGTTGGATGGTTGGCACTTTATTATCATGAATTATCTTGCAACGCTACTTGTGTAACCTTCAGAAGACTATATATTACTCTACATACAACCAACAATCAACAT
>JARYHS010006787.1:0-25010 GCA_031002005.1 Vandiemenella viatica
TTTTAAACTTAATCAATCGTTTAGTGAGTCGTCGAAATTTAATTGATGGAGGTTTTCTTCAAAACTTTCCTGTCTATCTTACATTTGTATACTGAGATGATCATGTGTCTTTTTGCTCGAAGCTTTTTAAGATACAGATAAGAAAATGATGCAAAAGAGATTTCACATCACATAGTTAACTCATCTTGTTCTTCATATAGATTATACAAAATACGATCTTAATCACAGTTTTTCATCCTGTTTACACCCTTCAATATGCAGCACTGTTATGATGAATTTATTTTTTGATACGTTTCTAACGACACACAAAATGATCACCAGAACAAGAATGTCACTGTCAGCATTATACTGACTACGACATCGAGCAACCAACATATGGGAAGAATAGCTGATTGCATTGCACGCCCGCAGTCAACTATGAAATCCTACGTAGAATACATTTCACAATTGAAAGCAATCATTTTACCTGGAAATACTTGTCTCGATGGCCTCAATTTCCCTCTGGCATTGCACTTATCGTCACTGAGAGAAGACAGGATAATAACTATGATCCAGTTTCTTTATCTGCTATTGTCTTATTTCTTGTGTTACTCGAACGGGTTAAAGATAAGTAGACTGCGTGTCTCCTCCCGTTGTTTCGCTTTAATCTCTACAAGACGCAACAAAAACAAACTGACCAAATGCGACATATCTGACCAGATTTGCTAGATTAAAGTATCATCTGATCAACTGAGAACAAATAATTTCGGATTAACTTCATGTTTGTAATTGAAGTTACTTTACAATCACGCCTTATATTGTCAAAGAGCGCAAGCAAAATATTTTGATTTTTGTCGAGGAGTATAGCACATAAATCATTTAGAGTAATATTAATGCGTTGTGTCAGTGTAAATTAGGAAAGGTTTATGGATCGAAACAAGGCGACCACCAAGCTCTTATAAATATATTAACATGATTTAATGATTAAAACAGGATTAATGTGAAACACAGCACATTCTGTATTGGCTATTTCCTTTTCTACTGCTTTTCTCCTAACAATAACCATGTTAGACATACAGGAGTAAGCAACAGTATTCATGTAAACGCAGAAATGCAGGCAAGGAAGTATTATTACTTGAATAAGTGCAAGTGTATAAAAGAAAAATTAGAGATTTATTTATAATCTAACAGCAATGTAAGGCGTACTACTTTCTGTTTCTTAAATCACGATTATGAATTCAAGAGTCAAAAGATGGAACAGGAAAGGCCCAGTGCTGAGCAGGTTTCATTAGTGTGTACTCTTAGTCACCGCATAGTGCGACACTGCCGGCTAACAAGTCCTGCACGACGACACAGGACTCTGCAAAACCACAGGAAGGACGACGTCAAGGTGCACCACTTGCACTTGGATTCTGTTCAAAGAAGTTCGTGAATGATAATTTGCATCGGAAACTCGTTTAAGGATTATGTAAGAGATAAAGGATTTAACTAAATCATTACGTTAAATTCGAACAAAACTCAAACGTAACTCAGGAACAGAAATAAAGCTTTGGGGGCGTTTGGGATTTATGTGACTTTGCTCCTGATTGACACTCATATCTTTTCGAATAGGAAATAAGAACGAATGGAGGGCTGGTGTCTACAATCTTCTTTACTGTGAAAACGTCTGCCACAAACTTTAATCGATTATAAGCTTCCGTGTACTCTACTGTATGCTGATTTAAAATCAACATCAGACAAGAGGTGTTGCTTCGCCCTGATTGGCTCAACGGTACATCGCGTGTGTGGTAAAATTTAGCCTTTTGAGCTGTACGTACAATATAAAATCACAGTTTGAATATCTGTGTACTCTTTGACGTCACTGCAGAAGTTTTTACGTAAACGATAAACAAAAATGTAATATTATTATCATTTTAAAAAAAGAGAGAAACGTAGTAAACGAAATTTTCTGTCTGTTGTAGGAGAGGATGATTTTTTAAAAATATTTTCTATAGCATATCGAACGAAAATACATTTTCCCAAATACATATGGAACAATTAATCAATTATAAGCTACCTAGATTAAAGAACTATATTTTAAATGACGTTTTGTGAATTGTCTATTACTACGGGCAACAGACTTCCAAACAAAGCATACTGTAAATTTAAAGTTGATTCCATCACAATTAAATAATGGAGTATACGTAATTCGTTAATCCCAACTCTCGTTACGAAACAGTAACCGAGTGTTCCAGAATCAAATAAAAAGAACCGCCACTGCTATTATGAAAATTACATGTCAATAAGACTTAGAAAATCATTATCACTAACAGAAAGTAAAAAATGAACAGAATTTCGTTTTTCACTGAATAGTGAAATAACTGCAGCTTTAAAGCACGTTGTAACAGTTATCGAACCAATCCGAATTTTCTCTGTATGTTCTACTGAATAAGTTGCCATTTGTCAATAAAGATTAAAAGATTATTGTACATACTCTTGTTACTCATGAAAATCAATATAAACTAGATGATATACACTTGGGAGCAACTTTTAAGCTGATAAGAAGTTAAGAAAATATAAATTTTGATTGACTTCAGACATTCACAGATTTGGTGACGATAATTTATATAACTGGCAGAAATTTCGAGGCAGTACAGGATCCATTACACAGAACAGCATCGTTAAATTAAACCAAAAGACAATAATAATGTTCCGTATAAAGAAATTCGCTAACTTGTCAATTATTTCAGCAAGGCTTTTCGCAAAGAGAAATATTACGGGAATGCAAAACTACGAAATGAAAATAGTAATTTCTACCAGTAATATCAGGAAGGAATAAGAAAACTGTTATAAAGGCTTGGTGGACAAGCGAGTATCTATCTGGTTTTCAGTGAGGCTTAATTTACAACAAGAAACAGCATCCTGAAGTTTACGTCGGTTCTCGACATAAACGTAGAACTGTCTAAACACATCATTTCTTATAAGAAATTACTGTATACGACGTAAAATGTTATTTAAAAGTATATGATAAAATCACAAAAGGATATGAAATGTTGCATTCTCAGTATGGTTCACTACAAATCAAATATTAAAAAAAAAATAGTAATAAAAAATAAAAGCTGCTATAAAATTGCTGTGGTTTTTAAGTTATAAGAGCGATAAAATATTAAACATAAGTAGAACACCGAGACACTGATTGTATGCAGCTCCGAAAGCAAAACTCACAAATTTTTCATGCTATAACTACTTGAGGATAGAACGTATATAGTATGACGTGTTATTTTCTCACCTGCAAACACGTTTGTATACAACGAACTTACGAAATTCCAAACATTAATGAGTTCAGTCATATAGTACAACTCTACGGTAAAAAAGATGAGAACACGAAAGTAAGTAAGAGAAATTGTTGCAAAGTATTAAGGAAACCAATATGCAAGAAGAAAAATCTAGTTTTTGCGGTTGAATCTGTTGTTGAAGTTTGTAAATAGCAAATAATAATAAAAAAAGATTAAACAACGATGTAAAAATCAAGGGCACTTAACTACCTGTTACACAAGAAATTACTTACGAATAACTGATAAGAGTTGGCATATGCCTAATAACAACTTACTTTGTTTTTACATTTACGATGCACTTAGTACAACTCACTGTTATGAAATGATAATCCGCATGATCAGGTTTGAAGGAAACACAGGAACTTAAGCCACACGATGCGCTACACCAAACGCAGTCAGCAATTGTTGGCAGCAACACAACAAATATTCTCAAAACTCGAAAAGGCTTTCTGTGATGCAGGAAACACAGAAAAGAATAAAGTGCAAAGAATTCCAGTAAGTCCGGTCATAACTTGCTATATGTAGCACCAATACTAGTCTGAAGCAGTAAGTAGGACGAGGTCAGGTATAAGCAACTACTATTGCCCCAATGACAATCTACAAACGCCAAAAACCACTCACAAGTCACTGTATGATCACAAGTTATTTCTACGCTTACGATGTATTTAGTATAACTCACTCTTAGAAAATGATAATCCATAGAATGAGAGTTAAACGAAAGAAAGAAAGTTAAGCCACGATGTCGTATAGCAAAAACGGAAAATGCAGGTAGCAACTGTTGGCAGTAACAAAAAAATAAGCTCAAATTTCGTTAAGACTTGCTGTGAAGTATGGACCACAGAAAATAATAAATAGTGCGAATACTTCCAGTAACTGTCAGTCATAATTAGCTACACCTATACACAGAAGCAATAGTAGGCTGAAACAACAAGGAGTAAGGTGTCAGTAATAGGCAACGACAACATCTACAAACACTAACACCAATATCGTGCATAAACGTCGACAAATATCAGGGAACAACAAGAATCACTGCAAGTGGCGTTGCCACACGTCACGGTAATGCATCACGACAGCGCGGAAAGCGGGCAAGCGCGAAGTCGCACCTGGAGGGACGAGCCAGAGCGCCAACAGGTCGTCGACGCTGGGTGCCGTGGCGTGACCGGGGGGCAGCAACGCCGGCGGTGGCGCCGCGACGCCGCCTCCGGGCGGTGGAAGCAGCTGCTGCTGATCGGAGGAGGCAGCCGCCGCCGCAGCCGCCGCCCCCAGCAGCAGCTGCTGCACCTGCAGGATGTCGACGAACTCCTGCGACGACGAGTCACTGTGGGAGTCGTCGCTGCGGCGCCGGCGTCTCATGGTCGCAGCAGCCAGCATGGCGCCCGGCCGGTCGGCAGCGGCGGCTCGGACGAATGCCACCCATGCCAGCTCAACAGCACATCACCGTCCGACCGCGGGCAGCGCTCAGCTGACACTGAGCCGTTCCTCAATGGGAGGAGGAGTCTCGGTAGGGGCGAGCGCGAGCGTGTGTGTGTGACAACTACTCACCGGCGACACCAACGCATTTCCCGGCCCGGCAGCGGCGTCGCGCGGCATGGGTGACGTCACGGCGGCGGCGTCACCAGCTGCTGGACGAGCGTGGGCGAGCGTCGGGGAGTGGTGGAAGTGGAGGAGAGGCGCTGCTGGCGTGCAGACCGCGACTAAGACGGCGGCTCAGCACGCGGCCAGGTGGCCGTCTCCCACCACCTCACCCCCCCCCCCCCTGTGGCGACCCTGATGCAACCTCTTTTTAAATCTCGCCTGCCTCCCCTCCAGCCTGCGCGGCCCCCTCTCCGTTTTGGCGTGGCGACGTGCTCTGGTGACGTCACGCCACGCCGCTCGGCAGCCTTCCCTGAAAGGTCCGTCCTCTCCCCTCACCTGACGGTTTGTTTTGCTAATTGGGAGCCTGGGTCTCGGTCGAGGTGAAGCCGTGGGCAGCCGCTAGCGGAAGGCGAGGGTGCCTTTTAAAGTGGACGCAACAGTGTTGGGGAGCCTTGGCCCTGCACTTGCTGCTGGCCTCGTATGGCAACTTCTTTAAGCATTCCACGTAGCTCAGTTGCCAATCGATAACAACGCGATGCTCCATTCTTCCGCATACGGGATAAGATTTTTATTTTCAAGAAGCAGTATTGGTGGAGGTTATGGTTTGCTAGAAATGCAGCCAGGAATGTTATAACAACGTAGACATTACGACAAAGTATTGGCTTTCAGGAATTTGGTATTTATTATTAACTAGCTGCTATCCCGAGTTTCGTTTCAGTAGTTTTTTAATGTACGGATTAAACCGATTATGTTACAGTTAACGCATCTCCATCGAAAAAAATTAAAAACCTTATTACTTCAAATAATTCAGTGCTCTTCGTACCCTTTTTTTCCATTTCATTCCCCCCAGCTAAAGGCTAGGAGGCGGGCTGCTGGGAAGTCATGGAGACTCTTTTCAGCCTACTAGTCTACGGGGAGGGAAGGCTGGCCGTGGCTTTGTAGGGAACCATCCCAGTTTCGCCTAGAGAGGCTGAGGAAAACCACAGAAAACCTCAGTCAGGATGGCCGAACCAAGTTTGACCCGGATCCTCCCGAATTGTAAGCAGCAGTGCGAAATTATACTGTTTAAACATAGGTTTTCGTGCCCTTAAAACTATTTCATTCCTCCCAGCTGAAGGCTGTTTCATGCCCTTAAACCACGACAAATAATATTATGCCCTTAAATTATTTCGACTGCGAAAAGTAAGTAAATGCGACCAGTGGTTTTTGTATGAAACATGTTCAACGAAGAAAAGAAATTAATTTCAGGACACTTTTATCTTAAATTTTTCAACTTTCCGACTTCGCATCTAAATAAAAAAATACCCTATTTTACCCGCGGACCATGGGCCGCTCAATAATCGAAAACCCATCAAGATTATACCAGTAGTCTTTTTTTCGGTTATAAATACAAAAATTAGTCTGCGATGTTAATGACATCATTACCATATTCAATAAGCAATGAAGAAAGTGTTTCTAGTAAAACTCTTACAGAAAGAGAAATAAATAAATGTCTTATCATGTGTTAGCGCTATCCTGGTAAACCTGTAGTGTAATGGGATTTAAAATTTAAAGCCAATCTCGATCATCGGTCGTTTTGCACGCAATTCACACAAAGAAAGCAAATCTTTCGTCAAAGGTGATGGATGATTTAAGTTATCGTAAAAATTACGGGTAAGAAAGGGGTTCGAATCAATATCTTCTTGATTCCTAGTCAGGAACCCTAACCAATGATCAGTCAAACTGCTCTTTCTGACAGTAGATTAAACGATGCAGAAAAATTAGAGAATGTGCGAAACATCTGGTTCCTGATTCATTTTCTAGCGGGATTCTATAAATGATGAGAATGATAACAATAGCAGAAAATAGGAGAGAATCGAGAGTATCAATTTTTTAGCGTTGTGATGTTTTTGGGATTGACCGTTTATACTGCAAAAGGGATAAACATCTGTGAAACTGATTTGTGCAGAGTGAGTCGCAACTCTTCATGAATCACTAACAAGAAATACGAGTTTTACGGAGCTAGTGGATTGCTGATACAATCCGTCTGACTTAAAACTTCCTTCCTCCAATTGAAGACATCACAACGGAAACCGCATATCCTCAACGCGTGTAACAACTAAAATTAGCATCATTTACAGAAAAACATCAGCGGAAATGTGACTCTTGTTTCCGCATTTGTAGTCTGAGCTGTTGACTCAAAGTTTAGGGCACTATCTTTCACTAAGAAGCAAACAGCTGACGCTACTTGCTATTCTTTCATTCTTGTAAGTTAATCAAAGCGGAAAACTTTTAACGCTATTGTAGTAGCAAATCTGAAATCAGTCAGCGCCTCTAATCTATGAACAGATAAGATAGTAATGCAGCTGTTTAGAAGTATACCAGAATATTTAGAGAACCACACGAACAGTGTGAACAAACTGCGCTGCATGAAGAAATGCCAGTAAAAAACGTTTTGTAAAAATAAATGTTCCATTAGGATTGTTACCATAGTATGCAGATCGTTCAGGAGTTTGGCACCGGTCATTTTTTTTTTTAGGGATTTACGGCTCATCGACATCGGGGTCATTAGAATCAGTGGAGGATCGAGGACAAGGAACAGAAAAAAGGTTGGCGATAGGATTTTGAAGGAACCTTCCCGGCATTCAGCTGGTGTGATTTCGGGAATCCATGGGAAACTGAAATCTGGTGGATGGCTGGATGGTGGTATGAAACCGCGTCCTTCCGAATGCAAGGTCTGAGTGTTACCTCTCATCTACCGAGCTCGGTACGCAGCGATAAACAAATGTTTATTTTTAATCGCTAAGCAACTGCCTGGATTGTGGACCAAAAACAATGACTGGACCAGCAGGATAAGAGAGTTTGTGATACACGATTCCTCTACAGTCTACACCAAATTCTGAATCAGACGTGTGGGTTAAATCCCAAATACCGTTTCATTGCGTAGTTAGTGGCGGCATTTGGCCGTGTTAATGGTAATTCATTGTATGGTGGGAAATTAGGTACACCATTTTGTTTTCGTAGTAAAAGTAAGCCTGTATTCGTAGGTTTTTAGCTAGTTAGAACAGCAGGAGATTGAACTAAGGACCCGAGTAATTCATTTTTGGTAATGTCTTCTGTTGTTATGCTAGTGCAATATCTTTTGGTAACGCAATAATTTTAATAGTAACTTAAAACCTGTACTGTAGGATTTATCACGTGGTCTATTGTTGGACAGATGTTTAAATGTTTGTCTATCTTTTTAAGCTATTTACTGACGCCTTTTACAAGATCATTTATATAACAACTCCTGCATTATTTGGCTAAATTTCCCGACTTCTAAAACGATGGGTCACTCAGGAATGTATAAATATTATGAGTGAAAAAATTAACAAATTAATTACAATTTCATTAACTATCCAAGAAACTTCAGTGGTATATTCGTAACTAATCCGTTGGATGAAGCTATCTAAATTTTCCTCCAGTTTTTGCATCTTATTTCTCCATGTATTCCAAAGTCAGGGAAATTTCTGGAAGTTATATTAGTGGAGACCACGTCCTATTTCCTTGTTATCCTTAGAACTTACTGAAATTTCCGCACATGCCTCAACTCGCACAAAAGACTTTTATAGCTATCAGTGAGTATATTAATTTACTATGTTTCTTAGCCATTTTCATCACTGACGTAAGAATATATTTCATTTTATAATGGAGAATGTATTCAAGTGATGAATTCATTGTAGATAATTCTACTATTAGGTTAATAATAATATAGGCTCTGTAAGTTATTCGATCTCTTTAACTCTTATGAATAACCCTTTCACAATAACGACGAGCGTTGCAGGACAGATTAGTTGTTTCTCAGAATAAGGAATCACGCCGGGTGCAGAGAACATCTGCTGTCTTTGTGGCGGACGTAAAAGGAGCTTGAGAACAACAGCGGCGGGCGAAGGTCGCGTGGCCAGCGAGTGGGTATATTATTTATGGCCGATATTGGCGCTGTGCTGCCTCCCGAAGGTTCGCCTGTCTATTTGCGGAGCCCGCGTGGGCAGCGCGGCCGCTACGTCACTGTGACGTGTCTTGTTGACTGCCAGCTGTTGGCCGGCCGCCTAGCCGAGGTGAGCCGAACAACCCCGAGCTTGCTCGAGCTTGCCTGAGAGTTCCTTATTGCTCGTTATATGGCGGGATTTCAGAGAGAGAACTTCCTCTAGGCGTACGTACCGGGGCTGCCCGCAGTCCACCATTTTCCGGTTATGTCATTGGTGTTTCGTTTGCTTCCAACGTGCGTTAATCCTAGCCACAGAGTAATGCCCAGTTGGTGAAACGGGAAAACGATGTAATCGCTGGCATCTGGCACTGTATTGCTGCGTGTGTGATTGCTGGTGACATTGACATATTTCCTCTTATCCATATGGAGCGCAATCGCAACGCAGTGCCTGTCAAACGTGATGTATAAGGTGTACGGAGAACTTATTTCCTGATTGAATAATAAGTAATTCCGTGTTGTGTTAATGAGCTGATGACAACGTTTCTAAGGGCTGCGTAATCCGGATGCGTCAAAAACTCCTGGCCTATAGCTTTAATCCTACCGGACTACAGTGAACCTAAACTTACGTAACATACACAATAGCGAGGGAAGGCCCGCTAGTCTCCGGCAGGTGCCGGCCTAACTGACCCTTCTCCGGTCAAGTGAATAATTCGGCTGGACAATCTATTGTGCCGCGAGATCCCCGCACCTAACGAAAAAGTATGGCAGATCAATGTGTGAATCATGTAACTGTGAAGTCCCAATCAACGTGAAGGTTACAAAATAAGAACAAGCTCTTTGGTGTGTTCTGGGTCCACATGTCTTAAGAGCTCACGGATTGGATTTCGACGGAGCTGGAAGGGATTCCTATCCGACATCGAGGAAGAGGAGCGATTTTCAGTAGGTCTTGTGGTGGTAACTAGCGGAAAGTGTAGTCACGTCATCGCATGGTCTTCGATTACAAGACTCTGAAGAGTACGGTTTGAGCCACCTCTGGCTTGTGGTACCTGTTGCTTTGGTCTGAAGGAAGCGACGCTTTGCTGCTGCTGTATAAACGGTAAAGACATTCAGCATTAAAAGAAACTCAGTGTTGCGCATTCCTCGACCCGTCAACGCCTCTGAGCAGAGTATCACTCTCCAACAATCTTTCTGAGCGTGTTAATAGCCATGAGCAACCTGATTTGATACGAGATGACTGTCATAATTTCCTATCAAACAGAAAATATTATTTTAAGTCCAAGACTTTATGGCGCCCTGTTTGAATTAAGATATAGAAATTCATTTCTATAAGCTTGTATTTGTGAACAACTTTACAAATTAGTAGAGGAATTTTCATGTTAGAAAAATTGAATCTTGATATAGCGCTTAAATTTCTCATAAAATATGTAACTGTTGTTTGCTTAGAATTAATGTCTTATGCCTCACGTTGTAAGACTCGGTGTTAATTTTGTTTGAACCCTTGATTTTCATGTATTAAATTAATTGTAAAGTGCACTGACGTCTGTAGGCATTCATTGTTGAATCTGAATAAATCTGTCAGGTTATGACTTTATATTAGTGGTGCAAGATAACATATCACTTTGCACCCTCTTCCTATTTTATAAAATCAAATGATTAAAATTATTAAATTGATAATAGCAACAAAATTATTAATATTAAAATTAATAAAATTTTAAATGGAATGCTAATAAATATAATTACCCAGCGAAACCCCCCCTACTACCACACACTTTAAACTTAGAAGTCAAAATTTGTCACAGGTTAATGACGGGTTGTGGACTTTGTGAATTCCAGCCGACACTATAATTCCAATGGTGAACTCTTCAGTCCCTCTTACATTGGAGTCGTCATATGGCTCAGCGGGAAGATTAATTTACGGGATGAAGTCACTGTGGAGAAACTGATTTCATGTTTGCAGTACAGAAGAGAGAGTGTGGGGACCTGAAATGATCAGGTACCGATCACAAAGGAGACAAGACAGATAATTCAACGGAGCAGATATTTAACTTCCGTCAAGTGCTTCTAACTTGGCAACGAGCTTTAAGCATGTGTTTACTTTTCAAACCTAGAAGAACTAATGGACAAACATAAATTTCAAGAAAACATAATCTCCATTATGAATGAAACGAGAAACTCCACTGCACACATCCCTCCAAAGGTTCTTTGCGATAAGGGCTAAAAAGTTTAGGTTGGCCAGATCTGTCGAAAAAAATATAATATTACCATAATTTCAGTTGCAAATATTAGACGAAACCATGTGCCGCATTTGCTGCTATTTCAAACAGGACCACATGTATGTGAAAGTCTCAGGGGACAGTATCGTTGGACCAAATACTTCAGATTGCTCAAATGAAGAACTATTTGTTCAGTATCTAAACCGTTTTACTGGGTACGTTTATTCTGATAAAATAAGACATTAATTTTAAGTGTCAATGGTACTTTTTGACAACAAGTTAATTTTATAACCATCGCTGTAGATTTTTATTCCTTAGCAGTTTCCTGTTCAAAAGTCATATACACTATATTTTAAAGAATATAAAATACTTTCTGATGGCTATTTTATTGATGCAGATGAATTGTGCGTGTATCGTCTTAGCAAATAAATGGCTATTTTTTAAATTTTTGTTAAGAGAGCCGAGGTACAAGCCAAGTAGCCAACAAATAATACCTCCCACTGCTGTAACTCCGCCCATAAATGTAGTATTGCAAATAATCACCATTATAACCCAACTACATACGGACGAAGTGTTGTACTTTAAGTCATGATGTTGCATGGGAATTCGGAATTAGTGCTCTTGTGCTTGGTACTAGCTATTTTTTTAAAAAAATAAATATCATTAGAATGTTGATACAATGCAGATTGATTGAAAATAATAATAGATTTGAAAATTATTAACATTTGCTTTTAAATAAAGTAATTGTAAAAAGTGATCGAAAGTTAAACACTTTCGCCTGATTATAAGAAGGTATGGGATTCCGTAGGTACAAAAACATATTAGGAAAAGTTCAGTATTGGGAAGGAGTATACCAGTTTTTTTGCAGGGGTAGTGAGTACAGTTCAAAAAGGTTCTAAGAAAAGGGAAGAATAGTTTACTTAGAAAGAAACAATACACAGAATTTGTATACTACGATAGGGAGGAGAGAAGTCTGAATAAACTGATAAGACTAATAATGTTCTTTGTTTAGAAACGTGCCTTTCAGGTAAATTATGTCTTGGTGTCTTTATCCTCGTAAAATAGCCCGGAAGCAACACAATCTTGTAACCGAATATCCTGATGGGTATTGGTCTGCGACTAGCTATTAGAAACAAATAGGCAATATGAGATAATTCTCTTATGTGTGCTAGACGGGTAGATAGATAATCCGATGTAGGTAATCGGGTGACTTCGTCCATATGTAGTTGGATTATAATATCGATTGTCAGCAAGACTACAGTTCTTATAGAGTTACAGCAGTGGGATGTATAACGAAATCGGAAAAATGTATGTACTAGCTAGAGGACACATCGACCTAGACTACACGTTGAGCTGGGTGAACATAATGAAACATACTTAGTGCTAAACTGGGAGCAGAATTAGTACGAAAAGTAAACGAATTAATAAGTCATAAAGAACAGAATAAATTTTCAGAACAATGCGATTGAAACAGGAAAGAAAATTTACTCAGTTAGGAAGAAAGCTATTAACGATTCGAGGCAGGTAAGAAATCAAAAACATATAATAGCAGGATGGAAGTTATTTAGAAATATAAGTTTTTAAGTGTAAGTCACTAACCTACGACTCTAAACAAAATTGGAGCAAAGCAATTTTCAGAAGGACACCTTGGACACGGGAAGATTTTGAAATCATGAAGACAAAATAAACATCTAAAATATTGAAAAACAAAACAATCAAACATTTAAATTGACAGAAAATGGTTGACAGGAACAAGGTTTGAAAATCAGTGGTGAAGAAACGAAATTCCTATACAGTATTTATAAAAATAGTATATTTGATGGTGATAAACTTTTTGAGACTTATGGCACTAATGGTTAATCTGTTCATAGAAAGTAGTGTCGAGATTGGAAATCTTTAGATGAAAGTAACAGGTAGAAGTATGAGACTCTATTGATTCAGGACAAAGAATTTTTTATTTTTCTATTTGTTTTATTTTATTGTTATTTTTGTTCTGTCTAACCACCTTATCTAGGTTGTTAAAGATAAGAGCACCGGTGACAATGAACGGGAAAGAATTCTGTCATGCCCTTTGAAGGAACCATCCCGGAATTCACGTACAGATATTTTGGAAAACCACGGGAAACAGAAATCAGGATGATTGGGGGAAGATTTGAGCCGACGTCATCCAGAATCCCAGCCCTGCACTTTACCGCTCAGCCAACGGGCTAGGTGGGCTGTTTCTGTGATGTTGGTGGGATACAAAGAAGACGAGATCAGAAATGGAGGAGAAAATGTCAGGATTAAATCTAATCAGACTTAGAGGAGAAAAAAAGGTGAAATATTTTCGATACAGTTTAGAGACACAGATAGCCGCATGTTCATGTGATTAGTCTCTGAACATGCGTGATTCACAGCAGATTGCTTGACACAGCTACATCCAAATTGCTTGTAACTGTTGGAGTCAGACTTAGATTCCATGTGTCTGGAGGAAGTGTATTATTTTAGACCAGTTCTTACTTCTGATATGGACAGTTTCTGTGAACACTCAGGAACTATAGAAATACCGTTTTTATTTATTTTCTCTGCTTCATTCTAACTGTAACTGACCATCATTAGCACTGTAATTAACAGTCACAGCTACGTGAAAACAAGGATATTTAAGACAAACAGGTCATGAATAAGTCGCCTACATTTCCTTACACTAATTTATTCTACAAAGCAGTACAAACAATGATTCCACTGTTAAAAAAGAAAAAAAATTATTTGTTTCATGACTGAAGTTAGAAAATTATGATTACTTGTAGGGTAAGGAGAAAAATATGACCATTTCATTAGCTTCTATTTTAATGAGATTTTGTGTATGGTATATACGAACTTACCAAAGCGATAACATACAGATAATATATTTCACATAGTAAAATGAATTAGTTTTACATCTGAAATGTTAATAAGTGTTAGTAGGTCTAATAATAAAAACTCTAACTTCATTGATATAAGGTATTATCTTTTTAAAACATCTTTCTGGTTTGTATCAGTTATTATATATTATTCTTGATTCGGAATGTTTTCACTTGCTTGCCACATTCACGCTTGCTGTCGATCATCTCTTACAGTTGTAGTCATCTAGTACTGACAAGTCCCATTGGCCGTGATATCTCTTCTCCATAACTGAGCTGTCCTTGTGAAACCTTTCACCATTTTTGTCATTTATATCCCCACAGTCGTCATGGATGAAATTGAGACAAAAGTATTTAAAGTAAATCATCAAAGATGTATTGCACCATAACTGGTGGTACTTTCCTACGAGCTCATTTATGATTTGACATAGTTTTCTGATCTTTCTTTACATGAAAACCCTCAACAACTTTTTTAAAAGCCTCCCAAGCAGCTTTCTCATTGATTTTGAGTTCCTTTCTGAAGTTATCGTCTGTCAACAAAGTTCTGATCTAGTGATCAATGACGCTCCCACGTCGACACAAAGTAATGAAATAAGCTGTCTGTACTGTTGAATAATAAGCCACTACTGAACAGAGAATATCACTTAAGAAAAATATAAAAAAAATTGTCAAAAACATTAACACTGTTACGAATATTTTCAAAAGAAATAGGTACACAATTTTAACTGAGAAATAAAATATCTTACACAAGATAACCTTATAATGCAGTTACATGAAACAATCTCAAGCAACAATAACAATGTTCTCAGAGAGGTTATCCAACAGCAAAAATTTTAAAAATATTCCCATAGCCATCTTAATAATACAAGATCTTGAAGCTAAAAGCAAACCAGCCACTTTAAAGGCTAAATTAGTGTTTTGAGAGCCAAGTTTAATAGCAAATAGATATTTTCAGGCAGGAAACATACTTCTGTTGAATAGTATTACCTGTGTTCTTTATTATTTCCTACGAGGAATATTATGATATCTGTGAAACAAAGACGTAAAAAAATGTGTCTTAGAAGTTATTATTGTTAAAAATTGTTTTGGAAGATTGTCTGATTAGAACTTTTGCAGACATCAAGACATGATAATGTAGGATGTAGCTGTTAAAAATGAGGAAAGAATTAAGAACATGATTCAATAAGGAATTTGATTTCATTTCTGCAAAATATTTATGAACACATTAAAATATACTGAAGATCTTAGTTGCTTGAGCATTAACAAAAGTTTCCGTGATTGCCAACATGAAAAACCTACTCACATTTGTTTATGTTATTTCGCGATTGCGTGAAGTTCCTAAGAGCAGTTGGCTATAATCCAGTTTTGCAATTAACTCTTGCACGTAACTAGGTGTTTCTGCATAAACAGTCACATCACAAAAATTTAAGAAATACGTTACACTCTAACAGCCTTTAACTATCCTACTAACTGCTACCTCCTAGATTAGAATGCTCACAGCCGACGTTTCATTAGGTATGTTAAAAGTTCTGAGAAACCTAAAAACTTCTGCCCTACATTCGATCTTGACAGCGAAGTGTTAGGAAATAAAAGAAACTGCAGTGTTTATTTTAAGTGGACCGTTGGACTCATGACTGTACTTAATCATTTTAAAGTGACAGTGAAATTATAGACTATCATTAATTTTGAAAATAGGAATAAAATACCGAAACACGAAATAATTAGGGGGAAAAAACAGGGAGAATGGTCTGTATCACTATAAAATTGTAGGATGTGTAGAACAGTGCAAAACAGTGAAACATTTAATCGAGTGCCGGATGCCTCGTCGGCGTTTGAACTTAATAGAATGAATTGCCTCCGGGAAACAAGTTTGTCGTACCGTGACATTGCAGCTCGTGCACTGCTGGTTGCCACGACAGTGATGCGTGTGTGGAAACAGTGGGTAGAAGAGAGTCGTACACAGCGACGAGCGGGTACTGGACCACACAATGTGACCACATTGGTACATGACGGCCATCTTGTCCGCATGGCCGTATCCAACACAACGGCTCTGCACACGATGTTTGCTCGACGTTGGAACACTGCAACGGGTGTGGACATGTCTGCGTTGATGGTTCGAAGCCTTCTGCTGAACGCTGGACTGGTGTCACGCATGCCATTGCATCGCCTTCCATTGACCAGAAACAACCAACGGCCAACGTCTCATTCTGCAATAGGCTTGTGAAGGCCGTTACTGGCGTGCTGAGTGGAAAAGTTAAGTGTTTTCTGACAAGCCCAAGTTCAACTTGTCCTACAGTGACAGCCGCGTACGTGTTGGACGCTGACGCTGTGAGCGCTGTGAATGCAATAGGGAAGATTGCGTTGGGGGGGGGGGGGTACAATAATTATGTAAGGTGCTTTTCCGGAATTCCGGACCGCTCCTCCCTCCACCTCTGGTGAGATTTGGTGAGATCTTGTTGAACACCCCCCCCCCCCCCCCCTCAAAGATGACGCGAGATTTTGGCGAGAACCCCTTCCACTTGCTAATCGACATCCGTAGTGTTATTGAAACCTTTTTTAGATCTCCTACTTCCGAGGATGGTTATACCCCCTCCCCTCCCTAAGACTGATTTCCACGTCCATTCTAGGTCTTTTACCCCCTCCCCCTAAAGTTGAAATCAGCGTCGTTTATAGACTACGTTCTACCTTCAGTCCTTCAAGAATTTCAAAACCTCACGTGAGATTTCCGTCGACCCCCCCCCCCTCCCCCTTCGTGAGATTTGATGAGATTTCGCCGCCTCACATCACGTAATTAATGGGCGCTCCCTTGTTGAGAAGCACAGTGGCCAAACGCTAAGTGTGATGGTTGGGAGCACCATTGCCTGTAACATGTGATATCGCATCTTGCATAATGAGGACGATCTGGACATCTACCGCTATAGATGCCGAGGCACTGATCCTTCTGTGGGCAGTACCACACGGAGGCCATGTTGCAGCAGGATAACGCACGGTCATACTTAGTGAGGAATATGAAACCTTCTTGGCAGAAAGACGGACACCACTGCTTCACTGGCCTACATGTTCGAGTGGCATGTTGCCCGTCCAATACGTCTGGGATATAGTCGATCGACAAATCGCTTACAAACAGATTGGTAGTGGTGCGCATGATTTCGTGCATGACGTCTTTAAGCACTGATTGCAGCACGTGGCGATTTCAACTGTACTGAAATTTCCCAGACAGAGCCAATGTAAAATATTTTTAATCATTTGCAGGTTGTGACGTCCATAATCTGCGAAATAAACTTCATTATAATCACATGTGTCGTTTCTAATGCTTCAGTTTCTTAAACAACGGATGAAAAATTTTCCGATCGGTCCATCTTGATAGCTTCAAAGTTAAAAGGAAGCGTTAATACGGCAATGATAAATTAAGTTATACTGAATACTTAAATCTGAACAATAGGGCTATAAGTGCCATATTAAATAAAACATGTATTATAAAAAAAATATTAAATGAAGATAGTACAAATTAAACAGGGAGTTATTTATAAATTCGGTTATAAACTATTTAGAAAATTTTAGTTGTTCAGAATTTCTGCAAAATTTGAAATTGAGCTGAGAGATAAATCATGCTTCAAATGATACAATTAGACGTACAAGGAATAATATATAATACAAAAAATATACTGCATAAAAATTGCAATATAGAATATATCACGGTATGTCATAATTCATAACTTTCCTGACATTGAAGTAACTGTAAATAATTAGCAGATTAGAAGAATAATTTATTTCAGAAACTCTCATCAGTTTGTTTAAGATACATAGTGAACATTATTATGCTATTTCTTTTTCACATGATTTGTTGGCACTGCTACACAGCTAGCTAGTTTGAGGTGTCCTGTAAGACACTGTACCGACGTTCGGTTACTATCTCTTGGCAGCACTCATCGATAGACTAAGTTTAAAATGTATCGAGTTTCTAACATCTGCCACTGTTACTAGTTTGTTTGAATTGAGTCTAAGGAACAGCCACGTGACAAAACTGGCCGCAAGGGCACCGTCGAATAAACACTGCCAGCACTGTCTGCTTGGTCGACGTAACGTCTGTTCCACCCATCTCAGACAGACTACAAGATGAGTTGGTTTGCGGCTCCGTAAACCAAACACAGCGGCAGGTGTTTACGACACATGACGGTTGAAGTTATGGTAGCACAACTGTTGTGATATCTTCCTTAAAGAAACTTGCAAACAGATTGGACACTCGATAAAGGATGAGTTTTATTTTAGTTTGAGATCTGCGTTCCACGAATACCACTGAGTTATATACAAATATTTGACATTCTTTTACCCAACGTTGTCAAAATTCATAGGGATAACCCGATTAATAAAATTCTATTAGCATTAATACAATGCACCTGTCTGGTATTTTATTTCCCTAATTGATTTACTGCTTGCCAAAGAGAATACCACTAGACTAGGGCGAGGATTGTGGGAATAGACTGGAATTTGACCATAGTTTTATCGAAGTACCCAACCCATGATTTCAGGAAACCTCTGAAAACGGAAATTTACAGGACCATATCAGGGCTCGAGCACGAGTCGTGGCCGAACTTTAACATTCATCCACCAGACTCGTCCCCTCTTTGAACTGAAATGAATATTACTTAATTGTCTCCATCAGTAATTGTTTATGTGTTTAGATAAAGCTGTTGATACTATCCGTATTGCTGAACGATTTGTAGACCAGAATATTCAGGTCAGATAACCAAATTTTCTTGTAGCAGTTCTGAACTCGTTTACACTAATCTTCCTTTCTTCAATATAGGCAAGAGTGAGCAAGAGACGGCACGATCCTTCAAAGCAGTGGTAGGCTTTCAGAAACCCCAACTAGTTTCGTTTTCTTCCAAGAGATCGATTTAATCACCTCAAAGATTATGTGTTCAGAATTACAATGAACAGAAATTTACATGGGTCACAACGAATTTTGGTATAAGACATATTACAGACAAATTATCCCGGTTATGTGCTGAGATACCGCACTTTCAAGAGAAACTGTACTGTTACTTGAAGAAGACAGCATCCAGCATTAAATCAATTTTAGTGTTATTATATTTGATTTCCAGTTGCGTGACACCTGATTTAATTATATGATGAGTCTAAAATTCTCATCTAGGTTTATAAGTTTCGGTGATATTCTTTCTTCTAATCAAAGGAACCTCTACTTTCGGAATTAAAAATATAGTGAGACAGAAGGATGCTGACAATTAAGTGGGCGGATAGAGTGTGAACATGTTCTTGTACTGATCGTTGAAGAGAGTTGTTTCTGAAAGGATTTGACAATTACGAGGAAGGTATACAGTGAGTCATATTTTCAACAAAACAAGATTCTTAATTTGTTAACAGAACAAGCACCTGCAGGGAACCACTTGAGACGACAAAAAAGACGGAGCATACGATAACTAAGGAGTTTTTTTTTTTACCAAGGACTTTACACCTCCTCGACACGAAGGTCATTAATAATCTGTGATTATATCATGGGAAGTGGAATATGTTCCATATAATAGTGAGTAGTTTGGCGACTGAATGAGTTCACTAGAGGCCTTATCGCTGGATTATAGATTTCTGTGAAACTGACAGTTAGTTTCGACGTATTACATTGCGCATAGATCGTGTGAATATCCTCACAACACGTAGCTGGAACGATGGATGAAAGGTGACACACACTGTCAGGTTGAAGTATTTCACTCATGTAGACAATGCACTCCAATATAGAAGTGAACTAGTGAACACACATTATGACTGGAGTTTTCCAGTAGTCCTATGTTTACCTGCACAACGAATACTTACACTAACATCGACCGGTCTTCTGACTCTGGAGTAACTCCTCTGTTCCTTTTATCGTTTCGACAGCAGCTGCAATACGTATCTGAGCTCCTGGTACAAATAGAATTATTTTCTAGCCTTTGAATTTAAGAATGATTTGAGAAAACGTTCAAAATATTTAGGAAAGTTGTTAGATTGAAAGTAAGTGGAAGCACCATAAGTACCGTAAGGTTTTACTTCCAACTGCATGACAATTCAGTGCGTTCGAAGTTCTGTATATCAGAAAAGATATGCAATTTAGGAAACCATCTTTAGACAAAGGGGCTGAACATAAACCGAGCAATTATTGAGGAAATATCTTCGTCTTTCAAAGAATTTTCCCACATAAAATAAATGCGTTTAAGACAAGTCTTTTATACGGCATGCACACATATTTCCATGTGTTTTTTATAAAGAGCAAGGGTTCCACGTCTGTCGTATTTAGACCTTCATCTAAGGGAGGGTTCATAGTGAACATCATATACCCAAATAAAGCTCGTAAAATCTCCCGACCCTACCGGCATACAAGCCAAGGACTCATCATTTCGATGAGCAATACCTTGAAGACTAAATTTTTACAGATACTTGACTGGAGGTAGAAATTATCGCGGTTCGATTCGCGGTTTTAGTTAAGATATTACCTTCGCTTCTAGTAAAGCTTAAAATTATAGCTCTCTTTTGTACAAGAATGGTATTAGGTTAGCTACGAGAGAGTTGGACAACACAGAAAATCGATGCTATGTGAATTACGTGGTCGTGCAGCCTTTGGAATTCTCGCGACCGGTGATGTTATATTTATTTCCTGTCTTATATCTTCAACTGTCAGGTTGTCTGCAACCATAGGCACAAAAATCACGTCATCCATTATCCACCCTTTAAGACTGATAAAGTAATACAGCAGTTAATTTTGACAATATTTGCTAATCGTGTAATAATTTTATGGTTACTCATAGAAATAAATTCAGAAATAGTGGTAGCAAAACATCAAAAGCTCCAGGTATTATCCACTCGTAGAAACAAGGAGAGCAAGCGACGCAAGTATTTGCGTTGACGCCGCAGCTGTGCTGTTCCCCTGCGACTTATGCAACACAGCGGTAGGCATTTTGTCAGCAGTCACTATTCATTGTGCTCAGTTCGCTATCTAATTTAGGGGCGAGCAAGAGCTAGGCGGGTTGCCAGCTCGATTACGATCTTAGGAAGCAGTGTTATAATTTTCCTCCGAGCGCGGTGGGGAGCGGTTAAACGCTCTGGCCTCGCATTTCTGAAGACTCCGGTTCGAGTTCCCGTCCGGGTTTCTAGATACGGGTTTCCCAAGGTTTCCCCATATCACTACAGGCGAATGCCGGGATGCTTCCTTTAAAAGGCCATGGATGTATTCCTTCCCGTTCCTTGTCCCCAGTCCCTTCCCACCTCTAATGACCTCGACGTCGACGAGGCGTAAAGCCATAAGTAATATATATATATATATATATAATTTTTCCTTTAATTTCTGCCATGTAGTTTTCAGTAAGTCCACCCCGTTAGCTCAGTTTGCTTCTTGGTATTGAGCTTTTTTTTTTTTTTTTTTTTTTTTTTTTTTTGTAAATATATACCGATACTTTTGTACTCGGTATTTTTCATACAATTTTACTCATATCAATACTTGATGGCAGGTATCGATATCAAAATTACGGTGGAAAAATTAGGAAGGATTTTCGAACTGTCGACTCAGAAATTTCATCTACTTGATTCCACAGTTTAATTAATCAAGGAATTTGCTGTTGATTTGATTCATAATTACAATAAATTTTGAATTTGACAAAGTTTAACTTTGTTTTAATTTATTTAATTTATAATACATTTTTTCTCACACGAAGACTGCAAAAAGGAACATGATTTATTTCTGCAGATTTCATAATCATAAAAGAATACTGGTCAAATTAGCTACAAAAATTAAAAAAGGTAAAAATTTGAAATTAAGGCCCAGGTGAAGGCATTTAACCTTAAAATAAAAACATAAATAAAAAAATCTCAATACCAATGACTGATTCGGAAAACGTCATGTTATCGATACTTTTTTTCGATATCTCACGGTATCTATATTTTTTTTCAATACCTCAGTGCGATACTTTTTTTTTCGATACTACTCATGAGTAGAGTATCGATACTTTTGTTCGATACCGTTGCGGCACCGTGATGTTATCCGGTGCTGTCACGAGCTTAGGTGGTTCGAGTCTAGGAGCTGGCAAAATTTTCATCATCAGGACTTGTCCAGAAGGATAGGAAATGTGGTGGTGCATAATTCCTAATCACTAGATTGAAGGTCTCAAAGGTTAAATCTCTCTACAGTGCGTATGGAATCAGGTTGGAGTTAATGGTCGGACGGAGACGTTAGTTAATCCTATAGCTGTTGCAAACCGTATGTATTCGTAACTGAGTAACGGATTCGTCGCCTGACTCGAAGTACCGAATCATTACTCACAAATTAATTTCGTTACTCGCATGTTTCGTTACTCGCATTTGTTGTATAGATGTCAGTTTGATTCGATAAACGAACGAACAATACGTTATGCGGGAGCTGTAACGGTTCGGCCAGCGGCGATTGAATGAGCAGAAGTTGATTTAAATATGCTGCGATTGTATTAGGTAATATTCTGAAGTATGTAATATTCAGTGCAGTAAATCAAGTGTACGGACAGTTTACTTTAATTTACTTTGCTCAACGAACAATTTACTTGAACTTTACAAAGTACTAACGAAGTAATTCATGCTATGCTTCATGCTAGTGATCAATTGTATCAGAAGTAATGTGACATAGCAATCAATGAATTTTAATTACCGCAGGATCCATGTGATCAATGCGGTACTGGCTTTGATGTTGGATGTTTGTTGTAACCGCGACGCAACAACAATTACGAATCTAATAACGAAAAGATAAAGAATTTACAAAAATAAATGAAAACAGTATAGAAAGACAGTGCTGAAACCTCCTATATTAAAACGAAATACTTTGATGAGATTATAATATTTGTTAAATATATGTCCCATTATAATATAAGGGTTGTATGTAGGGTTTGGAGTAGGCTACTTTAGAAAGAAAAAACCGTATTAGTAATTATCACTAGATGTGACATAGTCAGATTTTTTTTTGTATGCAAACAGGTGTTTGTTTTGAAATTAGATATTTTTTTGTATATAATATTTATTCATTACAGTAAATTAAGTGTACTTTCAGATGTTCCTCGTAAGTTCCATGTTCTAATTACTTTAATTTAAGTTTTATCCAAATGAACAACTTACCTAAACTTATTTTACGAAATAAATAATTTACTCAACCTTTACCAAGAACGAACGAAATCGTCCCGTATGCGACACGATTCGATGCTATGTTCGATTGCATCAAAAGTAACGAGTAACGATTCGAAAGTAACGGGTACTGATTGGTTTTGTAACGAATAGATACGGGTACAGAATTTCTCGTTACTATTACAGCTCTAGTTAATCCTGGCGGCACTGTCCTCTTCCTTCTTAACCAAACATCATTTCATACAACACACTGTACTGAACACACACAATATCACAGTCACCTACAATAACACACCAAGAAGGCAATGGAAAATGACATCAGTTCGTCTACCAAGGAGAGTTTCTAAGGAAGAGGTCCATTCTCCATTCTAACCGGTTACGCCCGAAATCGGGCAAGACACTATAAGAAGTTCTCATTTACCGAGAAGCTTCACAAACTGAGAGAATCATATTGAATATAAATTACAGATTTAAATTTTTAAAAAAAACGGGACCAAACCCTGCGTATCATACGTCTCTCAAATATTTATTGAAACTGTATCAAATAAACAGAATATATTTTTTATATGTTATAATTTTTAAAATAATTTATCAAAATGCCATTACTATCTTATAAATAAGTGCAAGTAAAACTGATTTATGTTCTTTAAATTATATTGTTCTTCACCACACGTCGAATCTGTGTCGTTGGTTACTTGTTTCCTGAAATACTTACGTTTCAGGAACGGGTTATGAAATGATATAAAAAATAAAATTCCGCCAGGTTGGTATCGCACTTTGAAGTACACACGCACGAAGCGAGCAAATTAACACCTTAAACTCACAACAAATATAAAAAAGGGGATGGTGAAATTTTTTACTCACGCCGTTTAAACGTGGGAGCTGGGTATAAAATTCATCGGCTAGAAAGTCGAGTTGCACCAGCTGTGAAGGTATTATGTCGCACCTTCCGTCAGTGGCAGGCGTTCTGCGAAGCAAGTGGGACAGCGCCATCCGAGAGTGGAGATTCTTGTGGTTACTGCCCTTATTAACATCTCTATAGGGAAGTTGCGCGTTTTTATCAAAGTCATTACAGCCATATGATAAACACTGTCATTAACTTACATCGCTTCTTAGTTTTTAATGGACTCTTTGATGTCAAAACACAAGTGTCATAGAAAACAAAGTTAAAAAAACGAATGAGATAAAGGAGTAACTTAATTACTATTTTACTTAATCGTTCCTTAAAAGCCTTGTTTTTACCTTAAACCATTATGAAAGAAAGAAAGCCAGTTTTTAGTGTATAGATGATTAGTAAATTAAATTTATCCAAGGTGAAAAAACTAAAACTGTATGATACAACAATACTTTTTCTGACGTAAAAGTCATTTAAATTGCAAATCACTATAAGAGACATGCGCTTTTTATGCGACCACACTCCACAGATCAAGAAAGAGACGAAGAAAAACCGATTAATGATGGTGTATAATTGTGTCCGTTAGTTTTTTTAAAAACTTTTTAGTATACTCCTTACTGATGACGTTATTGTGAGCACCACAATGAAATACGCAGAATACGCTTCAACGATACATACAAGATAGTTTTCAATCATCAAAACATCAGCTGAAAATCGAAATGCGTTGTAAAATCTGAAATTTTAGCGACTGATATCTGATAATAGACGGTTATTTCAATTTACAATAGTAAAAAATAGTGCAATCAATTCCAATCCATCAATTTTTGTAGTTATTACGCACAGTGATTGGATTAAGTCCCTCACAAACTCCTTCTGTTGTTATATTCATATGATTGGGAGATACTGGGATTAAGAGGTGCGGTGAAGGATGATACAGAAAGGGGGGGAGGGCACAATAATCGATAAATTACGATTTACGATCGTGGTTCGCCGAATGTAAAAACTGTTTTACTTCATAGTTACCTCATCGACAGCGAATGTTCTATCATAAAACAAACGTACGTACACACAAAATACTTC
>JARYHS010006788.1:0-16254 GCA_031002005.1 Vandiemenella viatica
CTTCGCCATGCCGCCATGACCATCTGTCACCAAGCTGACGACAGATCTGTCGCTACTGATTTGTTTGTAGCCTGTCAACCACAAGGCGACTACAGTGCATTTCATTAACAACCCGGAGCTTTCACCCTAGTTAATGACCGACCAATTTGCAGTGTGTCTTTTAAAATGTGGCACCTTCAACCGCTTCAACAATTTTTCAATTCGGTCTGTGACTCCCAGTTCTTACATACGGGAGAAACACGAATTTCCGTGGCAAAATAGTATCCTCGTTGCAGATTGAATCGTGGGATACGTCGACGCCCTGCATGGGTTTGGTGGTCAGTCGAACTCTCGTCCGTCCACTAAATTCAGACATTTAGAATTAAAGCTACAGATAACGTTATAATTTATTTTGATAATGATTAAGTAATTAAAAGCAAAAATACTGTAAGCTTCAATAATATAAAAATATAAGAATCAGGTGGCTATAATAAAAGTAAGAATCACGAGAGACATGCATCAGTTAAAAAGGGTGTGAGACAAGGCTGTAGTGTATCCCGTTAATATTCAACTTGTATGTAGAAGAAAGTCAAGAAAAATTTCGATGTGGCATCAGTTTTCAGGGAGAAGAATCAGTATGCTACGATTTTCTGACGACATTGTCTTGTTAGCAGAGAGGGCTGAGAATATTGAGAAGTTACTGAATGGCATGAACAAAATACTGAAGGAAGATTTTGGACTGAATATAAATCAATCAACACAAAAGTGATGAAATGTAGCAGAAATGATACCAATCCTACTGGATTAAATATAAAAATAGGATCGGATGCAATAGGAGAAGTAAGAGAATTCTGTAACTTGGGAAGTAAAATTACAACCGATGGCCGAAGCAGGAATGATTTTAAAAGCAGAATAGCACTAGCAAAAAGAGCGTTCATGAAAAAGAGAAACCTTTTAGTTTCAAATATTGATCTAGAAATTAGAAAGAACTTTTTAAATAAAGCTCTTTGTGTGGAGCACAGCACTTTATGGTAGCGAAATATGGACTTTAGGAATACCGGAAAGAAAGAAACTTGAAGCATTTGAAATGTGGTGCTACAGAAGAATGCTGAAAATTAAGTGGACAGACAAAGTAAGAAATGAACGAGTTTCGTAAATGATGGTGAGAGAAGAAGTGTGTGGAAGAAGCTTACAGAAAGAAGAGACAGGCTGGTAGGTCATATTTTGAGACATGCAGGATTGGTTAATTTGTTAGTGGAGGGAACAGTCGAAGTTAAGAACTGTAGAGGAAGACAGAGATTAGAATATATGAAGCAGATAATTTAGGACATGGGCTGTAAGGGATATGTAGAAATGAAGAGGTTAGCACAGGATAGGAAGGGATGGATGATTGCATCAAACCAGTCGAAAGACTGACGACAGCAAAAAAAAAAAAAAAAAAACAAGCTTCAATCTTAATTCTTACCGCAACTTTAAAACAATTCTTCGCAGGAGCGTCGGTGGTGGTGACAAGAGGGTGAACTAGAGTGCTAGTAACACAGACACTGTCAGCACGTTGTGACCTTGAAAGTATGTCCATGTTACAACAAGGAATTAATATTGTAGCTGGTATGTTAATTATAACGTTGAATGATAAAAAGAATATTAAAAGAAAACGACGAAAATGGGTAAGAGAGTGGATAACAAAAAATAAACGCTTTATCGACATTTGCTACCACAGATTTTTTTGCAGAACTTGTCGAGTTCTAAAATTCTTTCACACATTGAATTTTATATCTTTAAGGGGTTTGGTATAAACCGCGCTGATACAGGACGTTTGGCCTACCTGATGCACTACAATCGTTACGACACAGCTCCCATAACCAATAAGTCAATGTTCGGCATACATAACCCTTCCTTGAGAACGGCAACATAGAGTAGTGGAAACGCCATCACATTACTTTTCGAGCAGTGCACTAGTTTCCCGTGAGACGGCTTGAGCCCTGTCCTGCAGGCGGAACAGGTTTGTCGAGTGGCCGGTTGTAACGGGCCGCTCCGCTTCGTGGCCAGCAGTTGGGCTCTCCTCAGCACACTGCCTGCTTTACACATTTCATTTTATAGAGCACACACTAGTGATGGCTACAATTTTCACTCTTCCGTGCAGTCTGGTTTGTTGCGTGACTGTTAGCGTTTCTCTCCGCCAATGCCATGCGATAATCATTGGTATGGTGTGTCTATTCTTCGTTCTACTGAGTAGTGCTTTTAAATTTGCGCATGATAAATGTATTATTAAGGACTACGCTTTACACAATTCTGAAATAAGAGGTTGGTATCAAGTAAAGGAATTGGTAGCGCCTCTCTGCGACTTGGACTCCTATTAACCACCAAGCACAGAAGACATTTCTGGCCTGGAGACCCAAAGGATTCTTCGACCGTTTAGTGACACAGTTTATTTTTTATTTTATTTTTTACTTATTGCATTACGCCTCCTCGACGTCGAGGTCATTAGAGGTGGGATGGGACTAGGGCAAGAAACGGGAAGAAATTCGGCCATGGCCTTTTGAAAGAAAGATCCCGACAATTGCCTGGAGTGATTTTGGGAAACCCTGGGAAAACCCAAATCTGGATGCCCAGACGGGGATTCGACAGGGCGTCCTCCCGAATGCGAGTCCCACCGCGCTCCGTCACACAGTTTCTATTTTTCGTGGCTACCTTACACCTGACCTGGCAATCCTAGCGGGTAAAGTATATCTATCTGAACCACGGAACGTCCTAGCAAAGCTTTGCCAGAGTTAGAGTTCAGTTTAATAATTCGGATTCTAACTGAGGACCTTCCAGTCGGAATCATCGGACCGTGAATTCGGTGAGTGACCTGTGTCGACCAAAATGTTTTGGTAATGGGTACTGAACTTGAGGAGGAAGTTAGATAGGAACACCAATGCCATTCTTTATGTCTAGTCGTATTTAAAAAACGAAATATCGAAATAAGTATGAAACCTAAGTAATATTGTTTTAACATTGTTCTCTTTAGTGTGATTTATGCCAATTTTGTAAAATGTTCAGTGGGAAGCTTAGTTCTGTCGTGAATGGGAGAAACAAACCAAAGCATAAAAGAAACCGAACGTCATCGTGCACGTGACTAAGGTAGCGCTGCGATCTTGTTTATATGTGAACCGACTGCCTGCGCCTTATCGCACAGCTGGGCAGCGCGTGCTGACGCTGATAACGAGCTACAAGTGGGCGCCGACCGTTTACAGTCGGTGCTTATTATCAAGTCTTAAAAAGAAAAATAACTACTGTTTCACTTAAATATTCAAACTTTTACATATTTTTGCACTTTTTTTACCTATCGCGTACGAAGATAATTTTATTAAAGCGAACTGAGCTTAGTCTAGGATTCTATATATTTTCGCAGAAATAACTAACCAGCCAGGGAAAAATGCTCTTTCGTTCGGTGTGCTCGAGGCAGGCAAACAAAACAAATCCTTGGCAAGGCGGAATAATAATAATTGATAAACTTGCGATGGGGCGCACTCTGCCTACACACCCGTCTTTCTCCTTTCCTCTTCCAGCCTACTTTTGCCCTCAACTGATTTTTACTTTAAATCCTTTCGGTGTTTTTGGTAAATTATTCACCAATTCTCTTGATAACTTTTTCCAATCCCTTACACCCTTTCCTACGAAAGAAAATTTTCCCACACCCTTATGCCTGAAGTCAAGTGCCAGCTTGTCGTTACGGTCGTCTTCAACCTTCCAAGCACCTCTCTTAATTTTCCCACCAATATCTTTCCATACTTCATCACTAATATAGGCCTTGTATATTCCCATGACTCCCTTCATCCTCCTTCTATCCTCCAATGAATCCCACTCCAGCTCCTTTATCATATTAGTTACCAACTGCGTTTTGCAGTTATTTGCGAAGACAAATCTGAGAGCCCTTCTCTGCACCCCCTCCAACTCCTGTATTTGATACCCAAAATGGGGTCCCATACTACACCACCAGTGGACTGACCAAAGTTTTGTATCCCAATTCCCTTACTTCTCTAGCGCATCCCCTCATCACATCATGTTTTAGTAACTTAAATTATTTCCATCTTTACGTTCTGATGGATTGTATAAAACTAAATATATACAACATACTTGATTGATCGGTTCATCATTATCAGTAACATCTCGGCAAGCATAAACACGTTGTTTCATCTACAGTTTGTGCAACGGTGATATATTATTGGTGGAGCTTGTAGAAGCAATAGGGTCTCATCTTAATATGTTATCACACATCAAGAGCAGTGATTACTTCCTTGATATCTATTATCAGACAGTTCAATCACTTACTGAAGTGGCCTATTAAAGTCATGAGTTCAGGTAGAACTTGAACAGTCTTTTCCAAATCGAACGATCAGGAGCGATCCTCTGGCAGTTAATTCTGACAGACCTGCGTATTCATATAGTTTCTCTAGATATTCCTACCATCGAAAATCTCTATCTTCTGAGCTTAAACGATGTTTCCCATCAACAGCGTTAATGTTTATACAACTTTTCTTAATTTCAGTAAAATTTTGTTTGATCCTCCTGAAGGCAACTTTTACTTTACCTACGACCATTTCCTTTTCCACTTATATGCATTTACGTGCAGCAAATTTTCTTTTGCTTTCTTGCATTTCCAGTTTAAATTCACTTCTGCTTCATCCAGAGTATTTTTGTTTTACAGAGTTATCTCTTACACCTATGTCTACCATCTCTCATAATATTTCTCTCACGTTTGACTGTTTCAGTTTGTTCACTTATTGTCTGTTCTGCCTGTGTTGCTTCTTTATTCTCTTGAATTTCAGTCTGCATTTGATAATATGGTCAGAGTCTATGTCAGCTGGGTATTCTTTACAGTACGGATTTTGATTCCCGCGTCTTTGATTGATCATAATATGCATTTAGGACCTCTGAACATGCAGTCTAGAAGCATTGCTCGCGTACCATATCCATGCATTGTTCAGATGTCTAAGAATGGCAATATTTTTTTATTTTGTTTTTAGACTTCATCGACAACGAGGTCATTAGTTCTGGGAACGAATTGTGAGCAAAGAAGACCAGACCGTTCATGAAGAGACCATTCCGCCGTTAAACTGGGGCGATTTCGAGAAAACTAAACGGAAGATCTGATCCATACTGACCTGAACTCGCTAGTGGGTCGGCACCGTATGCACCGCTCAGGAGCTTGCGTGTTTGCTGACTAAGGTCCGTTGGCGAAATACGGCGTAGCAGAAAATTTCTGCAACCACCTGAAGGATTGACAAGCAAACGAAAGCCGCTCTCGCTCTCGACAAAGAAGCAGGCACAGCCTAGGGGAAGTGTGAGGGAGGATCACTCTATGGAGTGACGACTTGCTAGGTGAGCTTGGAGTCTCGACACAAACCGCGCAGTCTGTTTTCTGCCTTATTACAGGCGGCGCGGCGCGGCATGACCTCACGCAAGGTCACGCCCGCCCAGACGGATATACCAGCCATATCCTGCTTTCCATCAACCAATAATTCTTTTAGTGCCATTTGTTCTGCTATCAGTCTTTTGAATGGTTTGATGCAATCCTCACCTTCATCTCAAGATATCCATTACGATCTACGTGCCCAAATATCTCTAATATTTGGCTTCTTCTATAGTTCGTTCCTTCAACCATTCTGTCTTTTCTTTATGTCAGAATCTATCGCAAACTCCTTTTCTGACCCACCCGTTGCATGCGTTGATTTCGTACTTTTTTTGTTAATTTCAACATTCTGCATATAGCACCATATTTTAAAAGTAAAATTAATTCTTTTTGGTGTTTCTAAAGTACACTATCTAATTTGACGCCTGTTAAGGAAGGTAATTCAGTATGCCAGTTAACTTGTGTTTGCCGCCATATGGTGCAGGTTGACAGGGAGATGGTACGGTGTACAGAGATATCGGACTTCGATAAGGGCGTTTTTATGGGCTTCAATCGCAATGAGATCACTAGCCGGTCGATTTCAGTAAAATTTAAGAAACCCAAATCAACAGTTGCATTCGTCCTGCGTAAGTGGGAGATAGATGTGGGTTGTGTCAATGCTGCCCGTTCTAGACAGACAGAAACTGCAGAACCCTGAAATGTAAAATTGTCCAAAATAAGGCAAAATCTAAGTTACCATTAAACGGGAGTTTCATGCGGCAACAGGAGTATCGGTTTTCACTGGTACATTGATATGGGATCGTGGGACGTGGTTATTTCGGAACAGGAGCTTCGCCTAAGCGTCACATCACGACAAGCAATATAGCTTGATGATCGGATACAGGGAAAATCGGTTCTGTTGAGTGATGAGTCGAGGATTACGTCTATCGATCTAATGGATATGACTACCCGGAGAACGATTTCTGCCAGGATGGTTCTTGGAAAGGCCATGGCCGAATTTCTTCCCACTCCTTCTCATCCCAGTATTCAGCCGAGTGATCGGCCGGTACTCGCGGCGTTCTGACACCTAACAACAAACTGTTTTACAATGTGAAAGCTTATCGAAAAATCACGCCGAATTATCCAATTACTTTCGCAAAATTCTGACATCAAAATGTCCTTTCAAAGACTTCGCTATCATTTACGCACTTAATAACCGGTAATTGAAGACGAACGCCACTATTTATTAGACAGCCATATCGTGAAGAGTAATTGGGTCTCCTTGGTAAGCAGATTGAAATATGCCATACAATTCCCCCCGTGTCGTAGCCAGAGGCGGCCCTAGCAATTTTTTCAGGTGGTGCGAGATCTCATCGTAGCGCCCCAAATGAGCAATCGCTTATTCGTGATTAAGATGTCCATATAGATAGACTGAAGATAACATATAGATTTTACATCTTACTAATATCATAAATGTAAAAGTTTGTTTGCTTGCTTGGATGTTTTTACTGTTTCACGTCGAAACTACTGAACTGCTTGAGATAAATTTGAAATAATGTATTATCCATCTACTTTTATCCTAAGTAGCAGTTCCCGTCGGATTCGGATACGAATATGTATATGAATGATTTATGAATTCCACTCGAGCAAAGCCGCGGGCAAAAGATAGTCTTTATATATCATAATAACTCAAACCTTGGAAATGCACTCTGAAGCTACGCCCTTTGAAAGTTGTGCTAACAGAGTAACCAACGCATTCTCTATTCTATCGATCATATGCTAAAAGACGTTCATTGTAAAAAATTCTTTTGGATCTGTTGCTATCTCATTTACAAAACTCATACTCAAAAAATCTTTACTTTCTTCGGCATCTGACAGGAAATTTTACAGTCAGGAATCAACTTCTATAGCTGTCTTTTATCAGAGCTGGCACACTTTCTCAAATTCAGCTGGGGTGGAAGGGGATATTCTCCACCCTCCCGAAACTGGCACTGACCTGTTGCAATTTGTTATAACTACTTCGTTATAATGTCTACTTTCTGGAAAAGTCCCCACGAATTAAATTAGAAATGCCGAAATGTGAGACGCTCCGTAACCGCGAAATGTTAGCCAATAATGCAAAAATGAAACAAAAAATTATCGGTACAGGGATCATATCAACCTAACGGGTTTGTTTTGTCATAGTGATCGGGTTAGGTTGAAATTCGACCTGGGACCATGAGGAAAAAGTTTACAGGAAATTCGTTTCTGCGGCATCCATCTCAGAAACGGAAGTAATCGATTATCTCTGACCGTTTTTATCGATTCTACGATGGCGAGCTTGTTGTACTGCATCGTGGGATAAAAAAAATCTCTTAATTTCGTGCGACGTTTTACAACAAAATGTAGCTAAAATGGTAAGAAAATATTACAACAAAGAATTAAACCATCATTTCAAAGATTGTAATTGTTTTTGCAGCGCCTGCGGCAACTAATAGCTGCCCGTCACTCTCACATTTCGGCATTCTTAATTTATTCGTGGCGACTTTTTCCGAGAAAGGAGAGTGGAAATGTGAAGAGGACATTATAGCGCAGCAGTCAAAACAAATTTCAACAGGTCAGTACCAGTTTCGAGGCGGTGTAGAATATCCCCTTCCACTCCCGAACTGATTTTCAATAACTGTAAAGAGTTTCATAAATCCACTTTCAGTTTACATAGCCTTTGTTTACAACGTTTACTTGAAACAATGTATTATACCAAGTAACCATCGTAATTATGAACTCAAATTGCTCCATGATATGGCTAAGTGACAAGGCATCTGTTGCTGCAACTGAATTAGTCGTTTCAGAAGGACATCGCGAACTGAAGAGTAGTGATAACGAACTGTAGCGATGCTAGAAACACTATTCATGAAACGAGTTTCGCAAATCCTTTGGTGATAGTCGTTCTAAGTGCTTGTGTTACCACTTCCCATCGATAAATTATTATTATTATTTTATTTTTTTTTCCTATCGAGAGAATGAAATACATATTCTTCAAAGAAATCCGGACAAGGAAATAGATTTAACTGATGTTTTGGTGGCATTTGCTATTACCAAATTTAATGAAAGTTACATGGATTAAAAAAAAGCTCGAAGATATGCTTTAGAATTTTGATTTGGACACATTTGTTTCCTCCTACCAAACTGGATCCACTGTCATATCTTTGGCCTTGACAATCGTTCATATCCAAATAGAACTTTGCAAAGTATAAACCATGGAGGAAGGGGCAGCGAGTCCAGCACCCAGGTCCCAAAGAGTCACTTTCCGGATTGTAAGCACAGCGAAATAATCACACACTTGGACTTCATCTTCTTTGGTGTCAGCAAAAGCAATTCAAAGATAATTGTTCTACGTGACTTACATCAGGAATTCAATTCAGTATGATGGAAAAATATTTAGATGACCCAACCATAGTAAAAATTTTATTACGAACTTCATTCGTTTTGAATACATTTGCCAATATAATAGGACATTAGTCTCGTTATTAGCAACACGGCGGAGATGCTCCATCATCACAGAATCATATACCCAGGAAGTTACCATCATTAGAAGTATTTCAGATCCGAAGATTCCTCTGAACAAGACATCATACATTAGAGGATAGCAACCCGCTGTGATTTTTCGTCTTCAGTTTGTATTTACAAATGCTTGCCTAGTACGTTGAAGTTATTTAAATGAATTTAATTTAATTTAATTGCAATGGAGCACTCGCTCCGGTGGCAATTTCCCTACACACCCAACTTCCCCCTATCCTACACTCCCCTACATTTGCCCTCTACAAATTTTAACTTTAAATTCTTTTAACGTTTTCGGTAGGTTATTCATCATTCCCCTTGGTAACTCATTCCAATCCCTGATACCCTTACCTAAAAAAGAAAATCTTCCCACACCCTTGTGCCTGAAATCGAGTGCCAGCTTGTGGTCATGGTCATCTTTTCCCTTCCATGAACTACTTTTCATACCTACTGCAATATCTTTCCATGCCTCATCGCCAGTATACGCCCTGTACACTCCCATGACCCTCCTCATCCTCCTCCTGTCTTGCAATGAATCCCATTCCAGCTCCTTTATCATATCTGTCACTGATTGCATTCTGCGATAATTTCCAGAAACAAATCTAGCAGCCCTTCTTTGCACCTTCTCCAACTCCTGTATTTGATACTCAAAATGTGGGTCCCATACTACACTACCATATTCGAGCAATGGTCTTACCAAAGTTTTGTAACCCAATTCCTTTACTTCTCTCGTGCATCCTCTCATCACTCTTTCCAACAAGTGCAGAGTTTTGAACCCTTTTCCTACCACCTGTCCAATGTGTCCTGCCCAGTTAAGCTTGTTATCAAATGTAATGCCAAGATATTTACATTTCAAGTCTTCAGTATGCAATTCTTTCCCCACCTTATATTCATAATTTACCTTTTGTTTTTTATTTGTGTATCTAATTAGCTGACTCTTCTTTGCATTTATCTTCATCCCATGTTTACCAACCCAACTAGATATCCTGTCCAGATCAGCCTGTAACTGTTTACAGTTCTCTATCGTTTTGATCCTTTTATATAGCATTATGTCATCTGCAAACAATCTAATTTCAGATAGTAAACAATCAACACAATTATTCATTAGAATAATGAATAGGAATGGTCCCAATACGCTACCCTGCGGCACTCCCATTTTTACTTCCACTTCCTTTGTTACCGCATTTCCCACACTAACTTTCTGTTTTCTACCTTTTAAAAATTCTTCTACCCAGCAAATCACTTTCTCATCCACTCCAATACTTTTTACCTTATTTACTACCATTTTGTGGCTTACTCTGTCAAACGCCTTTGAAAGATCCAGCGCTACACTATCAATTTGGCCTCCCTTGTCCATTTCATCTGAAATATCTTGCATATATCCCACCAACTGAGATTCGCATGAATATCCTTGCCTGAACCCATGTTGCCTAGTTGAAAACCACGTACGTTCCTCACATACATTTCTGATGTGGTTGCATATCAATCTTTCCATTAATTTACCTACCACTGAAGTCAAACTGATTGGCCTGTAATTTTCGACTCTATTTCTCACCCCTCCTTTATGTACCGGTACTACTATCGCACTTTTCCAGTCTTGTGGTAAGCAGCAAGTATCCAGACTCAATTTAAATAATATTTCAAGATAAGGTACAATGTCACATCCGATTATCTTTAAGATATCTGTAGTAATATTATCTGCACCAGCCCCCTTATGTTTTTCAGCTTTCTTATTTCCTTCATGATTTCTTCAGGATGAATTTCAAATTTTCTTTTATCTTCATTTCTAATCGTATTGTTAAGCACGTTCTCCGAATTAGACCTTCCCGTTTCTGATTCATTGTCCCTAATGCTCTCACTAAACCAGTTATTTAAAATCTCTGCCTTTTTCAAATCCTCAGTAACTACTTCTCCATCCTTATCTATGAGCATCTCTACACCCTCCCTTCCCCTCAGTTTCCTGATATAGCCATAGAAATTTCGAGATGCATCAGTCAGTGGTCCTCCTGCACTGACAATACTCTTCATAAACCCATCTTTAGCAACTTTCTTTGCTGTTATTAAGTCCTTATTTAGTTGTTTCAAATATTCCCTACTACCCTGCTGTCTCCTAATTCTGTTATGTTCTCTTCGTACCAACCTCTTTAACCTCCTCACTTCCCTATTATAGTACACAGGTTCTCTACTTCTCTTTATATTCTGCTTTGGAATGAATTTTTCTTCCCCCTTTCTTATTATCTCCTTGAACTCTTCCCACCTTGACTCTACTGTACTTGTACCTTCCATCCATTTGCTGAAACGTTCTCTGAAATATCTCTTCAAATTTGAAATCTGTGCCTTTTTATAATTGTACCTATTTCCCCCTTCAGTTTTTGCTGCTGGTTCACTGAATCCTCTAATATCCATCAGAACTGCGTCATGATCACTTATTCCTTCCGTTACTTGACACCCCACGAGGTTATCATCGGGCTTTATTAGGAATATATCCAAAATATTTTGCCCCCTAGTGTTTTGCTCTACCACTTGTATAAATCCTCCTTCCCTTACTAAGGTATTTGAAAATCTTTGTTCCCGTGTGTTATTAATCTTATTTCCTTCCCAGTTTACACCTGGTAAATTTAAATCCCCACCAATAATGACCATTCTATTCTCACCTCTGAAATCTGAGTAGGAATTTAATTTCTCCCCAAGAGCCTCATCTTCATCTGTCATTCTTCCACTGCGGTAAGCAGCCAACACCCTGATTTTTTCTTTTTTATTACCCCAGAAATCTACCCCAAGTAACTCATGGTCTTGATCGATGAATGCCAGTGAACTGTGGTAGTTTTTGCTAACTAGTATGAAGACTCCTCCACCAGTTGCTCCTCTATCTCTGCGGTACACTCTGTAACCATCAGGAAAAACTTCACTGTCTAGTACTTCTTCTTTTAACCAACTCTCTACCCCAATTATTATTTGTGGTTCGTGTATCTCTATTAAGTTTGCAAATTCGATTACTTTGTTCATTATACTTCTACAGTTTACCATTAACACCCTTATTACCGGCTTTATATTTTCAGCATTTAACTCCTCTTTCCCAGATTTACCCCAGCCAGTTATTGTTTCGGCAACTTCATTTATTTCTTTAACATCTATGATCGTTCTCGTCCTGGATCTACAATCAGTATCACTTTCATCATCTGTTTCCATCCCTTCACCAGCAGCCCCTAACCTAAAAAAGGCACAGTCCTGACCCCATCATCACTGGAAATGGGCTTCCTCACTGCTTTAGCTAACAACTCAGAATCAACGCTCCTATCCAACTGAGCATGGTGTGATTGTGATCTGAGGAAGATTCGTGAGTATTCAGACTCTCTGATAAGTAAATCCAGTCACCGAATCTTTCTTTTCACAAATAAAAATGAGACATTCTGATGAATAAATAACATATAAACAATATACTTTATCCGCAGATTTAGAATAAACAAGCTATATACTTTTATAAGTTTCTTCATTTGGTGTTATTGAAAAAACGTATTTGAAAAATGACGTCCATGATTTTTTTCTTGGATTTTTTCATTGCTTGAATAATCATTTAATCTCTGCCAGCAGAGTCAATGAGTGACAATTTTGGAATATCGTCATAATTTGTACTTTGAAAAGGCGAGTGTGGTGGTATGTCTTGTATGCCCATTTGAAATCCTTTGAACAGCAAACGACGTTTCAGCCATAAATAAATCTTTTCGCACATGCTGCTTTTTATCATGAACCTCGTCTGAATAACTTCCATTAAAAGTTTCATTCCGTCTCGTCGTGTTGAACTACTTCTGGTGACAACAATTTTGAAGCGTCTTAATTTCGTTTTGGTTTTGTTTTTAAGTATTGTGAGCCATACAGGTTCTTTTAGTTTTTTTTTTTTTTTTTTAGTTTAGTGACATGTCTGTAAAAGGCAGATAAGCTTTGTAAATATTTACTATACCAACGTTAATTATAATCACCGAGGATCTAATATGGTAGAAAGAGAAATAGGTTGAATCTCGCCCCATGAAAATGCATCCCCATGCATGAACTACAGCTGAAAAGTCAGGAAACAGGTGCGGGAGACGCGACGCGGCACGGGAGGGTGCTAACTTTGGAACGAGTTATGATTTTCATGATTCGAATAACTCGAATTGACTCGAGTAGTAACTCGAATTGACTCGAGTAGTAACTCGAATTGACTCGAGTAGTAACTCGAACTGACTCTATTCTATGATAACATACGATTATGCATTAAGCTGAAACTCTTACAATATCTTAAATGGTGTGTGTTAAAACCTGGGCTATTAAATAATTAATTTTTCATTTTTTGCGCAGACGTTCGCTTGCTGCATTTTCGGCGCCCCCCATATGACGGCGCCCGGTGCGGTCGCACCGCTCGCACCGCCCTAGGGCCGCCCCTGATTACGATACATTATTATTTAAGTTCCTACACTTCCTGTTAGGTCAAATTTATTAAATGAAATAATATTATTGATGTTAAGCTGCATTGAAAAAATCATTAGCCTAAAGGATCATGAAGAAATGCCACAAAATAATTTAATCCTGAATTGTACTCCAACAATTACGTACAACTACTACGTTCGAAAACTTTCTTGCAGGGCATAACAAACAGGAAAATCCATGAGGTCCTACGACCCAGTGAAAAATTTTCGAATTGCCGCGCATTCCGTCTTTGTCGTGGCGGGAGCTACACTTTTATTTTGATTCAATATAATAGAATTCAGAAAACGAAGATTAGGCTAGTTCTGTCGTTTCCACGGGAATGAAATCATGTGCACTGGTCTGCTGACCGACATTTATGGAGAATACTAGCAATTATTTTAAAGCGATTTTTGAAGGAAATCTTTTGTGGAGTAGAAGGAGTAGTAAATTAAAAATTCTTTTAATTTTTTCACGAATTTAACCTTATCCCCAGCCAGACATTTAAGCTGTGTTGGGAACTTGTTGAATATATGTATACCTGAATATCCGACTCTTTTGTTTCCTGAGAAGAACTGCAGGACAATACTGCTAGATCGTGCCAAGAATTTAAAAAATAAGAGATCAATCAGAAAGAACGCGGATGGTTGACTACATTCAGCAGCAGGGGCGGATCCAGGATTTTGGTTTCGGAGGGGCTTGAGCGGACTTTGGTTTGGGGGGGGGGGGGTTGAGTCGGGCAAAGGGGTAGTCCTTATAGAGTCCTCGGTCCTCGGATTAGTAGAGCTTAGTGGACCTAAATACTTTTGGGGAAGGGGCTTGTGCCCCCTAGCCCCTCCCCCTCCCTTGGATCCGTCCCTATACAGCAGTATAGGGAAAATAGTCAGAGACACGTACGTACCTTGCAATCTAAATTATCATGAATATACAAACCTAGAATTTTTTCACTTCCTGGACAAAGTAAAACCTGCAAAAATTTCTGTTTGCACCGGAACTCTTTTCAGTGACTAAATTTTCAACCCAAGCGCCTTTATTACTAACCTACGACACCGTTATAATTCAATTCAATAAATAACAGATTGATTCTGGTAGCTGATAACCTTGCTTAAGTGTGGCATCATGGTCAAATATTTTGTATGATTGTAAGTTTAAGGAGCAATTGCGTGCTGGTGGTACAAAATGTAAATATCTTTTCAGATAATTTGATGATAAATCCAGATTGGCAGGATACATTGGTCAAACTCTACGAAGGAGTTTCGGCTTCAACTGGAGAAGTTGATGAGGTAAGTTTCGGGGATGCGAGGAAATAGGAATACAAAGGATTGATTATACCATTGAGTACGTGGGGGTAGAAGGAGACCCATATTATGGGTGCCAAATACAGCAGTTGAATGGGTGCGAAGCGGACAACATAGATTGGTACGTGAAAAATATGGCGTTAAGAATCAGTGACTGAAAGGGTACGAGAGTAATTGAAAACAGGAGTCAGGGAATAAGACTGCTGGGTACCTAAAAACGGTCTCTTGTGCCGATATCCGTATATCTGGAGAAGAATTAGGATGTAGTAAATATGTGATATGACCATAAATTTTCCATTTGTGAGTAATGGAGTCAGAAACTGGAATAAATTATCGAACGATATACTGAATAAGTTATGCAAAACATTGAAAGAATTTAAGAGGCAAGTTCGTGAAATAAGTGTATGACGATATCTCCATCTGGGGATATGCTCCATCGCAGTTCATTAATAATAATAATGATCCGGATGACACTAATACCAATGGTTGTGATTTACAATAATACAATTTTATTGATTCTGTCATCTAATTGTAGTTACTTTGAGGTAAAGAAACGGACATAACTCGATTTCGATGAGTTCAACAATCAAATAACTGAACTTCCATGCAACAATTTCATGAAAAACGAGGATTCAGAGGATACAAAGCTGCAGCATCATATCAGGTTAATATACATACAAAAATTAATTTTTTACTTTGATGTCAATGATATTTCGCTAGGTATATTGTGGAATTGTATCAAAAAAAGCAGTTCGGATATACTAGAACCACTGTGCTATATATGAGAGTTACAAATATGCAAATTTACGGGCTCATGAAAGAGTAAAGGAAGTATGTGGAAGGATTCTGTAAAAAGTAAAGACAGGATAGTCACTCACATTTTGAGGTATACTGAATTGGTTAATTTATTAGTAGAGATTACAGCAGAAGGATTGAACAGAATGGGAAGACAAATATTAGAGTAGATGAAGTAGGTATTCGAGGACTTGTCATGAATATGGGGAGGAATGTAGGTTGGAGCAGTCTGATATGTCAGTGGTTATGCGATAATCAACAAGGACAATTTATAATTCCAGTTACAGCTGCAGTTGAATGCGGTGGGGAAATCAGAATGTTTCTTCCTGGGTTGAGAACTTAAGAGTCGTGGCCGAAAAGGCAATATCAGAATAGTTGAAAGTAAGAACAGAAGTCCCATAGTGTGTGATGAGGAAATATACGAGGAAAATGTGGGAACTGGGATACAATACCATGGCCAGGCCTGTGATGAGTATGGTGGGATAGCATGGGAGGAGTTGGAAGTGGTGCAAATGAGAGCATCTACATTTGTCTGTGGTCGGTGGAAATTGGCATAAAAAACAATCAACAACTGAAGTGATAAAGATGTTGGGTTGGTAGTAACTGGGTGATAGCAGGCGAATAAATATATGAATGAGCACATATAGGACATACAATGATGATGAAGCCTAGATGGCTGTTAGGAGAATTATTAATAGTAAGTGGAAGCAAAGAGATGACCATGACCAAAAACACCTGATTACTTCTCAACAGAGTTGTTTAGTAGTCATTTGTAAATAAGGGATTCAGGAATTGAAAAATTAACAATGGATGTGTTGAGCAATTTACCTC
>JARYHS010006789.1:0-35988 GCA_031002005.1 Vandiemenella viatica
GTCAGCTTATTAGGCAAATTGGTTTTTATTTTTTTTAAATATTTCGTATGATTATAAGGTAACAGCGTACCAAAGAAATTACAATAAAGACACCAGCTTCCTTACCTTATGGTCTGGAATCGTTGACGCGTTTGACTACCTCTAGACCAATAATTGTTGGATTTATTTTTAGCTGTTTTTAATAGTTGCACTATTAGGATCAATACGATTCTTGTGTTTTTAGTCGTTCCTGCAATACAGAGACAACATAATACAAACATAACTTTTTACTTTTAAAAAAAATATTAATCCCTGTTGGGAATCAATCCCGAGACTCGTTTTTGCAGTAACTATTTACTTATTTTTTAATGATTAAATGAACTTTATGTCCCAGCGGTAATTCTTCTACACACTAATTTTTTCATCACGTAAATTTTTACTTTAAATTATTTCACTTTCGAGGTAAAGTAATCAGAACGTTCTCCATAATTTATTCCCGTCCCTTACTTCCTTAAGTGCACATGAAAACTTATCACTCCCTTTCATTAGAGGCTGGAAAGGACTGGGGACAAGGAACGAGAAGGAATTCGACTACGGCCTTTTAAATGAACCATCCCGGCATTTGCCTCAAGCAATTTCGGGAAACCATTGAAAACTGAAATGTGGATGGCCGGACGAGGATTCTAAACTGAGTCCTCCCCAATACGAGGCCAAAGTGCAACAGCTCACCCATCACTCCCGGCGTGTGAAATGAAGCTCTAATCTGTGGTCTTATCTTCACTCCTAAGCGCTACTCCCAATTCTTCGAGCAATAAAGCCAGGAATCGCGTTTTACGTTTTACCACCAAAACGAAATATTGATTTGGCGCAATTAATTTACAACCAACGCAAATGTGTGGTAATATGGATTTCAAGGTTACGCCATTATCGCTTTCGCAGAAATTCCCAACACTCGAATAGAGCTAAGACGGAATGCAGACATGTAATGTACTCTGATATAATATCAACCCTGTCTCTTCATTCAAAAAGAAGCTATTACTTCACATAATCAATGAGTCAGTATGTTATTTATAATTGATCCTAATTTGATATGTGGTGTTACAGAAATATGTTGAAAATTAAGTATACAGACAAATATGAAATGAACATGAAATGGAAATGAAGGATGATGATCGAAGTTTGAGGAACAGTCTTACGGAAACAACATACAGGTTGAAAATTGCACTTACTTGTTTACTTTCGGGTTTGCGCTGCGATTTATTTGCTGATAACGCCAACGTTTCGGCCCCAACCTGGAGCCTTCGTCAGGGCTTCTGTCTATTTCGCCGACTAGTTTTTTTTTGATAGACTTGACACTTAATTCACTGTTTATTATCACAGGCAAAGATGATTTTGATTATCCGCCAAAGAAAAGCACTAGTCGGCGAAATAGACAGAAGCCCTGACGAAGGCTCCAGGTTGGGGCCGAAACGTTGGCGTTATCAGCAAATAAATCGCAGCGCAAACCCGAAAGTAAACAAGTAAGTGCAATTTTCAATAATGACGCCTGCGAAAAGTGTGAAATTTTATATAACATACAGGTTATTTGAAATATTGTATAAACTTATGGGACTGATTAATTTGTTAATGAAGGGAACAATCGAAGGTAACAACTGGAAAATATGATAATATATGGAGTAGATAATTGAGGACATGTACTGTAATCGGTATCTTGATAGTATCTTATACTTCTTGAGAGGCCCAATATAAAAAGTTTAGAATAATTAGCAAAGATATTGATCAAATTATCGTAGGTTGCACGCTTCCAGACAAGTTAAACAACTTTGTCTGAATAAAATTCTGCCACTGATTTAAGAACTTACTAAAATAGTAAGAAAATGTTCCACGATTACTTTTGACTGCGAACCTTGTCATTAGATCTGAATAATACATAAAATAAATTAAATTAGGTAAATAAAAAAAAAGGAATACGGAAAGAAAGAAGTCAAACAAAACTCTTTCAAATGTTCTGTAATAGAACAGAGAGGTTAACGAAATCAATCATGCGTAGCTCAGAAGTCTATGCTCAAAATAGTAAAGTAAAACTAAATTTTGACAGAACGCAGAAGAATTAAAACAAAAAAAACATAAAAATAAAAAGAGAAAAATGGTATGATAAAATGACATGGAAAAACAAAATATCAGAGATAATAGTAAATACGTATGGTATTGTTGGCAGGGATATTCTCAGCCGCCAAGTCACAGATTCAATTTAACACGCAATTCGCATTTTTATTTTATTTTATTTATTTATTTATTTATTTTGGCTTTACGCCTCGTCGACGTTGAGTTCATTGAAGGCGGGAAAGGACTGGTTGCAAGAAACGGGGTGTAATTCTGACATGACTTTTTGAAGGAACCATCCAAGATTCGCCTGGAGTGATTTGTGGAAACCATGAAAAGCTGGAGGGACGGACAGGGATTCGAATCCGCGTAATCCCGAATGCGAGTCACCACGCCTCTGCCGTTTCTAACTTAACCCAACTGGTTTTACTACCTAGCGTTTTACATGGAATCCGAACCAAGGATCCTTCTAGTTTATTTCACACGAACAAAGGTTTGCAAGTAGCGAAGGTCAGTTTATGGGTCCGTAAAAATTCCAACCTTCTAACCCGCGTCAAGGTCCATAACAAGCGTCAAGATTATATACACAAACACAGACGTAGAAGTTTCCAAGTCTCTGTAATGAAAACAGACCATTAGTTTCAAAATCGGAGAATTCCTTGGGCGTAACGTGTCATGTAACTAGTTATTTACGTTTGTCTTTCGTTCCTTAGGTATTTTTCCGTAGTCCTCTCAATACAAGGAAACGGTTACCAATCGGAACGAGTAGTAGTTTCGGAAGAAAAGCTGAAATAAAATATATATATATATATATATATATATATATATATATATATATATATATATATATATAACTGAAATATATCTTTTTCCTTTAAAATAGCATAATGGAAAAAGGAAAGCCTTTCAAGGTGAAATTGTTTCTCTCCAATACGAATTAATAATTTCGGTTGTCAGTAAACATCAAGTCTCATTGAAATAGTTATATTTAAATCTTACACCTCCAGCATTAGCGTAATTTTATGTGAACTGATTTTCTAGCCTGGAAGGAAGCTGTCGAGTGCCACAAAATATTTTATATATTTCCGTATTCATAACTTTAACGGAATTTGAGCATTGTGGGTGAGTGGCAACGCTCTAACCTCGCATTCGGGAGGACGCTGATTTGAATCGCCATCAGACCATCAAGATTTGGTTTTCCCAAATCACTCCAAGTAAATGCCGTACTAGTTCCTTCAAAAGGCCATAGCTGATTTCCTTCCCGTTCCTTGTCTCCTTGTCCCAGCCCAAAAAAACGCTGAAAACTGAAATGTAATACCTTCAGTAATTTTTTCTGTGATGCATGGAATAAGTAAACTTAAGTATCTAAATCAATGCTAAGGTAGTTGAAATGATTTAAAACGTCTGTTATGTCTCTGATGAAATCGAAAGTTATAGTTTGATAGCTTTAGACCGCTTCTCCGTACGCGTATCCTAAATTATTATTTGTTTAATTACTAGTTGAAAAGCAACTGCGGAAACATGGCCTGCAACAACATTGCATTTATTAATTGTTTATTTCATTTATTTTCCGCCGAGTGTACTTTTCTGCACATGTTCTATTGGAGGCAGCGTATGTAAAGAAAGTTTCTATCAAGCCGTTTTTTACCAACATTCTTCAGTGCAATCTACACTACTAAATACCTACTTTATCTAGAGTAGTAAAATATATAGTAAAACTTAACGGCATGATAAAACTTAAAATTAAAAACAACTGCATATATGCGGGATCAGTATTTAATTTAATTGAGATAGAGTTAATCACCCAGTGGCAATTTAGCTAGTCACTTACTTTCGTATTTCATAATTTTTTTCTTAAACTAATTCGTTGTTTCAGCGTTAAGCAACACTTATTAAAGAGCACCAGAAAACACGATTGAGTAACAACAATTACCGTCTAATTGAGATAAAGTTTTTCAGGTTCCCTGATAGATGATAGAAGACTTTTATTTCTTTTTCCAAGGGAAGCACATTAATTACGACTTTTGCTTCCAATACCACTCGTCTTACTGTTTATAACTCAGTTGCAAATACTTTAACTTTGTGAGGCGTGTACAATACTCACAGTAAATCAAGATTTTAAGCCTCACCGTTCATTTCGTAGTAATTATCTTGTAATTGTACACGTTATAGAGAATTGCGATTAAAGGATTCAGCACTTTCAATGGACAGGCATTCAGTCACGATTTTCAAACAGCTTTAGTGAAACTTGGACCAGGCATTCCTCATGTTTGACCACTCAGCACGCACCCGAATTTCTAGGATAAGCGTAAGTAAGGTCCAGTGACAATAGACAGATGTGCACCAACGGGCTTAACTTTGGGAAAGGCTTGTCTGTGTTTTCAGCAAGACATTCCTATATACGTTCCGAACAGTCTACATGTTATAGAAAATTGCTAAACTTAAGATGGACATACTTGTTCCCAGCGTTAATGGAATTTGAAATATTTTCTATTGATTATAGGGAGAAACGCATTTGAAGAAACGTGCTCCAATCAAATGTAGTTTCTGACTTACAGCGTTGAAGTTTGACTGTTAGGGATACCTGCTTTATATTGTCATCAACAAGACAACAAAATGAAGTAACCCTTTGTATTGGAGCCAAATAACAGCTGAGAGCTACACACTGACGCATACATAATACCAGGCCCGTTATGCTCAAGGAGTTTCCTCCATGGTTCTGCTGTCCGCGAGTCTCACATCTCACATTTTCTCTGCCGGGACAGCTCATAGTTTCACGTATGATAAGGGTTGCCAACTTATTTGTAAAAAAATAAAGTATATTTATCTCTGGAAGAGGAAAATAAAAATAATATGAAAAAGAAAAGTACTTTTAAATTTATATATTTACTGCCCTAAACACAAATGTTTTTCATGGTTATGGAACTATTTTTGGTTTCCTTTTAAAATGTTATAGATACTAAATTTATAAATATATTAACAAGGTGTAACGTAACCATGAACGTTACGGTTATATTTGGAGTGGATAGTGTAATCTGAGATGTATGTAAGGTCTTTGGCGGTGGGCGAGCGCAGAGCGCGGGGAGTCGGGAGTCAGTGATTGTCAGTGGTAACGTACGGAACAGCCGGCGGGAACGGAAGGTCTACGGCAGTGTGTTTATCCCGTGAATACATCGTACGGCCGCTTGGCGTGTGTTCCGTACTAAAGAACGCTGTGGGATGTGTGCTAAAGTATATGTGGGACTATGAAGGTTCTTCCGAGAGACCTGAGTCAATATAAACTGTGTTTAGTAAACTACTGCAGAATCGGACTATGGCGATTGTTTGTTAATTAGTTTCGAGATTTGTGCTCACTGCTTATTTAGTTGTTTTGACTGTACTTGAATCTGCTATTTTCGGTGACGAAGAAACATTAGTATTATTGTCTGGTGGCATGCTTGTGGACTGTGTAGTCTCAGAGGAATAAATCTACGAAAACTAGTACGCATATGTGTTTTTTCTTCTGTGACTTTAATTAACCAATTAGCATAGCCGAAAGACTGGCGACCGCACGGCAAAACGAACCTTTAATTAAAAGAGTAATTAGTGGTGGAAGAAAGCTTAAGAAAAATCGTGTTAGGAAGTGTAACTGCTCAATTGCTTCAACGAACTTTTAACTATACAAACACGAATAGCGTGAGTAGACGTTACATGGCTCAACGTGACAGGACAAGTTGCAGTTAAAATTGTTAAGGACGGACAGTGATTAATATTAAAAAAAAAGTGCTGGAAATAATAAGCAGTGAGTAGAGCGGGAAGACAACAATCGGCGATGGTACGGCTACTTCGAGGCGGCGAGTGCACAACAATGTAATAAACGAGAGGACCCGAGCTTTCACGATCGGAACCGAGCAACGCAGTCTGACGGGAAGCCTCGCCAGAGCAACAACTCGACACCGCGGCAACGCGGTACATCGGAGCGACGCGAGAGCGGAACAACGCGGGCACGCAGAAGCGGCGCGGCGTCATTGCGGTCGACGGCAACGCGGTCAGCAACTGAGATTCTTCGAAAGGGAAGTGCGAACAATTTTTTTTAATTAAAGAAAGACACAAACTGACATTAAAAATAATAATAATAAAAAAAATACTGTTTCGATTGGAATCACATTTCCGCGGTAGTATTATTTCTTTTGCATTAATGAATCTTCAAATGAGCTACTGACTATGCGGATTGTAAATTTTATGCATGCAAGCATAATGTTATTCTAGTTTGGGTCAAGTTATGTCAGTTTCTGTTAACGAATTAATTTGTGGATTTCTTTGTTGATTGTTCAAAGAAGTGGCAAGATTTATTTTTCAGTCTTTGTAAAGAGCACAAACCGGCACGAATATTCGCGATTTTTTTAAGAAAAAAAATTAATTATTATTATTTTTGCATATTGAGTAACAGAGGTCTTTTTTCCTTTTCTTTCGTTGACTTATTAAAGTTGAAAGCCGGACAACTGTGTTAGATTTGCTTAGCAAATTATTTTTCAAGGAAAAAAAAAATAAAAATTATTTTAGAGTTTTCCGTAATTTTTTTGGTCATTGATAGTAGTGTATGTATTCAATTGAAAGTGTATTTTATGACATGGTGTATATCTTGTTTGATAGTTAAGTTAAAAGATTTGGAAACAGAATTTTACCTTTTTTTGTGCTAATGTATACTGGTGTATTCTGTTTGCTGGATTGACGGCGTTGGTTACTTCTTGTCTTTTCTACAACGGAAGATTGAATTTGTTGTGTGAAATAATTTCGTAATATGGCATCTGAGCTAGAGGGTGGTGTGAATGGAGGGATGGTGCTGGGAGGTGAGTCCCTTGGTGACGCACCCAGTGTAGACATTAATCAGTCCTCCCTTACTGTGTCTAATCATTTACAGTCGATGACGAGTTTTGCTAGTGAATCAGAAGTTGACAAGTCAAGAGAAGTGGTTAGGGAAAGTAATGAGGCGTCCATGTCGGAAATGTTTTGTGCTTTCCAGGGACAATTTGTCATGTCAATTCAGTCCCTTCTTGAAGCTAAATTAATGAAAAAGATTTCACTTGAATCTAAATTAATTCACTTAAATCAAATTAAAAATAATATTTCCTTGAAATCCAATTAAATATTTCACTTGAATCCAAATTAAATGAAAATAGTATTTCACTTGAATCCAATTAAATGAATAGTATTTCACTTGAATCCAAATTAAATGAAAATAGTATTTTGCTTGAATCTAAATTAAATGAAAATAAGGAGAGTATCGAATGTCTTCGGGATGCTTTTGAATCGCGACTAGGGCGTTTAGAGAAGAATTGACCCAGTATAGGGAACTTTGTACACAACAAACTGCTGAAATATCGGTAAATTGACTCAGTATCGTTCAGACTGCGAACAAGTAACTAGTGTTTTGCACCAAAATATGGAATCCCTAAAGAAAACAGTCGAGCTTATAGAAGATAACCATGATGAAAGATTGTCGAAGGTGGAGACTTTAGGAGAAACCCTTACCGAAAAATACACGGTAGTAAAAGAAGAAGTTGACCATTTAACAGTCGGCGTAGAGAAATTGTCGTGTCAGGTGGAAAAGGTTAAGGCTTCCACTGCAGTGTGGGTGAATGAAAAGTTACAGTTACAAGAGAAGCAAATTGAAAAAAGTCTAAAGTTACGAGTTCCACAAGTTGTGCGAGAAGAGGTTGTCAAATGTCAAATCTTGCCAAATGTGAATGCGCTCACTGCGTGCATGGTAGAAGAGAAAGTGGACTGGGAGGACTTTTGTGATAATGGGGGGATACACCCAGTTGATTTTGTGAAGAAGTTTGAAAATTTTGGGCCGTTCTGTAGGGCCGTAGAAAGAAAGAAGATAGAAATGTTCAGTAAACATATCAAGGGGAATGCCCGAATGTGGGGAGAACGGTGCAGATAATTGCGAGACGTTTGAGGAGTTTAAGTCAGCTTTTTTGGAACATTTCTGGTCCATCGACCGGCAAATTGCTGTTCGGCGGAATTTAATGATGGGAAAACCATACTCGCCGGGTGGTGGCACTCAGCAAAATTTTTTCTTGAAGTGTGTTAATTCTTGTAAACATTTAAGTTCACCATTTAGTGAAGGGGAATATGTGCGGATGATTAGTGCGCGTTTGCCCGAGTCGACACAGCTTGTATTTGTCAGTCACAATATATGTACCATTGACGAGGCGGTAAAGATGTTGGGTCGGCTGGACGAACAAGAGAAAAGTATAAGAGCAAAAGAATATGGGGTGAGGACACCCACACATTACGCGGAGAAATCGCAATCGGAAGGGGACAGAAGTAATTCACATCAGCAGCAGGAGAGCTACAATCATTTTGATAACAGGAATCGAGGCGGCTACAATAACCGCGGGCAGAGAGGAGGATTTGGACGTGGTCGTGGAACAGGGGGAGGAGGATTTAGAGGTGGATATCAAGGACCAACTGGAGATGATCGGTCCCGAGAAGAGTCAGTAAATCAGGTGCAGGTGGCCGTGTGGAGAGTGAGCCACAGGTAAACTAGTGCCTGTCACTGCTTCAGCCTCGCGGGGACAGGAGACGATACGAGGCTATCAAAAGAAGAACCAGAAGACAATACGAGGGGCGAGATGAAGATGAGATTTCTAATGAACCAATTACAAACGATCAAGGAGAGGAAAGAGTGATCTGGACGAATGTCGGAGATTATGCTAAACTGTTCATCGCTAAAGCGCGCATTCATGAGGAGGAGAGTGATGACTCGTCAGAAGAGTGGTCAAGTTGGAAGGAGATAAGGTGGTTCGGACAAGAAAAGGCAAAGATAATTTCAGAACTAACTTATAGATCAAATGGAAGAGAAACTGTGAATAAAAATGATGTTTGTGAGCCAGATGAGCAGGAGAAGGCTTGTGTGACTGACGACAAAATTGTTAAGAAAGATACTGTAGTAAAAGAAGAAATAAGGTCAGTAGAAGAAGATGGAAGACAGCGAGAAGCAGTCCTTGAGGTGAAAGAAACACTTCAGGAGACAGAAACAGTGAAGCCTGAAACTTTGCCGGAAGGGAATCTCGAAGTGAAACATTGTATGATGGTAAATGAGAACTATCCATTATGTAAAGACACAAAACAGAAGGTAATTAATGGGAAGAAAGAGACTAGGCAGAATAGAGGATACTATGTGAAGCCAGAAGAATGGTATTTGCTGAGAGAAGAAAGTTGGAAGAGGCACAGGAAGAAGTTACGGTTATATGATGAAGCAAAGAATGTAAATAAGAAGAAAGGAGGAGGAAGAGAAGAGAGTTGGAAGAAGCGTAAGAAGAAGCGGGGTTTAATGCTGTTTGGTGAAGGAAGGAATATTGTAAAGAAAAAGAAGTAGGTACATTAGGTAGAGAGGGTGAGGTACAGTCTTCAGTTGCCTCACTACGCATGATGGAAACATCCATGCATAAATGCCTTAGCGTTATGGTAGGTTTAGGTTTTCAGGTTGTTTGGTCATCACAATTATTTCTTCTATGGTATTGTACAGTTGTTGTATCAAATGTCTTTTGCGGTTGTGCGCAGATTAGCGACCCGCACACTGTTTGTTTTGGTGCAACGCATTTTGTCACGTAAAGAAGGAGATACGAAAGTTTAAAGTTTTGTACGAAGGTCCCTATAGGGTCAAAGCCTGTTTGAGGGATAATGCTTACAAATTAGAATATGCCGATGGGAGAGAAGTTGCCGGGACTTTCAATGTCATTTCTCTGAAACCTTACAAATATTTTGGTGAGGAGGGGAGTGTCGGTGGGGTGTCAGGCACCGGATAGAGGGGCCCACCTCACAGCACTGTCGCATCTACCGCACCTCCAAGCATTAAGTGTTGCCATGATTTAAGTAAGTTTTCAGTAGTTTCTTGTAACAATCAATCGCAGTCGCAATTAGAATGTGTAAGAGGCTGTGTCAATAAGTTAGTGGGGAAAGGACTTTTGGTAGTTGGGTACAGATTGGTGACCCACGTAGTATTAATACACAGTTGCGGAAGGCATTCTTGCTGGTTTGTGTTTCCCAGTAATTTTGCCCCGAGGCTGGACAATGTACTTAGAAGTGCGGTTTTCCCTTTCATTAAAGTGTTAAGATGATTTAAGTGTGGCGCAGCGTAATGTCAATTTGCGTCTTTCCGTGGGTGAAGTGATCAGTGTGGGTGTACAATGGACAGTGAATGAGGCACCTGCCTGCATGCAGGGCACACTGTCAGTGTACTTCCGAGGTAATCCAGGCACGATTCGGTGCATGAGTAATACATCAAAAGAAAAAAAAAGTATATTGTAATTCAATTTGTAATTTCTTGTTTACTTAATATGTATTTAATTATGTTAGTTTAAGGATAAGCAAGCAGCCACCCAGACTTCCCTTTATGTTTGGTAAACATTTAATCTTGTATTTTTTTGTAAATGTTTCTATGTATATGTGAACAAGTGTGGTTTGTGATGACAAAAGTCGGTGCTTTGTCAATGCCGACTTTTGCCACATTGTAACGGTGGGGGTGTAACGTAACCATGAACGTTACGGTTATATTTGGAGTGGATAGTGTAATCTGAGAGGTATGTAAGGTCTTTGGCGGTGAGTCGAGGAGTCGGGTGATTGACAGTGGTAGCGTACGGAACAGCCGGCGGGAACGGAAGGGCTACGGCAGTGTGTTTATCCCGTGAATACATCGTACGGCTGCTTGGCGTGTGTTCCGTACTAAAGAACACTGTGGGATGTGTGCTAAAGTATATGTTGGACTATGAAGGTTCTTCCGAGAGACCAGATCAATATAAACTGTGTTTAGTAAACTACTGCAGAATCGGACTATGGCGATTGTTTGTTAATTAGTTTCGAGAATTGTGCTCACTGCTTATTTAGTTGTTTTGACTGTACTTGAAGCTGCTATTTTCGGTGACGAAGAAACATTAGTATTATTGTCTGGTGGCATGCTTGTGGACTGTGTAGTCTCAGAGGAATAAATCTACGAAAACTAGTACGCATATGTGTTTTTCTTCTGTGACTTTAATTAACCAATTAGCATAGCCGAAAGACTGGCGACCGCACGGCAAAACGAACCTTTATTAAAAGAGTAATTAGTGGTGGAAGAAAGCTTAAGAAAATCGTGTTAGGAAGTGTAGCTGCTCAATTGTTCAACGAACTTTTAACTATACAAACACGAATAGCGCGAGTACCCGTTACATGGCGACCGTGACAGGACAAGTTGCAGTTAAAATTGTTAAGGACGGACAGTTATTAATATAAAAAAGTGCTGGAAATAATAAGCAGTGAGTAGCGCGGGAAGACAACAATCGGCGATGGTACGGTTACTTCGAGGCGGTGAGTGCACGACAATGTAATAAACGAGAGGACCCGAGCTTTCACGATCGGAACCGAGCAACGCAGTCTGACGGGGAGCATTGCCCAAGCAACAACAACTCGTCACTGGGGGCAACGCGGTACATCGGAGCGAGGCGACAGCGGAACAACGCGGGCACGCAGAAGCGGCGCGGCGTCATTGCGGTCGACAGCGGAGCGGAAGCAGATGCGAGTCTTCGAAAGGGAAGTGCAAGATTTATTTTTCAGTCTTTGTAAAAGCACAAACCTTCACGAATAATTCGCGATTTTTTTTAAGAAAAAAAATTATTATTTTGCATATTGAGTAACAGAGGTCTGTTTCCTTTTCTTTGGTTAACTTATTAAAGTTGAAAGCCGGACAACTGTGGTAGATTTGCTTAGCAAATTATTTTTCAAGGGAAAAAAAAAATTATTTTGCTGTTAATTGGAATCGGAAAAAAAGGATATATAATGTGGAAGTAATAACAAACCAGATATACGCCAGCTGTAGGTGAACGGGTTTGCTTCAAGAGTTTTGATTTCATAGATAGAGATTTCTGTAGAGTTTCCGTAATTTTTTTTTGGTCATTGATAGTAGTGTATGTATTCAATTGATAGTGTATTTTATGACATGGTGTATATCTTGTTTGGTAGTTAAGTTAAGGGATTTGGAAACAGAATTTTACCTTTTTTCTGTGCTAATGTATACTGGTGTATTCTGTTTGCTGGATTGACGGCGTTGGTTACTTCTTGTCTTTTCTACAACGGAAGATTGAATTTATTGTGTGAAATAATTTCGTAATATGGCATCTGAGGTAGAGGGTGGTGTGAATGGAGGGATGGTGTTGGGAGGTGAGTCCTTTGGTGACGCACCCAGTGTAGACATTAATCAGTCCTCCCTTACTGTGTCTAATCATTTACAGTCGATGACGAGTTTTGCTAGTGAATCAGAAGTTGACAAGTCAAGAGAAGTGGTTAGGGAAAGTAATGAGGCGTCCATGTCGGAAATGTTTTGTGCTTTCCAGGGACAATTTGTCATGTCAATTCAGTCCCTTCTTGAAGCTAAATTAAATGAAAACAAGAATTCGCTTGAATCTAAATTAACATCACTTAAATCAGAATTAAAGGAAGATAATATTTCCCTTAAATCTGAATTAAGTATTTCACTTGAATCCAAATTAAATGAAAATAGTATTTCACTTGAATCCAAACTAAATAAAATAGTATTTTGCTTGAATCTAAATTAAATGAAAATAAGGAGAGTATCGAATGTCTTCGGGATGCTTTTGAATCGCACTAGGGCAGTTTAGGGAAGAATTGACCCAATATAGGAACTTTGTACACAACAAACTACTGAAATATCTTGTAAGTTGACTCAGTATCGTTCAGATTGCGAACAGGTAACTAGTGTTTTGCACCAAAATATGGAATCCCTAAAGAAAACAGTCGAGCTTATAGAATACAGGCATGACGAAAGATTGTCGAAAGTGGAGATTTTAGGAGAGAATCTTGCCGAAAAATACACAGTAGTGAAAGAAGACGTTGACCAATTAACAATAGGCGTGGAAAAATTGTCGTGTCAGGTGGAAAAGGTTAAGGCTTCCACTGCAGTGTGGGTGAATGAAAAGTTACAGTTACAAGAGAAGCAAATTGAAAAAAGTCTAAAGTTACGAGTTCCACTAGTCGTGCGAGAAGAGGTTGCCAAATGTCAAATCTTGCCAAATGTGAATGCACTCACGGCGTGTATGGTGGAAGAGAAAGTGGACTGGTAGAACTTTTGTGATAACGGGGGGATACATCCAGTGGATTTTGTAAAGAAGTTTGAAGATTTTGAGCCGTTCTGTAGGGCCGTAGAAAGAAAGAAGATAGAAATGTTTAGTAAACATATCAAGGGGGATGCCCGAATGTGGGGAGAACGGTTTGCAGATAACTGCGAGACGTTTGCGGAGTTGAAGTCAGCCTTTTTGGAACATTTTGGTCTATCGACCGACAAATTGCTGTTCGAAGGAATTTAATGATGGGAAAACCATACTCGTCGGGTAGGTGGCACTCAGCAAAACATTTTTCTTGAAGTGTGTTAATTCTTGTAAACATTTAAGTTCACCATTTAGTGAAGGGGAATATGTGCGGATGATTAGTGCGCGTTTGCCCGAGTCGACACAGCTTGTATTGTAAGTCCCAATATATGTACCATTGACGAGGCGGTAAAGATGTTGGGTCGGCTGGACGAACAAGAGAAAAGTATAAGAGCAAAAGAATATGGGGTGAGGACACCCACACATTACGCGGAAGAAATCGCAATCGGAAGGGGATAGAAGTAATTCACATCAGCAGCAGGAGAGCAACAATCATTTTGATAATAGGAATCGAGCGGATACAATAACCGGGGACAGAGAGGAGGATTTGGACGTTGGTCGTCGAAACGGGTCTGAGAGGATATAGAGGTGGTTACCATGGACCAACTGGGGGCGACCGGTCAACGGAAGAGTCAGTAAATCAGGTGCAGGGGGCCGTGGTGGAGAGTGTGCCACAGGTAAACTAGTGCCTGTCACTGCTTCAGCCTCGGCGGGGACAGGAGACGATACGAGGCTATCAAAAGAAGAACCAGAAGACAATACGAGGGGGCGAGATGAAGATGGGATTTCTAATGAACCAATTACAAACGATCAAGGGAGAGGAAGAGTGATCTGGACGAATGTCGGAGATTATGCTAACCTGTTCATCGCTAAAGCGCGCATTCATGAGGAGGAGAGTGATGACTCGTCAGAAGAGTGGTCAAGTTGGAAGGAGATAAGGTGGTTTGGACAAGAAAAGGCAAAGATAATTTCAGAACTAACTTATAGATCAAATGAAAGAGAAACTGTGCATAAAAACGATGTTTGTGAGCCAGAAGAGCAGGAGAAGGCTTGTGTAACTGACGACAAATTGTTAAGAAAGATACTGTAGTAAAAGAAGAAATAAGGTCAGTAGAAGAAGATGGAAGACAGCGAGAAGCAGTCCTTGAGGTGAAAGAAACACTTCAGGAGACAGAAACAGTGAAGCCTGAAACTTTGCCGGAAGGGAATCTCGAAGTGAAACATTGTATGATGGTAAATGAGAACTATCCATTATGTAAAGACACAAAACAGAAGGTAATTAATGGGAAGAAAGAGACTAGGCAGAATAGAGGATACTATGTGAAGCCAGAAGAATGGAATTTGCTGAGAGAAGAAAGTTGGAAGAGGCACAGGAAGAAGTTACGGTTTATATGATGAAGCAAAGAATGTAAATAAAGTTACTCCATACAGCAGGTTAGCGAGGAGTATTGCCCTCTCCACATAGTGATGATAGGAAGGGGAGTATCTATTTAAACCCTGGGAGCAGGGGTCTGTCTGGCTGTCTACGAAAGTCTTTCAACGAACCACATCGACGCCGAGGGCGTCGTCGCCGGCGCGGCCGGGGCGGCGGTAGCAGAGAAGAAGATGGCTGTCGTCTACTACTAAGGTGGGCTCTGCTGCGATAGCTGGTGTGGATAGTCAGAGGGGCATATTCATGTGGACAGTTAAAGAGTAAATCATTTGGTCATATTCATATGGGCATAATCTTGTAGAGTTCTTATCAATATTCCAGTTAGTTTGGGCTGCGAGGTGCCCATAAGTTACATGCTCGCCCCGTCCTTGGCCGTAGCTCTAATGCTTTGTTACAACTCCAATTAGACAATGTAAATGTTCACATATGCCATCAGTCATTGCTCATGTAAATAAATATGTAAATATGTGATTGCCGTTTACCGTAATTTATCCTAGCTTCCTCAGCCATTCCACTGTTATTATCTGAATGTACTGAGCATAATAACCTGTCAGGTGTTGCAGTAGGAACCTACGACGAATATTCATATCAGAACTATGGTCGATCTCCTATGGTCGACCCTTATCCACGGCTCCAGTGGAAGTTACCCTGTCTGGTCTTATCACTAAGCTTTCAGGGTCACTACAAGAAGGGGTTAAAATTATGGTGTCATGGTGTGGGGTGCACTTGCACGGAGGGCGTGCAAGTGGTTCGCAAGATCACTGAATATTTCGTCCTATGTAGGTACATTACGTCAGTTCAGGTTTCTGTCCTTTGGCCAGCCCTGCGTCAAACAGACGTCACGGCTTGGGTATAGTTATGGTTAGATTAAACGGCAATAGTTAATCCACATCCACTATCCAGTATCCCACAGAAGACGTCGTAGGAGGAGGAGATGGTTCGATTACGGAAGCGTCCGAGCGGAGTTGGAGGTAGCCAACACGCAGCATTCAGCAGGCAGGTCGACGACACGAGCCTTCGCCGCAACAGCAGGAAAACGCCGAGCGAGCAGTATGGGTCAGCAATCTTAAGCAGGCCACAAGACTGCAAGTAAGTGTCGCAAGCAGTAGGCGGAAAAAATAACGCAAGCTCCAAGTATCAATGCTTCAAGGAAGCCCTATTGTTTAAATCAATAAAGTGTTGATGCCCTCAGAATTTAAAACGCAAAGAAAAGTGCAGCAGTATTAAATTTTAAAACATGTGTAACGCTACTAGTTAAAGCGTAATTTCATGAAATTAGTTATGTAAATAAGTTGAATTTGATGTCAAGAGTCCACCTTTAACTGCCAAATTATAAGTTATAAATATGTGATTATAAGAAAATTTAGTAGAAGCGAATCGTGAAAATGCTATAATCATAAAGGTAATTTTGTTAATTAAATCCCGAAGGAAAATGTGTGTTATTTGTTACTGTCTGAAGATCAGAAATAAATGTGGAAAAGTACTTTCGTGAAAATTGTTGCCAGTAAGAAATAGAATGTTAAATTGTTCAAAGCTTTACAATTAAGAACGCGCATATTATGAAATCTCCAGTAATTCGATGTGTAAATGCCCTGCCAGAAAAATGTAATTATATTAGAAGTTTTGAAAGAGCAATGCATTTATACTGTAATCCTGTATGAACAGCTGAAGGAGAAGTTATGTTAACTGGAATAAAATATTTTGGGATGTCGCTATACTATAAGTTCCAAGTATGAAGAATGCTCGAACTAATATGCCAAGTTAAGACGTAATAATTATCTGATTATTGAATAGATTTTAGCAGTTGGGTAAGAGTGTATACGAAATTAGCATTAATGAAATGTGATTGAGCAGTAACTATTAACTAAGATTATGATAGTTAAGAAAAACTGCTGGGAACAGCAAGCTTTATGAAATAATGTTACAAGTTCATGTTAATGATTAAAAAGGAGTGTACAACGAAAATGATGGAACCGGTGCTTAAAATAATTATTGCAGAAGTTTGGCAAAGTAAAACATACTAACAGTTATGCGTGAATTCTTCCACTAGAAATGTGTAACAACATAAGAGTTTCTTTAATAACGAATATACTGCACTTCAGCGGTGAATATAATTCGGAATAGGTAAACGTAACAGTCAAATGAAAAATTAGCATGTTGGTTAGTCATGAGAAAGAAGCGCGTGATCGTAAGCTAAATGAAATTTTATGGTGGTTGAGTTGAGACATTAAATTGCAATGTAATACTAATAAACGCGGCAATTGAGAAAGTTAATTTTTGAACATTTTAATATAGAGAAATTCATAAGAGACGAAAGTACAGAAACGTAATGAACGATGAATTATAAATTATAGTAACGAATAAAATCGCATGTTGGTAACTAAAATATTGCTCTAAGAGTGTTCAGCTGTTGTAAAAAATTATCGTACGTGAGTTACATGGGTAATTGGTCATTATTAAGTCTTAGACTGTAATATATAAGAATCAAATCACTTAATATAACATGTTATAAAGGAATCTTGAAAATAAGGTGGTACGATGTTCTAAGAGATCAAGAAATGCGAGGACAACGCATCCATATTAAATGAGATTATCAGTAAATTAAAGGGAGCTTATCATGGTAGTATGGAAGTAAAGGGCAGTAAAATAAATTAAATGAAGTTAATATGGCAGTATTCAAGTAAAGGGCAGTAAAATAAATTAAAATAAGTTATAGACGAGGCACAAATGTAATCATAATGCATAACCGAAAGAACGGGGGACGATGATTAATTATATGAGAAATTCTATAAGTGCTGTTCCTACGAGGTGGAACGAGAGAATGGTTGTGTGTTAAAGAAGTAGATAACAGATTATAAGGAGGGATCTAGAAAAATTGATCTCCATGTAAGGTGGAAGACGGGTAAATACCTTCCAAAAATTAGCGGTGGTTTGCGGGGTTACACATAAACCTGGAGGGTTTAAATAGAGTCGCTCACGGTGGCGAAAATTACAATAGAGGGGAGTCGCCCGGGAGAGGCGAAAACTGGCGAGAATCGAAGGGGTTAAATGATGTCGCCTGGGGAGGTGACATTTGAGGAGAATTGGGTGAAAATAAGTAAAACCTGGTGCAACACACTTGAATCCACTTTAACGCGGGAAGTGTATGTCCAGGGTGCCTGTGAGGAAATAGGAAAAGGTAAGTGAAATCGGTGACCAGGTGTCGCCAATGGTAGCATGATGTCAGTGGACTTAAATGTCCCTATGCTGACGAAGGAATGTTTTTAAAGATGAAAGGTAGGTTGGTTGAATATTATAGAGATGGTAGAAGTAAGTTATATATGATGTAACTGATAGAATTATTTGGCGGGTAGTCGGTAATTAAGGAGAGATGACGAAGGGGTCGTCATTGGAATTTTGGAGGAGCTGGAGGTAATAGTAACAGAGTGGAAGTTACTACTTAACTGGCGCAAGACGATTGGAGGTCGTCACATAATGGAGGGTAAAATAAAGGTATTGCAGAGGAATGCAGTATCTGTTAATGGAGGGAGGTAAGGAAAACCTCTAGGCGAAGGGGAGGTAGGTGCGAAGTCTACCATAAGAGGAGTATTGGGGAGGCAGGAAACTCCTAATGTTAATCCGTACTAGGTGAGGTACGAAGAACCCTGGGTGGTTATAAAATAAAAGTAAGGGGCAAATGACTCCATATTATTCAGCCGTGCACGGGGAAAGTGTCACGAAGAACCAAATATGGTTGAACGAAGACGTGAACCGGGTATGGTTACGCACAAAGGTCGAGGGGAGTTTATGTGGGAATTACCGAACTGTGGAGAGTTCGGGTTGGCGCTTAGCGGGTGTTGCTGTTATCAGCGAAACTGGGTGTCACTGACGAAGCATGACGTCAGAAGTTGAGTGGGTAGTATAGTGGCGCAAGGGAGGCGCGTAAAACTATATGTATTTGGAATATAAAGCTAAATTTCTTAATAAGGCGCAGGGGAAGAGAAAAAGTTGCAGGCTTTAATAGGGTGAATCAAATCAGATATCCCTTATAATTATGGGTAATTAAGAAGAAGAATTGAAAAGAAAATCATAGTGCAAGAAACACGAATGTAATTAACTGTATAAACATTTTTAATATTATTTTCATTCAAGGTAACAGCACAAGTATGTAGAATAAGCAGAAGAGCCGTTATAAAAGGGAATTTAATTTATGGGAATTATTTAAAGTAGAGAGTATAGAAAGGCGTAACTTCTGTGAATTAGAATTAAGGTAAAGGAGTATGGAAGACCGCACAGAAAATGGCGAGAATAAGTTAGTTCCTAAGTGTTAACTGGTGTATCATTGAAGTAATGTGAGTCCTGCAGAATAAATTAAGAGTTATGTTAAAAGAGATGAAATCATGTTATGTGTATAATTGTTGTACTCAATGTATTAAAATGTTTGGGGAGAAGGTGATCTTAGTTCCTCGATGGGATATTGGGGAAGGTTAAATAAACCATTAAGTAAAATAAGAGAAATTAAGTGGAGTTAATGAGCTAACCAGTCATGGTGAATTTTCGTAATAGCAGTCACTGGCATCAAGGAAATCAGATCATATTAAACTATTTTGGAGTGATTACATGGTCTCGAGTCATATAGTAGAAAAGAAATGTTAGACAGTAAATGGACGTAAATCATAACGTAGCATTGAAAAATCAAATGAAAAGTCATCATTGTTGTTGTGTACAGTATCTTCATAACTACTGAGTAAACTGGGGTTCTGAGAAACTAAAGATTTAATGTTCAGGAAACAGAATAAGTTGAAAAAAATATATTGTGGAATTCATGGAAGTCATTGGGGAGTTGTGTTACTAAATGGTTATCAATAATTGTGAAGCAAAAAGCGCACGATCAACTCTGATATAATAAGATGGTACTAAATCGCAATAGAAGTGGAAATGTAAATTGTTCTAGTGAAAATATGTTGAAGATTGTATATGGAGGTGTTAACTGAAGTGTGAAGAATCATTGTATGTATAGAATTAAGAGGATGTTCCACTAATGCAAAATTTTACGAGTGTTCTAGTAACCTGTAATATGGCTGGAGTGGTGAATGAAAACAAGTAAGCCGCTGAGCTGTCCTTACAACGTAGAGCTGACGTGACGTCGCGAATCATGTCAACTGCTGCCGCCGTGCGTAGTCTCAGTAACCAGGGACGCCTGTATCCGCTGAGCCACGCCAAACAAGAGTCGGCAAGGTCGACATCACCACCACAAATCAATCCAGTCGAAATCAAAACAAAATAAAACAGATAAACCATTCTAATTGTATTTAACAACACACCAACACCTCAGTAACACGAAGAAAAAGAAATTGTAATTAGTTATAAGAAAAACCTGTTTTTAGTTTTAAGTAATTTTGCAAACTGCGTTTACAAAACACGTCCTCCGTAGACTCCGGACGTGGCGAAGGGGGGGACATGTAGTGATCTAGGCGATCACTTGCCCAAATACGTCCAATTAATTTCTCTAGTCAGTATCCAGGGCGGGCGAGCATGGAAAAGTTAAGCAATAGAGCTATGACCTGGGAAGTAGCACGCATATCAGCAAGCCAGTGGCCAAGCGGCTGTCCTTATTGCAAGCTGTTAAAGTTACTCCATACAGCAGGTTAGCGAGGAGTATTGCCCTCTCCACATAGTGATGATAGGAAGGGGGAGTATCTATTTAAACCCTGGGAGCAGGGGTCTGTCTGGCTGTCTACGAAAGTCTTTCAACGAACCACATCGACGCCGAGGGCGTCGTCGCCGGCGCGGCCGGGGCGGCGGTAGCAGAGAAGAAGATGGCTGTCGTCTACTACTAAGGTGGGCTCTGCTGCGATAGCTGGTGTGGATAGTCAGAGGGGCATATTCATGTGGACAGTTAAAGAGTAAATCATTTGGTCATATTCATATGGGCATAATCTTGTAGAGTTCTTATCAATATTCCAGTTAGTTTGGGCTGCGAGGTGCCCATAAGTTACATGCTCGCCCCGTCCTTGGCCGTAGCTCTAATGCTTTGTTACAACTCCAATTAGACAATGTAAATGTTCACATATGCCATCAGTCATTGCTCATGTAAATAAATATGTAAATAGCCTGATGCCGTTTACCGTAATTTATCCTAGCTTCCTCAGCCATTCCACTGTTATTATCTGAATGTACTGAGCATAATAACCTGTCAGGTGTTGCAGTAGGAACCTACGACGAATATTCATATCAGAACTATGGTCGATCTCCTATGGTCGACCCTTATCCACGGCTCCAGTGGAAGTTACCCTGTCTGGTCTTATCACTAAGCTTTCAGGGTCACTACAGAAGAAAGGAGGAGGAAGAGAAGAGAGTTGGAAGAAGCGTAAGAAGAAGCGGGGTTTAATGCTGTTTGGTGAAGGAAGGAATATTGTAAAGAAAAAGAAGTAGGTACATTAGGTAGAGAGGGTGAGGTACAGTCTTCAGTTGCCTCACTCCGCATGATGGAAACATCCATGCGTAAATGCTTTAGCTTTATGGTAGGTTTAGGTTTTCTGGTTGTTTGGTCATCACAATTATTTCTTCTATGGTATTGTACAGTTGTTGTATCAAATGTCTTTTGCGGTTGTGCGCCGATTAGCGACCCGCACACTGTTTGGTTTTGGTTAGGGTATCACCGTTTTTGTCACGAGTAAAGAAGGAAATACGTAAATTTAAAGTGTTGTACGAAGGTCCTTATAGGGTCAAGGCCTGTTTGAGGGATAATACTTACAAATTAGAATATGCCGATGGGAGAGAAGTTGCCGGGACTTTCAATGTCATTTCTTTGAAACCTTACAAATATTTTGGTGAGGAGGGGAGTGTCGGTGGGGTGTCAGGCACCGGATAGAGGGGCCCACCTCACAGCACTGTCGCATCTACCGCACCTCCAAGCATTAAGTGTTGCCATGATTTAAGTAAGTTTTCAGTAGTTTCTTGTAACAATCAATCGCAGTCGCAATCAGAATGTGTAAGAGGCTGTGTCAATAAGTTAGTGGGGAAAGGACTTTTGGTAGTTGGGTACAGATTGGTGACCCACGTAGTATTAATACACAGTTGCGGAAGGCATTCTTGCTGGTTTGTGTTTCCCAGTAATTTTGGCCCCGAGACTGGACAATGTACTTAGAAGTGCGGTTTCCCATTCATTAAAGTGTCAAGATGATTTAAGTGTGGCGCAGCGTAATGTCAATTTGCGTCTTTCCGTGGGCGAAGTGATCAGTGTGGGTGTACAATGGACAGTGAATGAGGCACCTGCCTGTGCAGGGCACACTGTCAGTGTACTTCCGAGGTAATCCAGGCACGATTCGGTGCATGAGTCATACATCAAAAGGAAAAAAAAGTATATTGTAATTCAATTTGTAATTTCTTGTTTACTTAATATGTATTTAATTATGTTAGTTTAAGGATAAGCAAGCAGCCACCCAGACTTCCCTTTATGTTTGGTAAACATTTAATCTTGTATTTTTTTGTAAATGTTTCTATGTATATGTGAACAAGTGTGGTTTGTGATGACAAAAGTCGGTGCTTTGTCAATGCCGACTTTTGCCACATTGTAACGGTGGGGGTGTAACGTAACCATGAACGTTACGGTTATATTTGGAGTGGATAGTGTAATCTGAGAGGTATGTAAGGTCTTTGGCGGTGAGTCGGGAGTCGGGGATTGACAGTGGTAGCGTACGGAACAGCCGGCGGGAACGGGAGGGCTACGGCAGTGTGTTTATCCCGTGAATACATCTTATGGCTGCTTGGCGTGTGTTCCGTACTAAAGAACACTGTGGGATGTGTGCTAAAGTAAATGTTGGACTATGAAGGTTCTTCCGAGAGACCAGATTCAATATAAACTGTGTTTAGTAAACTACTGCAGGATCGGAATATGGCGATTGTTTGTTAATTAGTTTCGAGAATTGTGCTCACTGCTTATTTAGTTTTTTGACTGTACTTGAAGCTGCTATTTTCGGTGACGAAGAAACATTAGTATTATTGTCTGGTGGCATGCTTGTGGACTGTGTAGTCTCAGAGGAATAAATCTACGAAAACTAGTACGCATATGTGTTTTTTTCTTCTGTGACTTTAATTAACCAATTAGCATAGCCGAAAGACTGGCAACCGCACGGCAAAACGAACCTTTAATTAAAAGAGTAATTAGTGGTGGAAGAAAGCTTAAGAAAAATCGTGTTAGGAAGTGTAGCTGCTAAATTGTTTCAACGAACTTTTAACTATACAAACACGAATAGCGCGAGTAGCCGTTACAAGTTCTTACCTTCCACTGTTCCCTCCGCTAACAAATTATCCAATCCAGCATGTCTCAAAATATGACCTACCAGCATGTCTCTTCTTTCTGTAAGCTTCTTCCACAAACTTCTTTTCTCACCCATCATTTCCAAAACTCGTTCATTTCTTACTTCGTCAGTCCACTTAATTTTCAGCATTCTTCTGTAGCACCACATTTCAAATGCTTCAATTTTCTTTATTTCCGGTATTCCTAAAGTGCATGTTTCGCTACCATAAAGTGCTGTATTCCACACAAAGAGTATTAATAAGTTCTTTCTAATTCCTACATCAATATTTGAAACTAAAAGGTTTCTCTTTTTCATAAAGGCTCTTTTTGCTAGTGCTATTCTGCTTTTAACATCATTCCTTCTTCGGCCATCGGTTGTAATTTTACTTCCCAAGTAACAGAATTCACTTACTTCTCCTATTGTATCCGATCCAATTTTTTATTTAATCTACTAGTATTGGTATCATTTCTGCTACATTTCATCACTTTTGTCTTGCTTTGATTTATATTAAGTCCAAAGTCTTCCATCAGTATTTTGTTCATGCCATTCAGTAACTTCTCAATATCCTCAGCCCTCTCTGCTAACAAGACAATGTCATCAGCAAATCGTAGCATACCGATTTTTCCTCCCTGAAAACTTATGCCACATGGAAATTTTTCTTTGCCTTTCTTCATTGCTTCTTCTACATACAAGCTGAATATTAACACACTTTTTAACTGATGCATGTCTCTCGTGAGTCTCTAATTTTATTATGGCCACTTGATTCTTATATAGTTTAATAGAGTATTCTTATATCTCGATATTTTAAACCTGACTTCTTTAAAATTTTTAACATCTTGTCCCACCTAACATTATCAAAAGCTTTTTCTAAATCAACTAATGTCATAAAAGTGTCTTTGTTTTTCTTGATCCGCCCTTCAAGTAATTAAGACAGAATTGCTTCCCTTGTACCGCGATTTTTCCTAATCTTCACCTACTATCTCTTCTACTACCCTTTCCATCCTTCTGTATATTATTCTGGTCAGTAATTTTGAAGCATGTGATGTTAGACTAATGGTGCAATAATTCTCACATTTGTCAGCTTGTGCTTTCTTTGGAAATGTGAAGATGATATTTTTTATTAAAATCAGTTGGAATTTCTCCTGTTTCATAATGTAGCGTATCACGAGGGGGGGGGGGAGAATTATTAATTATTTCTTAATATTTTACGCTATACAGGGTACTATAATTTAATAACAAAATGTAAATTATTCAAATGAGAGTTGGATGATTTTGTGATTTGAAACGGTCACAAAAAGACATTTTAATAAAGATTTTTACAATGGCATCTACAAATCTGAGCGTATTTACCATTACGTTAATAAACAAGAGGTTGTGCAATTTTCTAAGCAACGCTCAGACGTACAATGAGCCCTTTAAATGCAAGCAAACAAGTATAGTTTGTAGCATATCCACTAGCCCCGAAAAATATATATGTATTTATAAGTATATTTTGTAGTATTGAAATGAATATATAATATGAATTGTAAGCAAGTGTATTTAACTCACGGAGACCACAGACGGTACCAAGTTTGTAAACAGGGGTAATATAAGTGTCATTAATATCTTTGGTTTTTTTGGGAGAGTGTGAGAAGTGTGTGGGAGAGAGGGTCTGCCCGCGAGCGGGCGCGAGTGGTTGCGCGCCAAGATTGTGGCGGCGGTCTAGCAATTTTGTATTGAGCCTGCTGAGTCCGTGATTGTTCTTTTATTTATTTATTTATTTATTTATCAATCTTGTTCCATGGATCCCTGCTGAGGAAGTACCTCTGGGATGTGAAACATGTCATTGTTGATACATATACACATAATATGAGTCATATCATAGTAAATATATATATATATACATATTTTACAAATACAAGAAATAATAATAAACATACATTTTTGCAACTGAGTTTTGCAAACGTCATAATGAGTACAATTAATTATTTTCTTCAAATTCTTGAATGGAGTAGAAGGAGTTGCCAATAAGATAATCTCTAAGTTTTTGTTTGAATACATCTTTATTATCTGAAAGCTGTTTTATACGATTAGGTAGTTTATTAAACAGATGTATCCCAGAATAATTAACTCCTCTTTGTACTAATGGCAGAGATGTTTGTGTTTTATGCAAGTTATTTCTGTTTCTTGTATTGAAACTGTGTACCTGTGAATTAGGTGTAAACAGGTTAAAATTTTCTATGACAAAGCTCATGAGAGAATATATATACTGAGAATACATTGTAAGAATATTGAGTTTCTTAAAGAGTTGTCTGCAAGAAGTTCTTGGTTTTACCCTACACAGAAACCTAATAGCTCTTTTCTGTGCTATGAAAACTTTTTTACTTTGTGAAGAGTTTCCCCAAAAAATTATGCCATATGACATTACTGAATGAAAATATGAGGAGTACACCTGTTTCATTAATTCTAGATCTGCTGTTAGAGAAAGTGTTCGTATTGCGAAGGTGGCACTACTTAACTTTGCCAGTAGTGTAGTGATATGATCATGCCAACAGAGTTTCTGATCTATTTTGATACCAAGAAATTTTATACTCTCTGTTTCTAAGATTGTGTTGTTTTTATAGTTTATACATATATCTGGCTGTGCATAGTTTTTTGTTTTAAACCTAATATAATGTGTTTTTTTCAAAATTTAATTTTAATGAATTTGCCTTAAACCAATTTGCTACTACACTAAGTACTTCATTTACATTAAATTCTATAGTACTGTTTGGTGTTTTACGCACAGTCAGGTTAGTGTCATCTGCAAATAAAACACTCTTAACTTTGTCGGATAAATTTCCAGGAAGGTCATTGATGTATAACAGAAAGAGGAGGGGACCTAAGACAGAGCCTTGTGGAATTCCATGTTTTATTTTCTCCCAGTCTGATGAAGCATCTTTACTTATTTTAGAATCAAAAATTGAAACTTTTTGCATTCGGCTTTCAATGTATGATTTAATATACGAAAGAGTGTATTTTCATTTGTGGTTTTATAAAGTTGTTAAGAGTAGCAAATGAACTTTGATCAATAAAACTGAAACTTATTGATTGTACGATGTTAAACGTCTTCTTATTATTTGTATAGTAAGAACCTTTCAAATGAAGATAAGTAGCTCCTCAGTCCGCGTGCTTGGGTGGAATGACGGTATTTAAGGGACAAACCGTCAACAAACCTGTGGACTTTAATTAGTAATACGAAATAATAATTGAGAGGAGTATTACATTTGGCTACCCTGCAGAGGATGATTCAGTGGTATGATGGTACCAATTACGGATGTTAATTGCTAATTAACATAGCATCCGGGACGCCTGGAAATCTTGTGATTTCTATAACGTCGCTGCAGTCAACAGTGGTGAGCAACTTCCGACGACAGCAGTTTCGCAGATTGGCAAGTACAAAATTCCAAATTTAATTCACGGGGTAACAGCAGCAATCGACGATCACATTGCAGAAAGAAGAGCAGTTATAAAATTTTGAACAGTAAAAAGTTAAATTTAAAATCAGTGAAATTAACTCTAAAATTTGTTTTTTCAAAAGAACATTGAAATAAGAAAAGTAATTATCGTTTGGTTAAAGAATATCTAAAAACAAAGAATTGCTATTAAGAATTGTAAAAGAAAAAGTTATCATTGAATGTCTAAAGTTCATTACAAATTGCAGTAGTTTGTTTAGAGTATTTAGCGTCTATGGTTTCCGATGAGAAGCAAGTAATAATAAAGAAAAAAGGGGGGAAAACACTTCGTAATTAGAATTAAAATCTGTAATGTATCTATATGTTTGATTTTATTTCAGGCCTGAGGAGAGCAGAATTTAAATACTATTTTGTTTCTGTGAATTGTGGATTTTCAGCTGATGCGAGAAATTGCTGGTTTTGGTGGTGATTTGGATGCTGAATTGTTTGTCTTTCTTGTGTGTTGCTTAGCGGCGTTGTTGAACGCGGCGTTGGCTCATTGTTGATTGGTGACCTTGGAGTTGTGAATTGTTGTCTGACGGAATTCTTCCTATTAACTGGAATATAATATAATTTGGTTTTTTCTATTTTGAATTTTCAAATGTCTTTGAATATGGAAGACAGTTGTGGTAGGTTAGTCCGGGCGGAAGATAATACGGATTTAGTGGAGTCAGATGGTAATAATTCAGGAATTTTGATCGAAAGTTCGGTAACAGTAAGTTTTGATGGAAAATATGAAAATCGTATGGGGATACGTGAAAAAAGTAAGTTTGTGCAAGCCGAATTGAGTAGTAGTCCGGTTGTTAATGGGGATGACAATGAATTTGGCAGTCGTTTTGCAATTAATGACATTAGTAGCGGTAGTGAGGATAATGTGCAAGTTGAAGGAACAAGTGTATTTAATGGGGGGCAGAACCCAGTAGGAAGAATAATTTCACCAGAACTGAATCAGTCTGACAATACTCGGGAAGGGTCTGAATATTTTAATATGCTGCTAACCGCCATATTAGATGCTAGCCGAAAACAGGAAACCGCCATGCAAAATATGGAAGAAAGAATTACTGGAAACTTCAATCAGGTCCATGAAAGAATTGAAAATGTAACAGAGCAGATGAACGTAAAATTCGAAAAAATTGAAAGCAAAATGTTGAAAATTGAAAATAATATGCGACAAAAAATTGTGGAAGAGATACATCATAACGTAATTCCAATGGTAACTCGGAGTGTGGCAGAAAGCGAAAGGTTATTTAAAGAGAAATTAGAAAACGTAAAAAAAAAATCAAGAGAATGTTAAGAAGGAAATGGGGAAGATTATGGAAGGCCAAAAACAATGTGGTAAGAAGATACAAGGAGTAGAACGGCAGGTCGTTGAACATTCTAGTAGAACAGTATGTATAGAGCAACAAGTTGAAGAATTGTCGGACGGGGTCGCGCAAATACGCGAAGATATGATCAGCATAAAAGGAAATCTAGAAGAGGTCAAAAAACAGCCTAATATTATTGTGAGCGGCGGATCAAATGCTTGTCAATTATCGTTACCCGAAACTATATTTGAGCCGGGCGGAAATGTTCATCCCGCTGATTTTGTTAAAATTTATGCTAGAACCTATGTTGCGTCCTGGTTGGCTTTTACTTCCGCGAGCGGTTCGGAAGATGAGAGCTTAGATGAGACTGTCTAAAATTACCTTCTGAAGTCTCAAAACTGAGTGGAATTCGGGTTTTCAGACAAGGGAACTCGGAGTGGAATAATTGGTAGAAATAAAAACAAACACAAGAATTATCAGAGACAAGTTTGCAGCTCACGAAGACCGACTTACATCTGTGAACCTAAGTTCCGTCGGTAAGGCTTGCTAAGAAAATCAAAGTCTAAGGGAGTTCAAGTCTCAGGGTAAGGTAGGCGCGAGTTCTGAATTCTAAGTTCAACTCCTACATTTGTTTAACCTAAGTCCCAGGGAGGTGCGTGGCTTCAATGTACTATTCGACCATGTCGTTTCGTCGACTAAGTCCTATACTGGCATCAGAGCCTATGCCAGAACCTAAGTCCTGCTTCCTCATGAAGCCTGAAGGTGAGAGTCGAAGGCCTGCTAGTCTAGCTGCCGTGCCCCGCTCCGGTCAGCTTCCAACCCCACTCACTGGCGGCTGGTCCCTAACTAGCTCTGTTGCTTGCTGGCCCTACTCTGACTTCAGTGGCCCAAACGACCCCCTTATATATCGCTTGATTGCTTCCTTAATCTGCCTTCTAGAAGCTTCTGTCACGTACTCTCCCGGGTCACGTTGCAATACACATGCCTATTCACCTTATTCTGGCCCCTGATGTCTGCTTCCCGGATACATCTCTTGGTATCTTCCCTGCCTAATGACTTTGTTGATCTGTGTTCTGGAGACTTTCTAGTTGTTGCCTCACTAATGGCTCTTTCCTATACTTGCGGCTTCTCACGCAACTGAATATTCCTAACTATTTTGTGCTTATTTCAAGATATTCGTGACACATTCGCGACACTTTGCCCATAGAATGGTCAGAGGTTGATAAAATGCAATATGTACACAGAAAAATGAAGAGCGAAGCTTTTTCGTGGGGGTGTGAAATTTTAGAGAGTTGTCATAATTTTAATGAGTTTCTCCAAATGTTCCGAGATAAGTACTGGTCTCAGAGACGACAACGAAAAGTAAAAAGTGAGTTTTACAACTGCAAGCGTTACCACATGACAGATGGGAGTATGAGAAATTTTTGTGAGAAAATGCAGACAGAATTACGGCATCTAGATCAACCTATCGGAGAAGTTGAACAAATGGAAGTGCTATTACAAAAGTTGCCAAGACAAGTCCAGGAAACATTAATTGCAACTCAGTGGGACAAGATGGAAGATTTTTTAGACATACTAGAGAGGATAGACAGATACCAAGAAGCTTGTGAAAACAACACAGAACGAAACAAAATGTTCGACCGGAGCGCGGATAAGATGAAAGATTATCGACACAACGATAAGTGGGATAACGGTTCACAGAGAGGACGTGATATATACGGAAGAAGTGGGAGGCAAATGTACGAGCAAGAAAGAGGAAATCGGCATTTTGACAAGAATGTGGCCAATAATAATAATAAATACTGTAATCAGAACTATAGTAGTAACTATGCATCAGGTGAACGCCATGATTACAGACAGCAGCCTAAACAAATGATGTATATGAGAAAAACAGAAAAAGTACAGATGAGAAAAAAGAAGAGGCGGAAAACTACAAACCGCGACTGTGAAGGTCCGCACGGAAGCGAATATCGAACTTATGGACCAAATAATGTTGAAATAAAAGAGAATGAAGAAGAGCATTTATTTGAGTACCGCAAATCATACAGCAAAGATGAATATCTACAATGGTGGAAATGTTTCAACGAGATGGAGAATGAGAAATGCGATGTTTCAACATTAAAGCAAGGGGGTGGTTGGAATTGTCGCGAAGTCATAGATCTGGCTAACATCGATGTACAAGATGAAGAAGAATATGAAAAGAATACCGGAGGAGGAGTAAATAGTGCGGAGGTGCAATGTAAATCTGCAATGGAATTGTTCGACGAAGGAAATTGTGAGAATGAAGATAATGAGCTAGCATTTAGCATTGACGAAACTGGGGAAATTGTTCCTAGCAGTGATAACGAAGAGGAAAGAGAATCTGAAAGCAGTGAAGAAGAAAAGGAAAATGAAGAAAATGAAGTCAGAATATTTTTTATAAGGAAATATGATGAATCGGAGATTAAAGGTATATCACGGGTAAGGGCGAAAACAGTTGAAGCACCAGGTAGCTGTCAAAATGCGAATATAGCCCCTTTACGAACACGTACCGACGTAGCTTGTTATTCTACCGCCGACGGAGAAGAGCAAAGTAAAGAACAAAAAGCTTTATTATCTTGTACAGTTGAGGACAGCCAGTGCCAAGCGAGCTCGGATGATTTCAAAAAGAGTTATCTATCTAAAATGAACCACCAGGAAGAAATAGGATGGTCGCATCAGGAAATAGTAAATGATTTGTTACAAGAAGACATCGGAAAAGCTGTAGAGAATGAAATAAGACAACCTTTGATAAGTCTAAAAATATTTGGAGTGCAAAGTCAAGCGCTTTTAGATACCGGGAGTGATTTGACGGCGATTTCGGAAGTTTTCTACGAGCGCATAACCAAAGATCGAAGAGTCGAAGAAATGCCAGTAAATTATTTACAAGTCATGGGAGCCACTGGAAAATTAAGCAAACGTTTGAAGAAGCAAATTTGGATAGAATTGGAGATAGATGGAGTACAGATAGAACATCGATGTATAGTAATTCCGGATCTAAACATGAATTGTATACTGGGTATGGACTTACTACAAAAGTATCAAGTGGTTGTTGATTGTGGTGAAGGAAGGATACAATTAATCAAGGAGGGAAAAGAGTATAATATTAAATTTGGAAAAGAAATGGTAAATGCCGCAGGTATAGTGGGGAACGTGAAAATACGAATAATGCAGCCGATGTGTGAAGAAGAAAGAGAAGAAGAATTTGGAGACAGCAGTGTGTATGAAAGGAATGATGATCTTGCAACTAAAGATATTATAAGAAGTAAAGTGAGCGAAATATGTGAGATTACGTGGGAACAGAAAGAACAGCTGCGTACATTATTAGAACGTAACGCCGACAGGTTTTCGAATTGTCCGGGCACTGTTAAAGATTTTGAATGCAAACTAAAAATAAAACCGCATACTCCATTCTTTGTGAAACCTTACCCAGTACCATTTGCCAAGAAAAATGCAGTGGAGCGGGAAATAAATAGGATGCTACAATGGGGAATAATTGAGAGGAGTGACAGTTCTTATAATAATCCACTAATTGTTGTTGGAAAGAAGGACGGATCTGTTCGATTAGTTTTAGATGCAAGAACGCTGAATCGTATTGTTGAAAAAGAGACTGACAGGCCAGAAAATTTAGAAGAGACGTTGCAAAAATTCTACGGCGTAACATATATGACGAGTTTAGATTTGACGGCCGGCTATTGGCAAGTTCCGCTAGCCAAAGAATCAAGAAAATATACAGCTTTTTTGTATGGAGGAAGATGTTACCAATATTGCGTGGTTCCATTTGGAATTAATGTATCAGTTTCCGTGTTCATTAGAGCCCTGGACCAAGTTTTGGGAGAGGAATTATTGAGCAAGTTAACCATTTACGTAGATGATATATTAATCAGTGCGTCAAGTTGGGAAGAACATTGTAAAATCTTAGAAGACGTATTAGTAGCATTAAGAATAGGAGGAATGACCTCTGAAATTGCAAAAATGCGAATTTGTCAAGAGAGAAATTAAATTTTTGGGACATACGATAAATGCAAATGGAATAATGCCAGATTCAGATAAGATACAAGCAATAGCAAAATTTCCGATACCTCAGAACAAAAAACAGCTCAAATCATTTTTCGGACTGTGTGGATTTTATAGAAAATTTGTGAAAGACCAATCGTTTAATGATCCGCACTTAAATGCCCTACGAAAGAAGAATGCAGTGTGGGTATGGACCAGAGAATGTCAAATTGCCTTTGAAAAGCTCAAGCAAGAATTAGTAAATAGCGAAATCCTTTACCACCCAAATATGAAATTACCGTTTTGCATGGAGTCTGACAGCTCTGAATACGGACTTGGAATTCATCTGTTTCAAATAGAAAATGTTAATGGCCGAGAAGAGCGCAAGTCAGTTGCATTTGCAAGTCGTCTATTAAATAAACATGAGAGGTCCTACTGGAATTACTGAAAAAGAGGCCTTAAGTATCGTATGGGGCTTCCAAAAATTTAGATATTACTTATGGGGGCATCACATTATCATTTATACTGACCATAAAGCTTTAACATTTCTCCAAGAATGTAAATTATTACATGGAAGACTTACGAGATGGGCATTGTTTATGCAGCAATACGATTACTGAGATACGATACATCAAGGGTAGCGACAACACTGTGGCCGATGCATTGTCGAGACTTATTAGTACTGAGGAGATACCAAATTCAGAAAGGGTATTTAAAATTCTTTACATGAAAGGAGTTCCGCAAGAAAGGAATGTGAAGGAGGTGTGTAAAGACATGCGAAGAAGACAAAATGAAGACGAGTGTCTTAAGATGGTAAAGCAAAATCTAGGTAATAAAAACTGCGAGAAATTGAAGAAATACTATACTTTGTATGAAGGAATTTTATTTCGTAGAAGGGAAGAATCGAGTGAAGATTGGAAATTGTGCTGGCCGCACCAGTATGTTGATTTAATAATTGATTATACCCATTCAAGCTACGGTCATTATGGAGTTGAAAAATGTTACCAAAAATTACGAGAAGTTGTTATATTCGACAATATGCGGAAGCGAGTAGCACGACGCTTGGCGTTTTGTGACCTGTGCCAGCGCACGAAAGTATCGGTGACGACAAGTAAGAATCTGATGCAAAACATATTGCCCACCGACGTGTTGGATCTTGTCGCAGTAGATTTATACGGGCCGCTACCTAAATCAAGAGGCGGATTTGCTTACCTATTTGTATGCTTTGATGTATTTTCAAAATTTGTAAAGTTATACCCGATAAAGAAAGCTACTGGTAAGGCACTTGTGTGTAAACTAGTAAAAGATTATTTCGTGAATCTCGGACGGCCGCTATCTTTGCTTTCTGACAATGGTAGTCAGTTTTTGTCAAACAGTTGGTCTTCTTGCATGGAAGATAATAATATAAAGCATATTCGAATATCGAGTTATCACCCATCTAGTAATCCTTGTGAAAGACAAATGAGAGAACTTGGAAGATTATTTCGGGCGTACTGTAGCCAGAAACACACACGATGGATTGAATATGTGAAAGAATTCGAAAATTTGATAAACAGTATTCCGAAGTGAAAGCACCGGATACACTCCATTCCGCATCATGTTCAATAAAGATCCTCCAGATTTTATAAGAGAAAGTGTTAAATTTCCTGTCGCTACTACTCTTGATCGACAAGAGCTTCTAAATCAAGTCAGAGAAAGAATGAGAAAGAAGGCGGATGAAAGAAAGAGAAGTATGATAAAGGAATCCAACCTACCGAGTTCAATTTGAATGATTTAGTTTTGGTGAAAACAAAATGTAAGTCTAGTAATATCAATTCGGAGATTAAGAAATTTTTCAAAGTTTATTTTGGACCTTTCCGTATAATTTCTAAGCCTCATTCTAGTGTATATTTACTTGCATATCCTAAATCAAATAAAAAAACTGGGTTTGCGAAACATAGTAGACTTGAAACTAGTACAAAACTAAAGATAGTGTGTAAAAAAAATTGTTGTATGGAGTTGATGTAGAGTGAAGTACTAACTGATAGAGCAAGTAACAGTACTTTAGTTGGAAGTAAATTCGATTCAAATGTGGAAATTAAGTTTGGAAGTTCTTTTTTGTTTTTTTTGATATTCAGGGATTGGTAGCCCTGGTTGTTGTATCGATAATAAAAAACTATCGCGGAAGAAAAGTTACATTAAAATATAAGTGATCTGAGTAGATGTAAGTAAGATTTCAACCTGCCAAGAGTGTACAAAGAACAATGATGACATTAAAGTAAATGTTAGAATATGTGAACTTTAAAATGTGCTTGTTGTGTAAGTGATTTAGTGGCACAAGTAACTTTGACGCTAAAAGAAAATCAGCTGTGCCGTTACGCCCCTAACCGAGCGCCAGGTATACTACCCGCTTCGGCAAATCTGACAATAGAGTGTGCGCTCACCGCAAAGAGTTGGTTGTTGACCTCAGTCAGCTGTTGGTAGCTTTAATTGTAACGGACCATGTACAGTTCATGAAAAAGAAGAAGGTGTAAAGTGTGAAAGGTAAAACAAAGTAATATTAATAAGGAAACATTCAATTGGTGTACATAATAACATTTGGTGGTGTGAAAAGGTTGTTCAATCAATGTGTCAGAAACTAATGCTAACAATTTTAACTGAAAAGTTAATATGGACAGATAGTAATGACTTCTCGGCAAAGTGAAATACATGCCAAGCATTAAATTTAATTTGCGTCGTAGTGGGGGCAGGTGTAGCATATCCACTAGCCCCGAAAAATATATATGTATTTATAAGTATATTTTGTAGTATTGAAATGAATGTATAATATGAATTGTAAGCAAGTGTATTTAACTCACGGAGACCACAGACGGTACCAAGTTTGTAAACAGGGGTAATATAAGTGACATTAATATCTTTGGTTTTTTTGGGAGAGTGTGAGAAGTGTGTGGGAGAGAGGGTCTGGCCGCGAGCGAGCGCGAGTGGTTGCGCGCCAAGATTGTGGCGGCGGTCTAGCAATTATGTATTGAGCCTGCTGAGTCCGTGATTGTTCTTAATATACGAAAGAGTGTATTTTCATTTGTGGTTTTATAAAGTTGTTAAGAGTAGCAAATGGACTTTGATCAATAAAACAGAAACTTATTGATTGTACGAAGTTAAACGTCTTCTTATTATTTGTATAGTAAGAACCTTTCAAATGAAGATAAGTAGCTCCTCAGTCCGCGTGCTTGGGTGGATCGAAGGTATTTAAGGGCCAAACCGTCAACAAACCTGTGGACTTTAATTAGTAATACGAAATAATAATTGAGAGGAGTATTACAAGTTGTACTTTAAAAATCTCACATTTATTCTAATGCAAAGTATGTTACCAGTTGTGATGATAGCAAACAGTAATGAATTTTAATGGGTAGGGACGCCACGAATCATTAACCTGTCATTCGACAGTTACACAGTCTAGCTCAGTGGTTTTATCAGATCAGAGCAACGATCTTTATCTCAGATGCGGTTAAGGGTACAGTTTCAGGGGAGTTGCAGGCTGAATGGCTTCGTAGAAACACATTACCGTTCTTCTTCCACGGCAGGTAGCGCTGAGCGGAGATGACCACCTGGTCGATCGTCGTAACTGGCCACGCCAGCAGTACGCGGCAAGTCGCAAGTTAGAAGTGCGCCTCAGATGGTGTCCAGGACACAAGTCAGCCCAGCACACATGGACCCCAAGTCGCCAGTGACTCGTCTGGGCTCCGGAATGGACGTGATCTTCGCTGCCCTCCCGACTGGAAGGAAGTGAACTCGTCCTTTTCTGCCGCTACGGAGGTAAACTCTAACTCCGCCTCTTGTTGCTCGAAGACGACATAGAACATAAAATTCCCCGAATCTTAGTACTATGTTCCCTGTGATTGGCTGACCATCTGACGTCATGTGATTCTGTTGCTTCTCTTAGCCACGTTAAGTTTCGGCAATCCGCGAGAGCCGATATCTCCTTCGGGACGAAGGAATTCTGTTTACAGCCTGCCCGACAGAAATCCCTAATCCTCTTACCCTTCTGCCAAAAAGGCGCCAGCCAGACTGCCATTCACTGAAACGTAAAATCCTTGCCTTTCACCCTTTCATGCGCATCTTTCGAACATACAGTGGACATCCCAAGAAATGGAAAAATATTCTAATCCTTTACTTTATATACAATAAAAAGTGATATGTAACGGGGGAGCTTAGCGAATCGTTACAATAACTTTTTGA